>CM074300.1:5615857-6215857 GCA_037194245.1 Opsariichthys bidens | reverse complement strand
TACTAAGGTTCATCACTGAGCTTGTCACATTTTGGGATTGGCTTCTCTTTGAAGGATACAACATTGCTGCCAAAAGGCGGCATTATTAAGTAGCATAACTTTTTGCCTACTATGCCTTAAAATGCTGCTTATATGGGCAGCTCGCTAGTTTTTGGAACAAAACCAACATCACTGCCTGTTAAATGAAAGTGCTGTTTGAAGACACCGGACTGAATGAGTGGTTTACGGATGAACATCTAGCGGAACAGATTTGTTTTTTTCTGGTTCAACATACCTGCATTGAAACGGCCAACAGAAGTGAAAGAGTCACTGAACAGAACTTCCACGTTGCTGAGAAGAAACTCCACGACCACAGACTGAATGCGCACTTCTTTAAACGGATCAGCACCGCTTAAGCCTGCTGCTTCAATTTCTTTGGACCTGACACAGAACAAAAGTAGATTCTGATTCAGACAAAAGAGGTTTAATTTAATTGATTTAGTAAAAGTGTTTCCACCATAGTTTATGCGCATGTTTTCGTATCGCACAAAAATGCATACGGCATAAGTTTTTTAACGTGCATGTGCATCTTGGCGTTTCCATCCGGCAATCTTTTATACGTATACGATATTCAAAAAAATAGGTGGATGGAAACACAGCTATTGACCAATCAGAATCAAGTATTCAAGACAGCCATTACATTACCTGCTTCCCAATATCAACCTAATCATGGTTATGCTGATCATTTAATTAAAATAAAACAAACAAACAAACAAAAAATATTACTATTGGCCATTACGAATATCACCAATACATAGTGCATCGCTAATATTTAGGTAGGTGAAATTCCATGTTATGGAATTCCATGTTACCTGAGCAGGTTGGGGGCCCAGACGATAGCCAGATTCTTAATGTGCATGTTAGTCTCTCCACTGCAGGTGGCCAAACGGGCCAGGTGTCTGATGAGGTACTCCAAAGTGCTGAGAGAAACACAAACGCATCACTTATTGTCAGAAAACACAGCTCTTTCTGTCACACTTCAGTTTCGGATCAATGTCAATAACAGGTGAAACAACTTGATGCATGTGTGGCAAGTATTGGGGTTACCGGTAATGTGGAGGAGGAAGTTGCTGGATAACATCATGTACTTTCATCATTCTCTCTTCGTCTGTCATCTCTCCCATACATTCCTGGTCAGACAGGAAGATACAGCTCGCTTATTAACTTGAAAACATTCTGGAGCTGGGAAACATTACTGGACGTTTGGTGTCATTAACAGATTTTTTGATGTTTTTGAAAGAAGTTTCTAATGTTCATTACAGCTGCATAACTTTTATATTTGAATACATTTTGAAATTTCATTAATTCCTGTGATGGTAAAGCTGAATATTTAGCAGTCTTCAGTAGGGCTGTGCTCAGAATATCGATACAGCGATATATCGCCATGAACTCATGACGATGCGCGTATCGATACAGCAGTCTCGTGCTTTTAAATGTAGCCAATCACGTGACGTCAATTGGCGCTAGCAACGCAAGCAGCAGAGCAAGACATTCAAAATGGATACGAGGATTTTTCCACCGCCGACAAAAGTAAAATCAAAAATATGGGAGAATTTGGGGTTTTACGCTAAACCAGACAGTCAGACATGAGTCATGCGATATGCAAGAACTGCAAAGCAAAAGTTAGGTAAAACGCGATTATGCGATCGCCTGATTTAATGCATAATCAGCCAAAGTCCGCTTATTTACGCCGCATAAATTGCCGTTTTCAGCAAGCAAAATATGCGGGGCTAGCATGATTTCATAATTCTTGTATTTTAGGCTTTACAGTACTGTGATAGCAACATGTTTAAAGGGTTCTGAAACCCTCATTTTGCAGCATCTTTGAACCGAACTCATTCTAAAGCCAGAATTACTTACAGCAAACTTGTCGTAGAGTTGGTACGTGAGCAGAGGATTGGGAAGCTCTCTGAAGTAGAGTTTGCACAGCGAGCCAACGCAGTGAATATCCTGCATGTACACGTCTTTCGTCAGGTCTGGAACATTTTCACTGTCAAACTCATGCCTGATTTGGATGAGATGCAAGAGAAGAACATATGTCATGGTCATGCATTACCCTTAAATGATCATTTTAAGCACGTACAGAATAAATAAGCCGTTCGTGATGACCTTCCAGAATAAAGTATGCTGTGAAAAATCCTGAACAAGGAAATCTGGCACATGAGCAGACAAACCTGAGTTTCTGTATGTTGGAGGAGACGCCAGAGTGTCTGTAGATGCCATCCACCACACCATGCTTCTCTATGAACTCTGAGCAGCTTTTTAGGACCTGTGGCACTGAAGTTGGACCACAAAAAATATTACTATGCATGTAGTAATAACACTTTCAGTAATGTTCCTATACATCCCTTTTACAGCACATAGGAAATATATTTCTGTACCGTCTTGACCAGAGTTGAGGAGATGCTCGCCGAGATCGCAGCCGAACACCCGTTCTTTCAGGATTCCCCTCTGCTTTAACTTTTGTTTGGTAGGTCTGGACTTCATAAAGGTGCGCAGAAAGCCCATCAGCTTGCCATGTTTCTTGGACACTGCCAAAAGGGGGCGAAAGAGAGCTAATCAGGCAATTGAAAATGTGGACAGCACACACTACACAGAGTTCACTGCTCCCTACTCAACAGGAAATATCTGTAAAACATATTTCACTTGACAAAATGTGGTCACTGGGGATTTCCTTCAAACACAGACAACATTTGAGGTGCACAGATGAGGGGTTTTGAGTATGATGTCAGAAATTATAGACTTTCATTATGAAGGAAACTATAATAAATCCAAGTGTATTTATGCAACATATATTAATATACATTTTAATTATACTATATATAAAGCATTTTAAAATACTCAAAACCTCTACATTTAGTTATAAATTACTTTTTCAATGTTTAATAAGTAAATAAATGGGAATGGCTTAGTAACAACTCCTGAGGTGTATTAAGCTGAACAAAATGCTACATCTACTATTCACCATGTTTATATTAGCCAAATTTCAAGCAGTGCCTTAACGACCCAAAACACTCCATGTTATTCAGAATTTTATTAAAGTTGGCTGAAACCTTTGAACTTCACAAAGCACAGGTGACTGGACTGCAGCTTCTGCTTCACATGAGCACTCTGACCACAAGAGAGAAGAAAACCACAAACACCTAAAAAAGCCAACCAGCCATCTATTTTATGAAGTCAACCTCCTGTTCCATAAGTATAGATCAGCCATAAGTCTGAAAACCACTTCACTGTGAGTAGGATTGTGTGATATAGCTATATATTAGTGGTTCTCAACATTTTTGAATTTATATTTCAAAGCTGCTCTTTCAAACTTTTTTTTTATTTACAGAAACTAGGAATGGTATCATTTTAAAATAAGTAAAATAATAAACAATTAAAATAATTAAATTCCATTATTTCAATAACTAAATGTTCTTCAGGGCTTACATTTTTTGTTACCAGTGAATTTACATGGCTTTGCTAGTTTGTGATTACATCGTTTTTAAAAATTATTTTTTACTCCCCAATAGCAATTTTAACCCCATAAAATATTTTAGAACTTGTGAAAAAAATATATGTATATGCGGGAAAAAAAAAAAAAAAGTATATTGTGGCCACAAATTAATTTGTTCCAACAATCCGCTAATACATCAGCACGTTTAACCAATTTGTTACTTCATTTTAAGTAAATCGTGCCCAGAATATAATTTGTTCCCTTGTTTTATTAAATTGTGACCTAGTTGTAATAATTCATTCCGTTGTTTGGAGATGAAAATGAGAGAACAAATTAGTTCAACATGTCCACGACTTACTAAAACGAGCGAACAAATGAACAAATTGTTGGAATGAATTCTTAACTAGTGGCCACGATTTCATAAAATAGTTTTCAAAATAGTAAATCATGGCCACAATTTGCTAAAGCAAAAAAGCTCATTCTTAATTCGCTGCCACAGTATATTATATATATATTTTTTGTCTGCATGCCATGTCCGGGACTCCAAAAAAAAAAAAAAGCATATTGATTATAATTTATTAATGATTAAAATGTTATTTATTTCCATGAATTTTCCTTTTAAAAAGTCCCTTTCACCCTGGTGGCTAAGGAATGGCTAAAGTTGTTAACATCTAGCTGTTTTAGCTTAAGTTTTGTCTTATTTTAAATCATAAGCCATCTTGGAAGTTTGCTGCTAAGTGCCGACCACCCGGTTGAGAACCACTGCTATAGACACTTCACAAGCCTCGGGGTCAATGACCTGAATGACACATAAATGTAGGTTAATAGAGTTAAACAGGTTAAATAAGGGTCTTTTGCAGTCATAATGTAGACATCCGTTACGCAAGTCATCATTAATGCTATCTAAAAAAACAGCACTTTTATAAATGTATTATCAACTAGGTGTGACTAGGATATTTCTAGAACATCTTGTGATAAGTTAAACTACATTTTATTCCTGTCTAATCGTGTCCACTGCTTGTCACTGGAATCTTGTTGCATCATGCCTGGTTAGGACACATTGTTAAAAAGTTCGATATGACATGGAGCAAGCACAATCAAAATCAATCCTCACAGTTCACTAACAGCTTCTCAGTTATACAACAAGCAGCCTGCAATTCTTCAACAGATGCTAGAGAATGATGCCCACATGAACACTTGAATGAATTATACAACATTTTTGCTGTCTTCACCATCTAACACCCAAGCTCACCCTCTCCAAACCTCCCACACTTTCTCTGCCTGCTGTATAAACAACCACAATCTGTATTACAAACCCTACGTGTCTCAGAGGATAGAAGGCATTAGAAAAAGACGGATACAGAAATGTTAGTTTAGTTAAATTCACTGAAGTTGTTACCAGCCAGGCTTAGGAACCAAGGATGAAGAACTGAGAGAAAAACACAATCGACAGAAACATCAAATGCATCTTTAGTGCAAGTGTTATTATAAAGTCACTGTAAAAGTATTTCATTTGAAGATGCTGCTCTCATGTACGCGAGACTAACCAACAACTTTAAAATCTTAGGCACAAATTTGTGACAAATAAAAAAAGAGATATTGTTTTGACTGCAGTGGCTTTCAAGGCCATAAAAATGACCTTAAAACAGCAGCCATGCCACCAAAGGCTACAATATCATCTGTGCTAGAGCATCAAGTAATCAAAGAATGTCTTTTTGAGGAAACTAGGGCTGGGCGATATATCACCTATTCACCATTGGTTGATGACCGACATAGGCTTTTTAAGGGTTGAAGCAAATACCAATATTTAGAGGGCGGCTGACATATACTACCATTCGAAAGTTTGGGGACAGTAATATAATATATATAAATGACATATGTAAATATAAATTAATACTTGCATTCATCAAGGATGATTTAAATTGAACAGAAGTCACAGTATAGACGTGTTTAGTCTATTGGCACGTAGTGTTTCTTTACAAAGTGACATTGCCAACTACTGGCCTTGGCATGCATAACAAGTGTTTTTAGTCATTTTCGCAGATCCGTGTGAATGGGGATCGTGTTGACAATGTTGTTGTCTGTACAGGAAAAACTTTTCTGTTTTTAGTACATCGTTGTGATGTAAACGTACCCTTAATGGCTCTCAGTCTAACAACTACATATAAATATCTTAAACCTCCTTTACTAGTTCTAAAAAGGCCAAAAACCTGAAAAATTTCTTGAAGTGCAGTAAACATAGTATATAACCGAAACAACTGATTTCAGACAGTGAATTATACAATAATAATGGACAACGACGTGGTTATGCGGCCACAATATGATATATATTGCCGTTTAAAGTCAAATTAAATTAAATTTCATCTATTTTTTTTAATGCAGTGAACAATTCATCCATGCATGACCTCGTAATGTTTAATCAAAATGTCATAACTGGACCTTCCAGTGAAACAGCAGACTCTCTAGTCATTTAATTCAACGAAACCCTGCACATGCAAGCTTTCGTTCATCTGCCTCCACTTTTGATTGCATTGTACATCTCAAAATTCAATCAACATCCAATACGTAGAATTAAGTCTTCGCTCTTTTTCGATAATCCGTTACACTCTGAAGTACGTCACAATACAGAATAATAGATTTGCCGCTACTTCCATTTCATTGCGTCTGTAATACTATGCCCAGCCCTAATTGCAACTTCTGAAAAGAAAAAAAATTACTTGACCATACCTGATGTTGGAGAGGAAGGCCCAGTCGTGTTGGCAACACCAGGTTTGGAGCTCGACAGATCCATCTCTGAAACATAGAAGAACAGCCAATGAAGATGAATGTGTCAAGCAGGGCAAGGCCGAGACCCGTGGGAACGGAGCAAGGCCGGTGGCGCAAGTGTTAATGATCATCATGTGCGTGCCACATTGGTCACGAGTCTGACGGAGGATCTCCGGAAGGATAAAAGGAGGATTGACGAGAGTAAAGGGCAGTAAAGTTTATGGGGCAGTTGTCCATGAGGAACTGCCGCTTTACTTTCATTTTGTTCTTTGTTTATTTTGCAACTAAAGTTATGTTTAACGTTCGCCGGTTTCCGCCTCCTACTTCCCTGAACACAAAACTTGAATAACCAAATGATGTGTATTGAAGCATTGATCAAGCAGCAAGAAATAGATATCTGAAATGACAGAACACTTTCTCAGCAATCTTCTGGAAGTGCATTTCTCAATCAATTTTGCTGAAGAGACTTAAATGTCATTTCTAACTCCAGTACCCTCCTGATCTATAGATAAAAGCGTGGTACCTTGCTTACTGACAGGAGCACTGACCGACTGCTGCAACTTCTCATTGATTAATTCCACACATTCACTGGGAAAGAAGCCAACCTGAGGAATAGAGAGAGGAACACTGGGCTCAAAGTTGTCAGTGTTACTGAAGATGGTCCATATCAGGGCCTGAAGTTTTGACAGGTACCTGGAATCCATGCTTTCCTCTCCACCACGTGGTGTCCTCTTTCGGCGGCATGTCAATCACAGACAAAATATCACCAACCTTTAAAAAGAGGAACAAACACACATACAAGCAATAAGCACGCAAACTGACATACACATCAAGTAATAGAAATAAGCAAATTACTTATATACTGAGGGTGTTAAACTCTTAAAAAATATTTTAGCATATAAAGGATGAGGATTAAGTTAATATTTTTCAACCACAAGCAATCATCTGTACTGTATTCAAAATACTTCATATATTCTCAAAAACATCGTCACAATCAGATTTACAGTTCTATTCAAAAGCACTGTTGCGTGCCGAAATACACTTTGACCCGAATTTTAAAAAGAGGAAGGGAAAAAAATATCAGTTTCTATTTTGCACTGGAGAGCAGAAAGAGAAAGAATCAAGCCCGAGACGAGAGAACTGTTCTAGGTGGTTGCCAAGGCTTTGCTCGGTGTTTGCAAAACATGTAAGAGCAGTTGCAAGGGCTGTTAACAGACTTGAAGATTCCACAGGCAGATAAATACAGCATTAGTAACTGTTAAGGTGGAGTGGGTGCTGCAGCATTCCCATACGGTTTAGGACAGGCTGCTAATGTGGTTGCATCTAGATGGATAGATCAGCTTAAAAATGATGTCATGCATATGTAAAAGAATTGAAGAGTGACAGAAGGAAAAAGAGAGAGAGAGAGAGAGAAGGGACCTCAATGTGTTCTAAGTTTGGGTCACCCCATTCTCTGGCCCAGAAAGAGATGCTGCATATGGAGCAGCGTATAGGGAGGGGGGACAGGAATAGACCTGACGAAGGAAAAAGAAAAGGAGGAAGAGCAGAGAGAACAAAACTGTGTCCCAGGATCAGGCAAGCTGTGCATGTATGTGCAGAATAAGGACAGGATGAGAGAAAGAGAGAACTCAAACTGGGTACAAGGTCTTTTGGAAGAGTTTGAAGTTTATGATGTGGTTCAGTGTAAAACACTGAACGAATAAGCAGCTAGTCGACTGCAGCTTTGACAAACTAAAAGCTATGTAAAACATTGGACATGTCCCATCCAACTGTCCTGATTTAAAAAAGGAAATACGTCAACATGAAAAAAGCAAGTGGTCTGAGTACCTCAATGGAGATCTCATCACTAGCTTGGGCAGTGTAGCGCTTGATGACGTGAGCAGCAGCGATGGCCGGGACGTTCAAAGAGGCTTCTTCTTTCAGCAGGAACCTGTTGCCATGGTTGTCAATCTGTAATAATTGGAAAAAGCAATTAGCTGTAATACTGCAAGATTTGAGGAGGTTGAAATTTCACAGAAATATTCAGAGCAATGAAATTTAAAAAACAACAACAGATACTACCATGTTTTTACAAAGAAATATAAAATGTAGAGATTTGAGATATGGTAAGAAAACTGGCAAGTAAAAATCACAAAAAATACATCAAATTTCCTGTTATAGTCCATTCCAAACAAGTACGATTGAATTTTTTCTGTGGAAGATATTGTGAGAATTTTTTTTTTTGTCAATACCATGGGCTACAATAATGGTTGATTACCAACATTTTTCCAAAATATCTTCTTTTGCATTTCACAAAAGACATGAGTAAATGATGACAATTTTCATTTTTGGGTAAACTATCCTCCAACATTTCAGTTCTTATCTGCTCTAATGTATGTTTCCAGTCTCATCTCTCCTCTGTTTGTCTCTCACCTCCATCCAGGAGAGAACCGGCCCACAGTTCAGCTTATTGTCCACAATCATGGTGAGACGGTTCAGATACTCCGACAAAAGTGGTGCGAAGATCTGCGTGAACAACATGCATGTTCATTCAGTAGTCAAAAACTACTCAAAGATATCACTGAAGAAGATTGATTCAAAGCAATGTTCCAGGTTCAATACAAATTTCAATCTTTTTTTTTTTTTTTAAATTGAATTATTTTCTGTTTTGGGTGAGAAAGGTTTTTTTTTTTTTTTTACTCAGCAAGGAAGCATTAAATGATCAAAAGTGATGGTAAAGACACTTATAAAAGATTTCTATTTCAAACTAATGCTGTTCTTTTGAACTTTCTTTTCCGCAATTTAAATAGTCAAATGATAGGTGGGAAAAAGATAAATAAAATAAAAATAAAAGTGAAGTAAAAGATAAAGTGGTGTTTTTCCCAGCACTATCCCTGTGGGTCCGGACACCAACCTACATAACTAGCCGACGACCTCAATAATGAGCTGCTAACTCTGTTAGCGGTACAACATGAGCTACTGTACGTTGAAGCTAAATGGGATAAGAAGCATTAGTATCCAGTGTAGTCAAGCTCACCTCCACCCGTTCTCCGATCTCACAGAGGGCGGGCAGGACCAAGAGCTGTGAGTAACGGCGGTCGTAAATGCACTGATGCAGGTGGGCATCCAGCGTCCGGAACTCTTCGTATGAACGCCGCACCATCCACGTCTTACCCTAGATTTCAAAGAAAGAGAGAGAGTAGGGGAAAGAGGGGCAGAGAGAGGAGAGAGCGAATCGAGAGAGGAGGGAAGTCAACAAACAAGATGCTAACAGAAGAGAGGAAGATGCAAAACGAGGTGTAGTGCACCGACTTCGGTTGTGTTTGCCTCGATTGGTTGTGTTTTTCTTTGAGGCTGTAGCAGGAATGGCTGTTTATTATTAGCAATGACTGGGACATGTGCGCCCACTCACCTGGCAGGACACCTGCACAAGGAAAACCAGGTCTTTGGCACTGCCCGAGGTCCAGCTGGCATCGCTCTGCTCGTTGGCAAACTGAAGCTGAAGGTGTAAAGAGCAGACATTAATTCATGAAGGTGTGAAGAAGTTCAAGCACACATAAACAAATGTTTAAAGGGAATGCTCCAGGTCATGCATTGAATTTTAAATAGCTGTGATTTTGTTACATCTCTATGTCTGCACATCTGTCTGGACAGATGAATTACAAGAAACGTCCCCGTTTAAGAGTACTCATGTTTAATGAGATTCAGTTACTCTCAAACACATGATTGTTTATGAGAAGCTGGGAACATCCCTTCACAATAATTGCTGTTTCATATCCCTGAATTATGTGCGAACTTCCTCATTGCTGTAGATAATGAGTATGATCAGAAGTTAGCAGGTGGGGGAGTGAATGAACAGGGCACTCTTCCACCCTTGAGCAAGGCACCTAACCCCCAATCACTCCCCGGGAGCAGCAGCAAAAATGGCTGTCCACTGATCAGCTGTGTGTGTTCACGGTGTGTGTGTGTGTGTGTCTGTACTTGGATGGATGGAATGCAAATTCCCAGTATGGAACCCCATATTTGACTACACGTCATTTTTTGTATTTTTGGCTTGGTGAGTATAAGAGACTTCTTTCAAAAACATTTAAACAAATACTTAATTATTCCAAAGTAATATATATATATATCAGAAATATATGAATGATTACTGTAGTAATATACTATGGCCATTAAAATAATGTTGCAATAGCACAGAGGAGAGGAGAGGCACTGTCTGCTTCACAGGGTCATGTAAATATCTTATTTTTCTCTTTTCTTTAGGGAGTTTAAACAATAATGAGACCGACTCCCACTCCAGTCATGCTGTACGGTCAGTGCGCTCCAGGTGCTCTTGAGTGTGTGTGTGTGTGTGTATATAATGCTTTGCCATTATAAACACAAAATGGGTATATAAGGAGCACAAAAAACCCCAATGCCACAGGGACAGTGAAGTGCATTTTGAGAATGGATGTCTATCACTGTGGATGTAAACCTTCAACTGACCACAGATTTTAGACAAGCTTAAATAAAGCACAGATCAGATTCTCTTCACTTTCAAAGTACAGTGTGTGTGTGTGTGCTATTGAAGGTCACAAAGCGAGGAGCTGTATCAGCCCCGGAGATATTCTGGCTGTATGCCGTTATCTGCTTGTTTCTTCCTAATAACCCTAAATGTCCAAATCTATGATGCATCCTGACAACTGAACATGTACATTTCTAAGACATACTCAAATACCTTTTCATTGATGTTCTTGGTGTTATTGTTCACAATTCATTAGTGCATGTTATCTTTTTTTTAAATGCAATACATAAAACCACATTAAATAATATTTATCAATAATATCATAGCTTAATTTTTTCCATTCAACAAAATTCCAATAAATCAAATCAAATCCAGTTTTACTTTATTTTTGCTAAATTTTTTTCACTCTTAAATACAGCACATTATGGAAGTATTAATGCCTAGACAGGCAGTATTTTAAAGCATCATAATTTTGCTCCTGACATGACAGCTCTAAAATACCTTCATTTGGGTATAAATATAACAATAATAATAATAACATTAACAATAATAATAGTAGTAGTAGTAATAATAATAATAAGATGATGATGATGCTGTGCATACACTTTGGGACTCCCTGACATTTTATTAGAGAGCTAATAAACTTCAGCTCAACAAAACAAGATCTTACCTCGATAGAACCGAAGTCCACATTTTCATAGTGAAAGTGGGCACAGTCAACAAGCTTAGGGAAGTGACCTTTCACAACAGAAAGCCTGGAACCACAAGCAAAAAAACAAATGAGTTAACACACACAAGAGAGCTGAGCTTGAAGCAGTGAGTTTAAAGTTGTGAAACTTTAAAACTGTTTACCTTATCTGGTTAAACAAATTAGTCATTAAGAAAAGTGGCACTATAACTATTGCTCAGTCTTAAGATTTTCGCCAGGAAAACAAAACTCACACACACACACACACACACACACACACAAAAAAAAATGCCACAGACTTATCAATGCCCTGGTAAATGCACACACACCAGCCCTAAATTTTGCACAGGAAGGTACTATGCACATTTTCTTCAGGTCTATTTTGTATTTTCAAGTTACACGGAATGTAGAAGCTCTCCAGGGTAGTTTTCAGTAAGGTACACACCACAGGGAAACTTTGCATCCCAGTATCAGTTATTTCTGAGGGAAGTGAAACTCAGTTCTTCCTGTTTTACTCTGTTGTTCTGTGAGTTCAGCTTTAGGTTTATCCAGCTCTGAACACAAAGTCCTTTATTTCATTAGCTATTAAACTAAAACATAGTCCTTTTGAGACTATTTTAACGTATAATGTGAAATGTCAAAAGCATTCCACTATGTTATTTGATAAAACTATTGTCAGATACACAGAAACCCAAACGGTCTTCACTACAACCCACCAAAATAATATGTTTTGGGTTTTTTTTTTTTCAAATTGAAGTAATTATGATAGAAACATATTGCTATTATATAACAGGATGCACTTATCAAAGTAATAACAATAATAATACAGTTTATTGAAACATTATTTTAAGGAATATCATGTTTTCATTTATTGAAAACAGTACAGCTGTTGTGCAGTACTTTGTTTCCCAAAAATGTAAACAGAATTTCTGAAAATAAAAGAAATTCATAGGGCACTATTATTTTTACATTTTAATAATAGACTTAATTGAGTTCCAAGAACTCAATTGATTAGACATTCTTTTTGATCATTAAATTCTAATTAAAAAATGTTAACCATTGAAATGGAATCCAGAAAATTAAAACAGTAACCAGAATTTGAGTAAAAATAAAACTGATTTCACGGGACCCCATTTAATACAGTCTGAACAAACCAAACTCTGACATCAAAATGAGATGCTTCGCCACCAAAATCTCTAGTTTTAAAACACCCTAAATGCCTATAATGATGGAGAGATGTGCCGTTTATCACCTTTTGCTCATCTTCCCCTTCAAGTTGGCAGTGGTGCCCACTGATCGGGTCCCAGGCTCCCCAGAACTGTCCAGATTATCAGTGCTCCGAGCCTGAAGAAAGATGAAGGAGAACAGAAGAAAAAGTTTTTTATGCTCTGATGGGTTTACGATTCATGCTACATCACAAAGATCAAAATCATCCCGGTTTTGAGAGCCAAAGAGTGCATCTTCTGAAGGATCAATCAACACTGATCATAGAGTACATGATGACGATTCTCTGATTCATAAGGTCTCAAGCAGATCACGTTAAATGTTCAAATCGCAACCAGAAAGGCGGTAAGGGAGCAGCAAGCAGCTTGTGAAATGACTCAGACAGTTGTCTGCTGGTCTAATTTGGAATAAAAGCCAAGCATTTACATTAAACACTTTGTTTTAAAATGGGTACGCTAATTTAATCATTGCATGGGTTGCCATATGAATACATTTGGCCTACAGAAATAAAATATACACATGTATGTTTATTTTATTTCTGCATGCCCAACATATACACATGGCATCAGTGTGAGTGTGTGTATAATACATATATATATATATATATATATATCACATGCAAAGTGAAATTTGATGTCAGGCAACTTCTTCTTCAACAGTATTCTAAAAAAGTTTTCATTTTCATGCCTTTGCCTCAAGCTGATGCCTACAGCTGGCGTAGGTAATCATGATGGAACGGCATGTGCAGCTCTAAAAGGTTCAGTGCAGACACCGAGTTCCAAGATTACAATACAGCGCTCTGGGCCTTAGAGCAAGAGCTGAGTACACACCGGATGTTTCCTCCCCTTATTAGAGCTTTTTATGCTTGTCCTTGATGAATAAAAGCCCTGGCGAATTACATCTCAGTCATGCAGATTAATTCTGTTAACAGCAGACCTGTCAGGATGACTGTTTGAGTTTCATCCACCTGACAGGCAGTTTCGCTGGAAACATTGCTACGGGAGCATTTGGTTGCGAGACAGCACTTCCCCGATCCCCTCGGGGAACAACAGATCTCTGCAAACTTCCTTTAGGTTTACACAACACCAAACAGTCACAGATGAGTTCAAACAAAGGAATGAGGGATGACAAGAGTGGATTTGTCTACTGTTATATCCAACGCAATCCTTTTCTTCTTTCGCAAAGGGGTTGCAAATGAGAATAGGCCAGCTATGTTGAGAAGCTAATCATTTTAGAGGCGATGATCAGATTGATGTTCTGTAAGCTTTGTGCATGTGGCAGTACAGGAGAAAGGAGGTGCAGGGTACTTCTATCCCACTTACCTTTATTGCTAGCTGCTCCCCTCTGGGCAAGAAACCTTTAGAGATGGTCAGTGGTGTAAATGCATATTTAGGTTATTAAGGATTTAACCTATACTGTATAACTCGGCAAGCAGATGTGTGCGACTTAAAAATGTCACTTCTAATCTATTCCCATATAATCCTAATGTTAACAATAAACCCCTTAGTATGTATGCTATACTTCTATGACTATGCAGACCGCAAAAAAAGCAAAAGCACTGATGCCCTGTAAACAAATAATGTGTTTGGATTTGCATGCTGCCTTTCTTATAGAGGAGACAAGGAAGCAAAGCTGAAAACACTGACACCAGACCTCAAGATATTATCACTTCTGTCAACCTTTACCTGACTGCAGCTCCTGATCACTGTTGTTGAAACTTATTACAAAAACTAGAAACATGAAAACTAGCCCTGAAAAGAAAAAAAAAAAAAAAACATTTCTTTTGTTTTTAAAGTATCAGAAATCTGAAGCTATAAATGTTCACTAAAATATTAACAACTCAAAATTTCAGAGAAAATTAAATGTAAAAAAAGTAAAAGTAAAAACTATTGATCAACAGATAAATCTAACTAAAACTAAACAGAAACTTAAAGACACAAATCCAAAGCAAAAGTTTTATTTAGTTTTTACTGTATTTAAAAAATAACTATTTACGAATTACAAAAAAACTGAAAATAAAATTACAATTCAAAGTACAAAATAGTGAAACTAAAACTAACAATAGTGCTTGAATTCAATAATAAAAAATTAATTAATTACTAAAACACTAAAATTTAAATTATGCAAAAAACTAAATAAATGAAAGCTATTCATTAATAGGTCAAAATACTAAATTTACAAATACAATACAAAAAAAGGCAAACTTTCCAATGAGAACTAATAGAATAAATATTTATACGAAAAATGTCAAATACAATTTAAAATAAAGAAACTATTACTATGCTTTTAATATTAAGTGCTAAATTTAATACTAGTAAACTTAAAAGGTGACTAAAACGAATATTAAACTAAAAATTTGCAATTATATAAACAAAATAATTAAAAAAATTCTAAAATAAACTGAAATTGAAAATGATATAAAAAAATAATGTTTTTAGAGGTATAATAGCCCTGCTCCTGATATATTTAAAAATAAAGCTGTTCATTCTGTCCCAACCTACTCCCAGCTCCACACCTTTCCATTCAGTTTTGGACTGAACACACATTCCTCAATCTGGAGGATCAGCTGAGATCTCATAGGAGAGATGTCAGCCAAATCAGTGACAGTGAGAAGAGCTGCCTGCCAATGTCTATAAATCAGTAGAAATATATTGCACACCGTGCTCAGCCCTGTCTGAAGAGGTTAACTGGAGTCACACTGATTGTGTGTCAGTCATTATTACACAAAGATGCACACCACGTTTCCTCTATCTCGGAACTGAGGGAAGGGTTATCAACATTCGTGAAGCCAAAGAGGCATTTGTAGGCACTATCTTGCTTAAAACTGACAACATTCACTGCCAAAATAATGTCTTAAACAAAACTGACTGAAATCAAAATTGACCTCATTTACATTATTAATAAAAGTCCCTGGTCTTATTGAGCATGATTCATCTTTCATGAAAATATGAATGAGATTCCTCAACTTGAATGACATTCTGCTAACTTTAAGGATGGGGAAATGTAATATTAATCAAAATTTTAAATATATAGGGCCTACTGAAGGAAAATATGAATAATGCTTGGTGCAGAAGTGTTTGCCAGGAAGTTGCGGTATAGGGTGTACTGGTGGATGGTTGCTCATTGGCCCAAGTCTCTAATATATATTGGCCTCTAGCTTTGCTTAGGGTTTGTCGAATCCCGAACCATGAGGATGAGTAATAGTAATGGTGATCTTGGCTAAGTTTCACTCAGAAATACACCACATCACAGAAGCTAAATTTGTTGCGTAATCCATTTTAAGTTGCCTTTAAATGTCTGTTCCGACATGCAAAGAGAAAATATAAAACTACACAACCACTGAACAGTTTGGGGTCAGTAAGATTTTTTTTAAAGAAATTACAAATATGCTTTAAATTGATCAAGAGTGACTAAAATCCTTATGAATAATGGTTTTCACAAAAATATTAAGCGTCGTAACGGTTTTCAACATTAATAATATTTTTTTTTTTTAAATGTTTCATAAGCACCAAATCAGTATATTAGAAGGATTTATGAAGGATCATGTGACACTGAAGACTGGAGTAATGATTCTGAAAATTCAGCTTTCATCACAGGAATAAAATACATTTTAAAATATATTCATATAGAAAACACTTATTTTAAAATTGTAATAATATTTCATATTATATTTTACACTCTATTTTTGTCCAGATAAATGCAGCCTTGGTGAGCATAAGTGACTTCTTCCCCAAACAACAACAAACATCGTACCGACCTCAAACTTTTGAAAAGTAGTGTATAGCATAAAATAATATAATATATAGCAGCATAAAATGCTTAAAATCCCTTAGTTGCAAATGAAACCAAAGAACATGAAAATCTTTCTTATACTCAACAATGACAAAGAGATAAATATCTATGTTGAATGCAGCTGGTAGATGCATCACTAAAACTCATTCAGTCCAAGTTTCATTGCACATTGTGTGCTGAAACCACATGACTCGCCCGTCCAGCTGTGAAAGCTCCTGGTAACAGTGCTGAAAAAAAAAACTGAAAAAAGCAGCGTGCTTTTATTCGACCCACAATAAAGACTACAAGCGTTCCTCATCCAATGCTATGAGTATTACTGCGTGTATTAACCGTAAATGCAGCTGGTTTCAACCAAGGCCGCAGTGATGTTATGCAAACAACACACACCTGTCGGACCCGCTGGAGGATTTACAGCAAACAACGTACCTGTCGACTCACATACGGGTTCACCTGAGATAAACCTGGGATGGAAACATGCTAATTAACCAAGTTGGCCTAGTGCACCTCCTATCTGCGGTACAACAAAGTAGGTATAACTTGAATTTGTTCAGTTTCTACGACATTATCCTTCTTAACCAGTCGGTAAAGCCTGGAAAAATGCCGGTCCATGCCGTCTCTCTTCTGGTAACCTCATACGCGTTCTCCATGACTGGTTTATGTTTCTCTGACAGACACCGTTGGACTCAACACGAGCTGCTCTTGACAGCTGCTTCAACTCTTAAACTTTAAAGCCATAAAAACCATACACAAATCCGTAATCCATTACCCGATCAACCAATTAAACCCTAAGCAAGCTAGGTAAATATTTCCACAAGGATTGTCCATAGATTGGTTCATACCTTGAGCACTCTCTTCCTCTTGAACATTTCTGCGATTGATACCCTGAGGCAGAAGTATGGAGGTCAACAAGGTCAAGTGCTAGCCACACTTTAGCTGTCATCACCTCCCTAGGTCACCTTCTCCAATTCAGATGCTTCCGTGTTCATTCTGGTCTCTAATCGTGCCGTCGGACCCTCCACAGACATGCGTGGATGGGTGGGTTTCCTTGGTGATTCTCGAAAGCGTAAAAGCACTCTTTCTTCACATACTCGTCTATCTCTCGTTTCTTACCGTCTCAGACACACTAAAAGCTCGCATTCAGAGGCACCTGTTGAATATTTGATGTGGTGATCTGAACGCTGGGTTAACGCCAGGCCTCTGTGACTCCTCAGCTGTTCGCAGGAAGAGGAGGGCTGCTCGTATGACAGAGCATTTGTGCTTTTCTCTCCACTGGTTTTTGGACATGTTAGGGATGTTCAGGCACCCTTATCTAGGTGAGTCCTGACAGTTCAATATAGGGGTACAACAGATCACAAAACTCATGGTTCGGATCACATTACGGCTTTCGAGTCACGGATCATTTTCCGAATCAGCTATTTTTTTTTTTTTTTAAACTAGGGGGTGTGAGACAAATGTAACTTTGCTTTCCATTTATTACTTAAAGGATTAGTTCAATTTAAAATGAAAATTACCCCATGATTTACTCACCGTCAAGCCATCCTAAGTGTATATGACTTTCTTCTTTCAGACGAATACAATCATATATTAATAATCACCCTAATGCTCCAAAGCTTAAAGGCAGTGCACAGAAACCACCTGTTCGAAGTTTAAAAAAGCGCATCCATCCGTCATAAACGTATTCCACACGGCTCCTGGGGGTTAATAAAGGCCTTCTGAAGCAAAGAGTGTAAGAAAACATCCATATTTAAACAAGAAATATAAAGTAAAATAACTAGTCTAACCACCTTCCATATTCCATATACGGAAAAATCATAACGGACATTGCGTCAAGTACACTTGTTTCGTAAGCTGAATATGGAACGTGCGGGACGTAGCATAAGCGTTTTCAACTGCGAGAGGCGTTAAACTTTCTTCATAAGTTGAATACGGAAGGCGTTCTGGCGGAAGCTACTTATATTATATTTACTTTTTATGTTAAATATGGATATTTTTCTAACACAAGCGCATCTCTTTGCTTCAGAAAGCCTTTATTAACCCCCAGGAGCCGTGTGGAATACGTTTATGACGGATGGATGTACTTTTTTTAAACTTGGAACAGGTGGTTTCTGTGCACTGCCATTATAAAGCTTTGGAGCATTAGGGTGATTCTAAATATAACTCCGATTGTATTCGTCTGAAAGAAGAAAGTCATATACACTTAGGATGGCTTGAGGGTGAGTAAACCATGGGGTAATTTCATTTTAAAATGAACTAATCCTTTAACACACCAACAAGTGACATTTCACTGGAAGTTTTCCAGCTGGCTTATATTATTGGGGAAGAACGCTTCATGCATGTAGTCCATTGTAAACAGAAAAAAATGATGGAAAAATGGCTGAATGAAAAAATAAAAACACAAAGTATCATCAGTTTTCATCTAGCTACTGTCTCTCTTTGTGGTTCTCAATATATTGACATTCTGTAAACCTGTCATATTTCTGAGTGAAACAGGATTTCAACAATGAAACAGACATCGTTTCATTCACCAGAATTATCTGGATTAACTGTGGGAGGGGGAGGGATGGTGTAACATTCTAGAACGGGTTCAAGTGGCTGGAGAATGATTACAAAATAAGATGGATGACATCAGCCGAAAATGCAATGTCAATAAGTCGCAATAAGAGCAGAAACATGTATTAATAATGTAAACAGTCTTTCAACTTTTCAAATTGAGATCTCTATATCGTATCTTTACATCTGAAATAAATGCCTTACCCTTCTATAGGCCACAACTAAAAGAAAATCTAATCTGAATATGGATATTTACACATCCCAACTCAAGGTCTGGCATCCTGATCACTCACAGTCCATTCTGGTCATCAAACAATCAATAAGACACAGAAGGAAAGGCAAAAAAAAAAAACACACAGACACAGATCACAAAACATGCACAGACAAACAAAACATCACAAGACATAATGAGTCTCATTCACTAACCATGCATACCCCTATATTTCTGAGTGAAACCTGCGTTTAAGCAGAAAAAATTAAAAATAAAAGTTCAAATTTATGTTAAGCATTACAGTAAAATTTAGAACAATATACCAGAAAGTTTGTTACTTTAAAATTAGACTTATCATAGGGTCAGTTATATTATATATTATAAATTGAGTAACTAAATGACTCTATTACAAGTCAAAGTTAGAATACAACGTCTTTAACTAGTTGCATCTCAACGCGTTTTGAAATTTAATGCGTTAAAAATATGAAATCATATGCAGAGACTGACGAATGTTTATGCAGAGGTTGTACGAAAGCCCTTTTATGGACATGGGTGTGTATTATGCTAATCACTTCTTGCAGACACGCCCTCTCTGATTTAGAATAATCTGGAATCATCAACAGTAGAATGAGGGTAAAATGTAAGCAATTACGAGTGAATGAGACTCAAAGCATGCACGATAAGAGTTTAGGCAGGGATGGGTTCAAACCCTGTTATTCATCTAAAGCATCTGAATAATCTTAATGCAGCATTTTCCCAGTTTACTACTCTTCTAGCTCAGTTCATAACCGTAAAAACAGAGTCAGAGTTGATCCCATCCTGTGCGTGAAGTGCGTTTGGCTGCGGAGCGGCACTTACCGGACATGTCTGCCAGGCTCATCGCTCTCACAAACATGGCGCATTTCCGAACCCACTGGGGTCCTGACACTTGACACAGAAAAGGAGAATAAAGGCCATTTAATGTCAGCCATTAGTCTGCACTACAATCTCATACACACAAGGACCTGCTATAACCCAAACACTGTGGATCATAAAAATGCATGAATGAGCAGCATGATAACAAGATCAGCAACATACAGTGAGGATGGCTTATGAGTGAAAGACATATCTGCTGAAATTCAGCGCATAACTAGGAGTAATTCTCCAGTTTCCCCAGTACAGTTTTATTCACCTTAAGAGTCTGTCTTTAATTAACATGCAAATTAATTATAATAAACTCCTGTAAAGATATGAAAGGCAGTGTGCTTTACAAGGTCAGCCTCATGTAGAACTGAGCCGCAGACGGCAGTAAACAAACGCATAGAATCCATGAGACCTCCAGGCAGGAATTCTCTGGTATGGGGAGTATTCAGCAACCATGGCAACGAGTGATGTAGGAATGGAGAGTGTTTTTGTAGGGAGCATTTTTTGGCCCGTGTGAGAGTTGT
Organism: Opsariichthys bidens; assembly: GCA_037194245.1. Classification (NCBI taxonomy): domain Eukaryota; kingdom Metazoa; phylum Chordata; class Actinopteri; order Cypriniformes; family Xenocyprididae; genus Opsariichthys; species Opsariichthys bidens. Next base: position 6,195,241 of record CM074300.1, on the reverse strand, counting down.
GCTAAGTTCAGCCAGCTAACAAAGACTTTAAGGCCAAAAAACTACTTTAGCTCAAGTACACAAACATGAATGCTTGGTCAGGGCACTGCAAGTATGCTGTCCTAATGTACATAATGAACATGCCTTATTGAGTTACTCTGCTGGTAACAAACCTCAGTATAGCAGTTTAACTAACTTTAACTTGCTCGGCAAGAATATCTTCAAATTGGTGCTCCGCTATGGCATTAGTGGACCTGAAAGAGAACTGACTACAGAAAGAATTCATTTATGCCAATTCCTGCTATAGTGCTTCTTTCTACAAGGTTGCAACACATAGTACTAAAAATAAAAAAAGAGTGATGTGTAAGACTCCTAAACAATATGAGGAGTTTAATCAGGAGAATCACTTCAGAAAATATGCACCATATCAATGGCTTAAGTTAACTTTTTCCCAGCAACTGACGAAATTTTCTGATAATAATGACATCTGCTATTGAGAAACTTTTCTGGATATCCATGTTTTCAGGGTAGGGAGCGCTATTATGCATCTTCTGAAAGAATATAGCATCTCCTGATCAAAACACAAACAAAGCAGCAAAAATAAGCGATAGAAACATGGTTTATGCACATTAAAAAGCAATAAATCAACAAAACAAGCACTCTTTCTTTTGATGTGTTGCATTCTCATGTATTCATACAACAGAACATACAACAAAATATTCTTGAGGCCATGAACATTTTGTGAAAATGATCAAATCCTGGCAACTTTAAAAAAAAAAAATAAAAAAAAATACTGGAGGGAAAGGAGTTAATCACTTTTTTATTTTATGTAACATTTACTCAAAATACATTTTATCTGTGCATTTCACATCATCTTCTAGACTATCAGTTGATTTTACAGCTTTGTATAAGAAATTAAGATCCAATAATCGACAAAGCAGAGACTATTATCAGCTTCTGTGAATTTAATTTTAAATTAAAATATCAGTCATTGTTTGCCTTGGCTGATAATATGCTTTATCGTTTGAAGAACCATTCAAACATCATAAAATAAAATAATAAATAAAATAAAATATCATCTATCCAAGCAAGTACAAAACCTTTTAAACAAAAAAAAAAAAAACATTTTAAAATAAGAATACTGGCATATTGTTTCTGATAATATGCTAGAAGAAACACTCCAACAAAAATCAAATAAAGTAAAAATACAATTTATATTTAGAATTATTTTGTTATCATTTATGTATTATTATTAGATTTATTATTTATATTTTTTTTAAAAAAATATTTAAATAATATAAAATCAAGTGTTGGTCTTCCATACAATCAAGTATTAAAAAAAATAATGAAAAAAATAAGAACAAAAAACATCCAACTAGAGTTATACTTAAAGTCTGAAAAATAGGAATTTTACTACATCCAGAAGAATCCTACCTGACTATTACATCCTTCTAAAGAATTTTACTTTATAAATAAATGAATAGTTTATTTGCAAAGCTTTGAAGCATCCAAAAATAGGCATTACCTCATGCTATTCAAATACAAATATACTTGGTCACCATAGTAAAGCTGCTAGCAATTGTCAGCTGTCATCTTAACATGGCCGAATTTGTGCTGATATAGAGAAGAGCGAGTGAGGCTTATTATAGCGAAGTCGTGCTGTCAAAGTGTGTACCATCATGTGGGCAGCGTCTCTATAGTAACAGCGCTGGTTTTGGCCATGGAGAAAGGCTCAATGTGTGTGTGAAGGGTGAAACCACATGGCTGTTAAATAAAGAAACCAGGATAGATGTAGAGAGAAAAATATTCAAATGAACAGTGGGCTCTGTTCGCGTAAGTGTCACACAGTGTATGCGGTGTCCCAGGAAATAACCACGCGTAGCCCAAGCTGTGTCCAGTAAAGCACACGCTGTGAAGTCTGCTTGTAGGTGCGCTGGATAAAATAGGTCAAACACACACACACTATTATTGTCATTTCCTCCCACAGCCTCTCTTTGCTGTCAGAGTAGTTCTGCTGTACACACACAGACACGCGCACGAACACCCTACCGTGACCTTGCGAACGGGGTGTAAATATTTGCTCTGACAATGATTTGATTATTTTATATTTAGTCATAATTCAGCCGTTTGATTCATTTGATTCAGTTATTTTGATCTGATTCATGATTACTACATTACTACATGAATTAGCATTCAAAAGTTTGGGGTGACAGACTTTTTTTTTATTAATAATTTTATTCAGGGTAGATGGAATAAACTTGACAAAAAAGAACATATATATTTTTACAAAAGATTTGTATTTTAAATGAACACTGTTCTTTAAAACGTCATAGGTTTCCACAAAAACATTAAGCAGCAAAACTGTTTTCAACATTGATAATAATAAGAAATGTTTCTTGAAAACAAATCAGCGTATTAGAATGATTTCTGCAGGATCATGTGACTCAAGTAACGATGCAGAAAAATCAGTATCGCATCACAGGAATAAATTACATTTTAAAGCAAATTCAAACAGAATGGATATTTTAAATTGTAATAACATTTCACAATATTACTGTTTTTACAGTATTTTTGTTAAAAAAAAAAACCTCAGATTTCGTGAGCATAAGAGTTTATTTTAAAAACCCTAAAGAACATTTTTTCTAAAGAGGCTTGATTCATTGGCATGAATCTGTCTGTTTAAATTAATCAATTCATAACAATTCAAATCAATTTAAATATCGAAATGCATCATTATTCACAAATGTAATTCACAAGTCAGCGTCTGGCATGTTTTATTAACGTTCTACGTATTGCTATACAATGTATTTTTTAATTGAAGCATATACATTTAAATGATTAAATACGATCATTCCTTCTTGTTTATTTTCAGCTTATTTTTAAATAGATTTTTATTGCACTTTATTTACATTTTTAATGGCTGTAAAAGTTTTAATAATTCTCAAATAAGTTAAAGAAAATATATTACATTCTAATCTAATTGATAATATTAATATTAATATTCATCATCAGTGCACTGAATTTTCATTAGAACACTGTCAGGTCGCTGCATTTACACCCCTGCGAGCCATATTGATCCTCCTCGACACGCTCTGATTAAGGACGTGCTGCAGGTAAACAACAAAGGTTTGGAGAAGTTGATAGTGGTAACAAAACTAATGACTTGAAAACATCAAGATCTCATCAAACTGGAACTGGCCATTTCAATCATTGTTTTTCGGTCGCTGCTCGCAGCAGGTGTCCTGGATCTGACCTCAAAACAAGACAATAGGACAGCAGCCATTAAGGCACTCAAGCAGAAGAGGCTATACAAGCTATTGTCAATTGTCTTGGTCTCTTGGAGAGTCGAAACCCCAAAACCCCACCTCCAAATCTCCAAGACTAAGCAGCTTTTTCCAAGACAATTAAAAGACAGATTATAAGCGTAGTTTGTGGTTCCCATTTCAGAAAAAGCCCAAGCGAGCACATTCCAGAAAGATGTAATGGTCTGACAGAAACACTTCCCTCACAAAGAAGTACAGTGATGTGTGTACTGTGCTGTATCAGATGGCATGATATTGAATGATTATCATATTCATGTATAATAATATTTATTTACATGGAAACAGACGTGTGTAATATCATGATTTTAGATCGTGAATGATAAAAATGTGCCAGCGATCTGCCTTTGAAGAAAGATCGTAGTTTCATGCAACAGTGCAGTTCTGGCGCCCCCATCCCAATATACCGTACAACGCCAAGTACATTCACGTCATATTTTTCAGCCACGCAGCGGTAGGGTTACGCTCATGTGACACTGCAGTTCTTCGCAAAGCTTTGCATGATGCATCGCAAAGCTTCACCAGGTAAACTTTTTATCCACACGCTGTTCTGACATACGCTTTTCTACGCACGTACAAACGAAGCGCGCACACTGTAAAAGCGTGTCAAACAGTGTGAGAGTCCTGAACTAAGTTCTCTTTCGTATCTCATTGTGCTTAAACTGTCAACTCCACGCAAGGTTTACATAAACACATTTATATCTTAAGTGAAAGTTGTGACCCATACTCGAAATTTGAGCTCTGCATTTATCCCATCCAAGTGCACACACACAGCAGTGAGTAGTGAACAGGTGCGCACACACACACCCGGAGCAGGGAGCAATTTTGGGGTTAGGTGCCTGGCTTCATTCACAATCCCCACCTTCAATTCCTGCCGGCATGGGAATCTAACCGGCAATCTTCACGTTACAAGCCCGACTCCCTCACCATTAGGCCACGACTACAGTTTGGATGTGGGTCAGTACATCTGATCCGTGTGTTAGGTCTTAAAGTGACAGCAGCCTAATATATCTTCTACTCACTGTCATTAATGTTAATCAAAGAACAAGAGACAATGAGAAAATCACTAACTGCTTTTGACTGAATAACTTCATTAGTTTTAAGAATCAGTGTATATTTAATTTATACAGTAAAGTCTATGCAGTGTTTAGTTTTATTATTATATAGTTACATTTAAATTTCTTACATGAATGGTACTGTTACAGTAAATACACTGTACTGCTCAGTGACTTGCAGTGACTTGAAAAACCAACATAAAAAAGAATTGTGATAAGACTGCGGATCGTGATCCTGTCTGAAAAAAATCGTTATATTTTTGCCAAATGGCCCACCTCTACATAGAACAACACAACTGTACTTTTTTCTTATCGGAAAGGCAAGCCAGGTGGATTTGGAAATGGGTGCACATTCAGCATAAACATATCTACCACGGTATAAATGGTATAGCAGTACCTTCAACAGTTACCGTGGTATGGTGTATATCGTCATACCACTCTGGCCTGAATGAAAAACGGAGCAGAAGAAGCCCAGATTGACTCTACAAGTGTGCAAGTGGGAATTGTGCACTAAAATGACAAAATGGGCAAGGGGAGGGTGCGTTCTGCTCAATGACTCCTCACCGTGAAGAAGTGAAAGAACGATTCCAAGATGCTAAACAAAGCTTAAGCACAAAACTGGCTGACAGCATATGCAAAAACAGAGAATTTCAAGATAACTATTAGGACTGCTAATAGTGAACTAACCGTTAGTCGATTAGAAGAGGCTTGATCGATCGAGATTTAACTAGTTGGTTAGTCGAAGAAAAGAGAAAAAAAAAATCTCCACAGGAATTGGCGGAGTCCGTGGGGGACAGCAGGAAATCCAAACATTCGCAAATCATTCATCATTAATCAACCACAAATATATCTTATCACTTGAAAAATGCAAGTAGTAGCAACTTTACAAGTCCGCTCGCTCTAATATTAGCCTAGTCCTAGATCAACGCGCGCTATTATTAGGTGCATATCCAAGCATTTGTGTGGAGAATGCGCTTATTGCATGAGATGGAGGCGCCGGTGCGATCACTTTTGCATTTTAAAATACTCTGTCATTTTAGTCATACAGATAAGAGTAATGAAAACTGTCTACTTTTAATTCTGTAAACTAACAATAACAGCAAAACGTTGTGCATACTTGCTTCACAAACACGAGAAATGTATCTATATAGAAAGCTTGAAATGTCTAGTTTTAGACGAACCAATTCAAATGGAAAATATCTATTGTCAGATTATGTAATCCATATGAAACTTGCACTACTTCGGAGATGACAAGTAACAAAATAAATTATTAAAATTAGACATTATTAGACAGTTGCTTTCTGTTTTTTTTTTCACGACCCACTCATAAATTTAGCCGGTGCGCTGTGGAAAGCTTTATGATTAGGCTATGTTTTATATATAAGCAGTTAAAAGCTGGTTATTATGATTTATGGCTTATTAATGTAAACGCGTGATTAGTCGACTATTGGCTTAAATGAAGGACTATTAGTTGAAATCTTTAGTCAGGTGCAGCCCGAGAAACTATTGATTATGACATCAAGAATCTGAATCATTTTAGTTAAATCAATTAATTTGGACCTTTCAGACCTCAAGGCCCCAATTCAAAAATAAAGAAATAGAATTAGAAGAATAAATTCGCCTAGTTCAGTTTCCTCAAAAATGGTCCTTGTAAAGCATTTTACATTGCATTTTTGAAGAAAAATATATTGTTTAGATAAATACTACCGTTTATCACTTATCAATTTCAAGATTGTGGCAAATGTTGTATTGTTCACATTTCACTAGCATCAGTTTTAGTTGTCTAGTTATCAGTTATCTAGTTATTTGTTTAGTTGTAACTAAATCATTAAAAAGAATAGTCTCAAAAATGTATTTGTTTATAAATCACTAATTAACAAACACTGGACAACACTGTATCATACATTCCAGAGAAGCTTATATCCAAGTCTCAGATATGCCAAAAGGAACTGAAACAGTACATGCAAACTGACTGACGGTACATGCAAAAATAGAGAAATTCAAGATAACATCAGAACTTCTGATAATAGCATCAAGACGGACGCATGTTAGTGCGTCAGGTCATTGACGGTTTCAGACAGATCTTAAAAAAAAAAACAATTCAAAAGAGATTCCAGAGATCTGTACAATTTCCTTGAAAGTGTTTTTCAGAAGTCCCTGCCTTTTACGTTGCATTTTTGTAGTTAAATACTGTTTATATAGATAAACATGACAATTTTAGTTTCTAAATTAAGTTTTCACAATTTTTCCAGGCTATCAGTACAGATCTACGATTTATTTTTGGCTCATGACCCATCACTTGAGAATCACTTCAAGAAGTTCAGTTCTTGTTTTTCATTATTGCCATGCTGTACAGCTATAAGGAAACTTCCTCTCCATCTCTCACCTCATATGGTCCTGTAAATACCTGTCCCCACCCCCCCCCAAAGGCCCTTCGACCTCAGAACAAAGCAGCCTTGGCCTTCCCATTCACCCATGGCTTCTAAGGGCCCCTGGACCCCCCTACTCCTTCCTTGGCCTCTTCTTAAAGATCCCACCCAACCCCCAGCACTTTAAAGGACCTCATTCATAGATCTACCGCTATCCACGTCTGTCCCCGCAAGTGTTGAGCGCTCACCCAGTCAAGCAACTGCTCCAAAACCTCCATCTACACTCCCCTCGGACACTAGCACGGGGCAGCGCCCATGTGCCTGGGATGACAAGGGACAACTGGGAATTGGGTAAAAGCAAGGTCAAATGAATCATGAACATTCCTGGAGTGGATCTTAGAAACTCTGCTCCCACAGTCCACTGTGGCGTTGTAACCCCCCTCTTCACGTTCTGTCCTGCTTTCTATGGTGAATCAGGAAGGCCCAGAAGCGCTGCCGGCATACTAAACACTCTCTCTGCATCCCAGCTGGGGCCACGTGAGAGTAGGAGGAAGAAAAGACGACAAAAAAAAATGAGGAAATGATGGAGAGAGGCTGGGAGAGAAGAAGTCTCTGCAGTTCGACAAAGCATTTGTCTGTTTGCATGAGCATATTTGGAGTGAATAAGTGACAGTAATGGAATAAAACATTCTGTGATATTAGGCAGAATTTTCAATGTGCTCTTTTCCTTACATCAAAAGTTGATGGTCAAAAAAGATTATATTTAAAAAAAAAAAAAAAAAAAAAAAAAAACTCTTGGCAGTATAAATCAACATCTACTTTCATTATATGAAAACTAGAACCTCATAAGCTCGCTTCAGCCTAACTTCTGCTTTTGTGTATCGAAGAAGAAAAAGAAAGTAATACAGGGTTGGAACGACATGAGACCGTTTCAATTTTGGGGTGAACTATAATTAACTGTTTGAAATGAATGTCAGGACTTTAACATCACTACACTCACAAGTTAGCATCCACAGAGAGCTACATTCTAATGTATGCAATGTATGTAGCGGTGGGGGTGGGCAAAGGCCATTTGTGTTGGCAAAGATCCTCTGGGCACAAGTTCAAAGCAGCTGCTTTTAGGACCTGTGACTGTTTTAGAGCATTTACTTCATTCATTCAGAATAAAACAAAGACAAATGAAGTGTAGCGAGGAATGCAAAACTGCTCCATGCTGAACGCAGAAGCGAATGCACGGCTATGACGTGATGAGAAACTTGGAGGCTGAAACTTAAGATGGTGTTGAAACAGATTCTAGAGTTCATTGCCTGTGAGAAAAGACAAAAAACACTCACCATTTCCTTCATGTGCTAAACATGCAGACTTCAAGGTCACAAAATTCAGCTCTGAGCAGTGTGACGAAAGGTTGAACCACAACATAAACCCACCGAAGGAAATGCAACATACCACCACAAAGAAGAGAGTTTACATGAGCCCGAGAGAGAGGGGATATACTTCCATAATGTAGGCTAAACAACAGGGCTTGACAAAAAGGAAAGCCCGACGGCTCAGGGCCAGCGTGAAAGACTCTTGGGACAGTTGACAGAATTGTCACTTGCCTGATTAGGCCAGTGCTGCGTTGTCATGAATGTTTATCTTTTGTTTTTAAGACTCGTCAAATTAAACATTCAAGCTATTTTTAACCATTCAGATTCAAGCACAAGATGCGAAAGAGAACACAATTCAGTACTTGCACGCTGTTTTCTGGCAAGTAAACATGTAAACACTGTTGGTTATGTCTTAACTGAATGCAAACAAATGAGAGAGAAAACGCATGTGTAACAGTATATTGTATCTGTGCATTTGCTCTTAAAGTGACAGCAGCCTTATAAAGTCCAAAGCAAACTTCAGCTATCCACGTTCCGCAATAGTCTGTGTGGCGCAATTTTTGTCATCAGAACAGTGTACAACAGCGCACGTGTGAGTGACTTGAGCCCTGAACAATAAGGATCGTCTCTGTTTGACCAGAAAAAAAATAATAATAATAGAAAAAAATGCAACTAATTCATTCATTTTCTACTTTGGGTAGCCTATAATTGAACAGCTACAAATTAATTAGAAATGATCGACTATTAACTGATGAATTTTTGAAGGATCATGTGACGATTGGAGAAATGATGCTGAAAATTCAACACTGCCATAACGAATAAATTACATTTTAATTATGTTCAAACTAAAAACATCTCTTTTAAATTAAAATATTCTGTAATTAATTTCTGATCTGTAATAATTTCTGGTTTTACTGGAGGTTTGACCAAATAAATGCAGCCTGGTTGAGCATAAGAAACTTTTACTCAAACTTTACTCTGGGCTTATTAACATTCATTTACTAAATGTGCCTTTAATATTTCAAAACAATGTTTAAAACATCACAGAAAACCAGATATTTAAGGAAGCAAGACATAAAAACAAGGATGTAGTGACAAAGCAGCTATGGCCCGATAATCACCAGCGACAAAATTCTCACACTTCTTGAAGATTAGAATATAAAAGCGTGAACGCCATTTTCATTCCCAAGAATACTGAATGAGATTCAGAGAGAAAATCTAAAGATGTGTTCAAGAATGGGGCTCACACATATGAGAAAATGTGGGCTGACAGGGCAGAATGATTCTAGCGGTTGAACTGTGACTCTGTGTCATTTGCCCCGGGGGCATCAGAGCTCATCTAACTTAAACATGGGAAAGAGGTCACTGGCACAGCTGCGTCTGCTCCAGAATATTGAAATAAGTATGAAATAAGTAATACAACAGAAATATTTACCACAATTCACTAAATCTACAAATGTTCTTTCATGACCAAAGATTTTTTAATGGGGATTTTATCTTGATACTTCCTATATCTTGATATAATTATAACGGATATTATCTTTAAAAATTAGAAATAAAACAAAAACTTTAATTGCAACACTGCATTTGAACCTGCCAACAAGAAATCTTAATTTTTGAGAAAGACAATCCAGATTCTATATTGTCAAGAGAATGAGAAAGGTTTTGTGCACTTTTTAGTTCAGTGCATCCACATCTGCAGAGAAACTATGAAGATGCTTTTTTCCCCCTTTATATTTTGAAATGGACACCAACTTTGCTAATTAAGCAACTTTGCTTTAACAAAACCAGTGATTTGGGAATATTTTAGATTAGTGATACACAAAAATACTGGCTGCTATTTGGCCATATTTAGATTATTGACATTGACAATTGTGTCGTTAGTTGTAGTTCCCTATTGGTTCATTTCCACAATCTACTGAAAACCTCTTATTATGCATGGTTTCCATTTATCTTTGTTATTTAGTCATACAGCATAGTGTTTGCTCTTAAAACTGCATTGGGTATTAATACACTACGTACAGTTTGACAAAAATCTGTGAAAGACTTGCAAAAGCCTTGCAGAAATCCAGTACTTCTAATAAAAGTACCATCACACAAGCACCATTTCAAACATTAAGTTCACTTTGTTGCTTTGTCTCTTTTTTAAGATCTAAAGTTTTCTTTGAGCTTGAAGCCAAGACACCAACCTGAGGCGATGGAGAGCAACGTAAAGCACAGAATCACTGTGCAGAATGAAGACAAAAAAATACAAAACTACAAATCTATGACATCAGAGGCACGTTTTCAAAATGAAAGAGCTAAAGCAGAGAATACGCCTCTCAGACGCTCATTTTGATGATGCAGAATAACTGTAGGCCTGCTCCAGGGCTCAATAATTTATGTGAATGAAATATTAGTTCTCCATTTAAAACACGTAGACGGTTAAAGGAACAGTTAATCAAAAACAAAAAGAAATCTGACTTCTGTGAAACGTAAAAGGAGATGTTTAGCAGAATGTTCACGCTGCTATTTTCCATATAATGAAATCATACACTTTCAAGGGAGGATTTTTAGTAAATTTTCAGTCTGTTCCTCAAACAAAGCTATTGCATGACTTCAGAACACCAGTTATACATAGAATTACATAGACAGTTATACATAGAGTAATATAGACTTTTGTCTTTTTTTTTTTTGACAGCTCCTAGTCACTGGCCAAGTTTTCATTCAAAGATTTTTTTTTGTGGAAAAAGCTTTAGTGCATCAATATGTTTACTGTTAAATGCTGAATTATTGCTAAAATTTTATAAGTGTAGATATAATCTTTTTTTAATTTCATTTTGAAGTATTTATATATAATGTGCACTCTTAATGTCATTAAAAAAAACTAGGTTGGATACACTTTGTTGAGAAAAGGGGCTTTAATGCAAATTAATTTGTGTCATATGACAGAGCATCACGCAATGAGTCAAGGAATTTTGGGGCAGCTTATCTAGCAGGGATTACAAACGATTCAAAGAACGAAACGTTTAGCAGAACAAAATCAGTTTTAGTTGTTACAATCCAGAGTAAAAATATGGACAAGGGCAGATTTATTTTGTGATACACCAAAACCTAGAATGACAATTTGCATGACTTCATTACGCCGTTTTATCGGGATGTCTTTTTTTTTTTTGTGGATGAAACCTGGCTAGTACTTCTGTTGCATGAAAAACATACATAAACATTCTGTCTAACCCGTTTGGTTTCACAGAAGATAGAAATTTATATGGGTTTGGAGCAACATGAGGGTGAGCAAATTTAAGATGTCAACATCTGAAACAAAGGAATCTCTGACGGCATGTGCATGAACTACAAATATCACTTTTCCTCTGAAGATTAAACCATACAACAACGACTCCATAGCCCCCAGCTCTACACCTGTGTACATGTACCAGCAATACAACAGCAAACTGTAAGTGAATGAACCAAGTGATGAAACTGCAAAAGGCAGAAACCCAGAATACACTAGAATAGATGTGCAACCTTTCTATTCAAGGAGAAGAGAGCCGTCCGTGTCTGAGACACACGACTCGAACGGTAAACAGGAAACGGATGAGATAATGATGAAAATGAAGATTGGCGGGCGTTATGCAGGCCTACCCTTTCTCTCAGCCCTTTCTCTTTAACATACAGGAGATCTTTATGTAATTGCAGAAGCCCAAGTGGCAGTGAAGGATGGAGGCGCGGGTTGCATAACACTGCTGTCTCTGATGCAAACAGCATGTTCTCTGAGGTTATGAGCATGTGATGCTCTATTCATGTCTCCGTGTGGGGCTGTATTTGCATATTGATAGGCTCCTTTTAATTTGCATCCTTCCTTTATGGTTCCAAATGGTATTTTGCTATTGAAAGGTGAAATAATATCTTTTTTTTTTTCAGAGATCACATAACAGTGTTTACAGATCATCAATGAGATTAAAAAAAATAGTTAAAGGGATAGTTAAAAAGAAAATCCATTTCAAACCTGTATGACTTTTTTTTTCCTCCTGTTGAACACAAAAGAAGATATTTTGAAGAATGTTGGTAACCAGACAGGTATCCTACTATGGAAGTCAATGGCTACTGTAATGGTTTGAAAGAAACTCAAAGGTTTGGAACATCTCGAGAGCGAGAAAATTACAATTTTCATTGTTGGGTCTAAAACGATCGCTTTAATATTTACTCCATTAATATTTAGGCTACTTGTTCCAAACCTAAATTCTGTTATATTTTCTTTTGAACACAAAGGAAAATGTTTCAGAAAATTAATGCAGCTTTTTTCCCCCATACACCAAAATTTCATAGGCTACATTCACACATGAGCCTTAATTCCATTGCTCAGATCTGGGTTTTCAATTTTTTCAAATCAATTTTTGCTCAGATCTGGGGGGTTTTTGTATAGTAGTTCACATTGCTGTTTTAAATGTGGCCAATACTTTTGTGTAAAGAACGATACAAATGGGGTTGCCAAAACTAGTCTAAAACTAACCCAATCGAGTTCCATGGGGTATCCAGGTTTAAAAAAATAAAATAAAAAATAAAAAAAAAAAATAAAAAAAAAAAAAAATCGCATCCAGGGGATTAAATATATTAAATATCACGTTAGGTTAGTTGCTTCAACCCACAGAGTTGCAAAACAATCTTTAATGGAAAATTTTTAAAAACTATTAAAAACTAACCAAAATTCTGGAAAATTGCGGACTTGGCAACACAGAGCCCGCTGTCATACGGAAGTAAATATGGAGGGCATTAAAGTAGCAATTACGTGTTTATTTACAGCAGCGGAAGCCGGTGAAATAAAGTGCAGGCAATATGAAAAACAAAGACAATGTGACAAAAGAGAGCAGAGTTTTGAAACTTATGATACGAGCCCTCATGTTTTGTTTGTATTATAGAGTGGTCTCAACTTCTGACACATCACTATCCTTCTACTGACTACCTTTCGCAACGGTCTTGATAACGTTGGGTATGTAAAATCTTTGAATAGACTCCCATTACCACAGAATCGTGACGAATGTTGATCTTGAGTGATGTTAAAAAAAATAAATAAAAATAAAAAAAAACGCATGAATTCCAATATGACTATCAGATTTAGTACCACATATGGAAGCGCCACAAATCGGAATGGAAAACATCAGATTCCATGTGGCTTGTACTGTTCACAATGTCATGGGGAAAACAGATATGTCACAAAAAAAAAAAAAAAGAAATTCAGATTTGAGCCACATTTACCTGCAGTATGAACGTAGCCATAGTGACAGTTGTCAGTTTCCAAAAACAATATAAAAATAGTCTATATGACTCAAGCGCAATATTCCGAGCCTTTGTTCATATGAAAAAGAGTTGTGTAAATATTTCAAATTTCCTATGTCACAAGGAACACGAGAATAAATAATGTCAACTGTTATTTTTAAGTGAACTATTCCTCAAAGCTTGCACTTGTAAACTTAAATTAACATCCAAGCTTTCGCCTATTATATAAAGTAAATGTATTCTGGAATACAGCCTGCTCTTTAAATATTAACAAGTAAATTGTTCCTGGTCTTCAAGATAGTCCACTTGAGGGCTGGGCCAAGCTCTACCTAGACATTTAACATCAAGGAGGAACTTTAGACCTAATTAGAGTGAAACAGTATCGATTTCTGCTGCACTCGCTTCCAAACGATTGCAAGTGTCAAGAAAATCCAATCAACGCCGTCACAAGTATGAAAAAGAATGGCCTTCTGACTTCCAAATATCCAGCGTAAATCTTGCAGACAGGAACGTCCACAGACGCACTGCCAAGTTCCTTCACACACTCTCCACCAGAACAGGATGCTGTGGCGGTAATTAAACACCTTGATCGCCAACTGCTTCATCACACCCAGTGTCTCACTCGCTCGTACGCTGTTCCAAATCTGACCAAGCCCAAACTAATCCCAACCTTAACAAAACACTGACATCAAATCAACAAAGAGGAATTAACTTCTATCTACAGACTTAAAACAAAGACAGCTACTTAAAGGTGCAGTGAGCAATTTCTGAGAAACAAATGTTGACATTTGAAATCGACAGCCAAACAAACCCACCCCTTTCTTCAAAGCTCCGCCCCCAAAATAAGGGGTACACTATAAAACACAAGCAACCATTAACAGCAGCTCGCACAAGTATGAATGAATCAGCTGCGATTCAACAACAACAACAAATAATCTTGGAAGAAAGATATAAAGAAAGAATGCAACCTCCGTGTCCGTTTTTAAGCTTTCCCGCGCTCAAACGTCTTTAGAATTCAAATTTCCTGATAATTTATTCATCCCCATGTCATCCAAGATGTTCATGTCTTTCTTTCTTTAGTTGAAAAGAAATTAAGGTTTTTGAGGAAAACATTCTAGGATTCAGAATGTTTAGCAGGCGAAAGTAGGGCGAACAATTACAAATGAGTTTCTCCTCCAAAATAAAAACCTTTTTTTGTAAAGGCCGTTTGACTATGTCTTTCTTTCTTCAGTCGGAAAGAAAGACTAACATTTTGGATGACAGGCGGTGAGTAAATTCAGGAAATTTTAATTCTGAAGTGAACTAATCCTTTAACGCATATCCTAAAGCTCTTAACTGATCATAACCCTTCTTCTTCCAATTATATTCCTCTGATCATTTCCTCTTCGGTAATATCTCAGCCCTCTCTCTTTTTACAGTCTTTCTGCAAATTTCCCTCTCTCCTCCCCCATCATACGCCTCCTTTTGATGATTGGCTACAAGAGAGTTTTGCTGCTCGGTGGATCTGTCCAATCCACTTCGTTTTTCTCCTATTTACACAACCAGCACTATGTACAAATGCAATATTTTTTTCAGCACACACACAGAACAGACATCTAGCAAATATTAGCAAAACTGTTTGTTTAGGTGTTGATCTAAATTTTCAACAGCATTTCTCAGAAATGCACCTTTCATTATTTTTTGTCTTTCAAAGCCAGTAAGACTTTCTTTCTCCTGTGAATGTCCAAGCTACTTTTTCTATGCAATGAGAGAGACCACGGCTGTCAAGCAAGATTTTAAATTTTAGTCTGAAATAAAATTTTACTCTTTTCCACTCATGAACCAGTCTAATGACTTCATAAATCTCGAAGAAAGTTGTATGGATTGCTTGGCAGTCACGTATCGCCATCCACTTGCATGGTTTTCTTTAAATATTCTCCTATTCCATAGCAGAAAGAAAGTCATGACGGTTTGGAAAAACATGAGAGAGTGTAAACATTGACAAATTTTACGGATGACGAACTATCCGTTCAAGGCAACAGAAGAAACTATACATCTAAACACAACAAACAAATTTGGTTAGTTGGTGGTTTAGGGGTCGTTTAAACGTTTACGTATTTACATGAAAACTTTTTTTATGCATTTTGGCCGTTCATTTACATGACAACGCCATTTCGGTGGCCTGAAAACGCAAACTTTTGAAATCGGGTTTCAAAACGATACTTTTATCGCCTCAAATTGTGAAAATGTCACACCGTACGCTTGCGAACCCGTTCAGACTATAGGAATGTTGTTTCTTTACAAAGTGACAGCTACTGGCTTGACAGCAGAATACAGCGATTTTTATCGTTTTCACGAATCAGTGATCATTATGACAATGTTGTCTGTATGTGGAAAAAAGCAAAGGAAAAACTTTTATGCTTTAAGTATCACTGTTGTGTAAACATACCCCTAGTGAATGTAACCGTCCCACCTTTTTAACATGTCGAAATCACAGAATTTCCCTTATTGCGAATCTTTACAAAGAAGTTTAGCAGCACGTCACAGCATTTCCACCGATGACTGGTCTCGGCCAATGTTGACTGAGTAAGCAGTGCTTTCCCAAGAATTCAAGCCATGATATGCATGAACAAACGCATTATGTTTTTAAGTTAGTTAGTCTCCTGGAGAACCGGCAGATCCGATGCTTTTAAACAAACCACTGAGCAAACAGTAATCAGATCTACAACATTAGTCTAGACGACTCAAATACCCTATGAAGAATGTCTAAATGCACGTATCCTGCCACCTGGAACATTCAAGAGGGGACAAGGAGTTTCAGGACATGTCTTTGTTAGGTCATGATGGTCTCTTTGACAGAAGCAAAACAAAAGATGAAGCATATGCCGATTGAAACGGTTATTGATGATGAGCACATCACAATGGCAGATAAATTCAATTATAGCCTCTAAATGGAGCTGTACTCCCAATGGAATAGTGCTGGCTGGGTGGGAATGGTAAACAGGGAGGGGCACAAACCCCAAAAACAGTGAACCACTTTCCAGCAACATCAGATGAGGGACAATAGCAGTTTGTCAGATGCAGTGTGTTGCTGATGCTGATCTTGTAACTAATGGCAACAACTCCATCAGTAGGAGGAAACTGGAGGCAGTTGAAATGGTCTGCTGTGAAAAACCAATAAACATTTAGGCTGATTTTGAAGGTTTTAATACAGAAATACAACTTACCACCATCCCTATCTCCAGCTTAGGCGGGAGGAACCAGCAGGGCTCCGTGTTTGGATAAGGATGCGTTTCCAAAGTTCCTTCCCACATCAACGCTTTTCCTTACATCCTGGTTTTATTTCGCAATAGTATGTAAATAATCTGGATCTCGCGAAAGCGCAAACAGACGCCAGTGAGTGAGAGCCGTTAGAGCGGAGAACCCCAATAAAGAGCCAAATGAGGAAGAGGAGGAGGAAGATATGTCCAGCGCGTCCTCAAACTACTCCACCAATCCCGCGCAGATACATAGCGTCACTATTGTGACATCCAAAAACAATTTACTCAGACAGGAGACTCAAATCGAGCAAATTCCCCGGAAAGGCAGCATCGTCCCCGCGTGTTCTCCCGCCCATCTCATCTCTCTGCTCGCTGGGAGAACTGAGGGGTTCTTCGCCGCTCCCAAGACAACTTGCGGGGGGCCTCTCCTAACCCAAACGCGGACGAGGACATTTCTACGAGCTATATCGATGTATTACAAAATATTTTGAATCGAATGTAGTTCTCTCCGCCGGATGTGATACGAGCGCTGGATTATTGTACAAAGTAAAACTTTAGGAAATACCACCAAGCCGTCCCCCCCTCTGTTCCAGAATGGACTGTTCCACTGAGGTGGCCCGTTGGACAAAAGGAAGCCTGGAGCGCGCGCCGCTGATCAATGGGCGGAGGCGCGCAATCGTCATCCAGTAAAATTAACAAAATAATGAGGGCAAGAATTTAACTCGACAGTAACCCCCTTTTGTGGTTTATAATGAAAGCCAAGTAACTTGTTTTTTTTTTTTTAAATAGTATCATAAAATACCATAGTTCATAAATATGGTCACTATTATGGTATATATCAAGGTATCATCATGGAATACCAAATAAAACAGTACATGGATATGTTATATATCAAAATTCACATACTTTTTTCATAGACAGTACTCATGTGTATCTTAGAGTACCATAATATTATTGTTATTGAACACACCACCCCTCATAAAAAAAGTACTGTGGAATATACCGTACTTTGATATATTCCATGGTACTTCCAACATGACGTGTACCATAGTATTAAGTTATCACTGGGTTCCATGGACAAATTAGTACATGAAAATGGTAGCTTTTCAGTACCGTGACATTATCATCTGATAACATCATGTACAACATAACTATGAGGAAAGGAAGATTTTTAATTACATATATGTTGAGCTTTTATATAACTTTTCAGTAGCATGACATTATCATCTGATAACATCATGTACAACATAACTATGAGGAAAGGAAGATTTTTAATTACATATATGTTGAGCTTTTATATAGCTTTTCAGTACCGTGACATTATCATCTGATAACATCATGTACAACATAACTATGAAGAAAGGAAGATTTTTAATTACATATATGTTGAGCTTTTATATAACTTTTCAGTAGCATGACATTATCATCTGATAACATCATGTACAACATAACTTTAAAGAAAGGAAGATTTTTAATTACATATATGTTGAGCTTTTATATAACTTTTCAGTAGCATGACATTATCATCTGATAACATCATGTACAACATAACTTTAAAGAAAGGAAGATTTTTAATTACATATATGTTGAGCTTTTATATAACTTTTCAGTACCGTGACATTATCATCTGATAACATCATGTACAACATAACTATGAGGAAAGGAAGATTTTTAATTACATATATGTTGAGCTTTTATATAACTTTTCAGTACCGTGACATTATCATCTGATAACATCATGTACAACATAACTATGAGGAAAGGAAGATTTTTAATTACATATATGTTGAGCTTTTATATAGCTTTTCAGTACCGTGACATTATCATCTGATAACATCATGTACAACATAACTTTAAAGAAAGGAAGATTTTTAATTACATATATTTTGAGCTTTTATATAACTTTTCAGTAGCATGACATTATCATCTGATAACATCATGTACAACATAACTATGAAGAAAGGAAGATTTTTAATTACATATATGTTGAGCTTTTATATAACTTTTCAGTAGCATGACATTATCATCTGATAACATCATGTACAACATAACTTTAAAGAAAGGAAGATTTTTAATTACATATATGTTGAGCTTTTATATAACTTTTCAGTACCGTGACATTATCATCTGATAACATCATGTACAACATAACTATGAGGAAAGGAAGATTTTTAATTACATATATGTTGAGCTTTTATATAACTTTTCAGTAGCATGACATTATCATCTGATAACATCATGTACAACATAACTTTAAAGAAAGGAAGATTTTTAATTACATATATGTTGAGCTTTTATATAACTCTTCAGTGGCATGACATTATCATCTGATAACATCATGTACAACATAACTATGAGGAAAGGAAGATTTTTAATTACATATATGTTGAGCTTTTATATAGCTTTTCAGTACCGTGACATTATCATCTGATAACATCATGTACAACATAACTATGAGGAAAGGAAGATTTTTAATTACATATATGTTGAGCTTTTATATAACTTTTCAGTAGCATGACATTATCATCTGATAACATCATGTACAACATAACTATGAAGAAAGGAAGATTTTTAATTACATATATGTTGAGCTTTTATATAACTCTTCAGTGGCATGACATTATCATCTGATAACATCATGTACAACATAACTTTAAAGAAAGGAAGATTTTTAATTGCATATATGTTGAGCTTTTATATAACTTTTCAGTAGCATGACATTATCATCTGATAACATCATGTACAACATAACTATAAGGAAAGGAATATTTTTAATTACATATATGTTGAGCTTTTATATAACTCTTCAGTGGCATGACATTATCATCTGATAACATCATGTACAACATAACTTTAAAGAAAGGAAGATTTTTAATTGCATATATTTTGAGCTTTTATATAACACATTACTTTATTTGAAAGAGCACATCTGAAGGATGCAGTCTGTAAAACCATCTAAACATGAATTAGTCAAAAGAGAAACTACACAACCAAAAATGAAATATTAACAGATAGCCAAGAAAATGACTTTTATACATAAACAGACCTATAAATGTGAAAGCATAAAGAGAGAAGGTACAAACAGAGCAAGTATATTTTTAAACAGGCTCCTGAAAACAACCATTACATCTAAACTGTCCTAATTTTGATTAAGAGTTAAAAACTCACTTGTGGCTCTCCGGTGCATTTTCTCCTGGTGTTGTGATGCGTGTATATTCTCAGTTGTTTGTCAGACAGGTTGATGTACGAGCCATTTCTGCTTTTTCACACCAGCTTTAGGAAATGAGTCTTTTAGAAACACATGCAAGTGGGCGTTTGTGGTTCGAAAGAAATTGTGTGCTATCAAGAGTGACTATGTGAGCTTTTCCCAAATAATTAATAAATGGTGTTTTTATTATCGTTTTGTTTACACATATGCGTATTATTAACATTTACCAGAAATATCCATCTTTCAAAACAAAATAACGTCGGGGCGCCATCTGGTGGTTGAAGCGTTCAAGTTGATAAACATTAGAACTGAAACTAAAGAAACTCAGTTTATTGAAAAGATGCTTTTTTTTGTTTTTACACAGATTACTTCAAATATCCAGCTTATATAGCAACAAATGCAATGGCCTCCCTGAACTTTAAAGTTGGCAGCTTGTAACATATTTTTGGGGAGAAAAAAAAAGAAGAAAACAAAGCCAACATTTTCGACATCCAGTTTCATAACCACACTTCATGTGTTTAAAAATCTCTCTTGAAGCATTCTGGACAAGTGAAAGATTTTACAGCATGCAGTGAGAAAAGGAGAGGTCAGTGTGTGATAATACACATGGAAATAAATGTAGATTTATTAGTAAAAAGGGCCAAATGGGAAGTCGGTGCTTGTTTATTTGCAACTAATGGAGTGCCACTGACTCCTACTCGTTATATATATGTCCTGGATCACACAAATCAAGTCCACAGTTTCATTTAAGATTAAGGATTATCTCAGTCCCAACTTCTTTTTCTCCTTCTGTTTCTTACGCACAACCTCCAGATTGCGATCCTTCCATGAACTCTTTCTCAGTTTGATGGGTCTGCTGCCCACATACCTCCCTAAAGACAAAGACAAGAGAGTGTGAATTTTCCAGACTGGATTCAAGTTTGACTTCAGACCTTTAAAAAAAAAAATTTAATAATAATAATAATGTCCTGGAGATCATTAAAAATGTGTTTAGTGAAGCTAATGGAGTGATTTCTTCTTTATTTTTGCATATTTTATTTTGTTGTTTGGGGTCAGTAAAAAAAATATGTTTTTGAAAGATAATTTGCTCACCAAGACTGCATTTATTTGAGGGAAAAAAAAGCAAAAACTGCACAAACAACAAAGTGGAATATTATTCCAATTTAAATTAACTGTGTTTTAAATATGTTTTAAAATGTAATTTATTCCTATGATGGCAAAGCAGTCATTATTCCAGTCTTCAGTGTCACATGATCCTTCAGAAATCATTCTAAGATGCTGATTTGCTGCTCAAGAAACATATTTCTTATTATTATCAATGTTGAAAACAGTTGTGCTGCTAAATTTTGTATAAACTGATCATTTTTTTCCAGGATTCTTTGATGAATAGAAAGTTATAGCATCTTTTGTAACATTATAAATGTCTTTACTGTCACTTTTGATCAATTTAATGCATCCTTGTTAGAAAAACAAATATTAATTTAAAATGATTAAGAAAAAAATCATCCTGAACAGTAATGCACATGCAAATTTAATTAACTATTTTTCTGCATTATAATATCGTCATCAGCTCACCGTTCATTTCTCTCATGGCGCGCACATAGTCATTGGGATCTTTAAAACTCACGAAGCCATAACCTTTCGTTTTCCCAGTGCGTTTGTCTCGAACAACCTTTGCTTTCAGGAAGGATGGATAACGGCTAAACGCTCTTGCCAGAATGTCATCGTTCACCTCATTCCCCAGATCTCCACAAAATATTCGGAAATCATCTGCGAAAACAAGAATGACGCAGATTATTTCTTTATGTGCTTGGCTTCTTTAAAAAGAAAAGTAAACAGAGAAGGTTGTATCGTCTAAATGTTCACACACCTGTTTCCCACTCTAATAGGCTGGTGTCCTCCCATGTGACACCAGCTGCAACCCGGATGCATTTCTTCTGTTTTTCTTGTCTCCCTTTCTTCTTATCTTCTGTACTGGTATCAGCAGGCTAGGCATATGTAAATAAGAAATAATTAGAACAATATCCATATCAATAGTTACTTTAAACTGAACCGTTTTTTTTTTTTTTTTAAATGATCTTTCTTTATCCAGAGTTACACAAAACTGTTAGAAATGATGTTTATGTTAATTGATATAAAGCTGGAAAAAAAAATATTAGATGAAAAACTGCAATAAATAAGTTGAAGTTGAAGTGTAGCCACAAATTAACATTTTTTTCTCTCGATTTACTAAATTGTAATAATTCGTTCCATTGTTTTAGTTCAATCAAAATGAGGGAACGAATTCTAGGGATAGTTCTCCTAAAAATGAAAATGGAATCATTTATTCAACCTCATGTAATTAAACAGTTGATGGTACCAATTGACCCTTCGCAAAGACCCGCTCTCCTTTAGTTACTGTCGATATGTCCGACAAGCCATGCGCTCTCACGCCACACATCATGTTCTCACGGAGTGAAAAATACATCCCGGAGCAAAGAGGACACTGACAACGCGTCGACAGACAAGAGAGAGCCGGTTACTTTTGATATGAAACAGTTTCACATTTAAAATAGTCATTTTTAAAGAAGTTTAAACACTAAATAGCGTATAGTGTCTCTTTAATGTGTCGCGACAGATCGCTGTAGCTCCTCGTGAACGTATCATCTCTTCATACTAGTTCATTTATAGCATCAAATAAACATGAATGAACATCAGAAGGAATGTTGTTTCAGACGTGAGTACTAGGGATGCACCGAAATGAAATTCTTGGCCGAAGCCGAATAATAATGAAATGCTTGGCCGAAGGCCGAATACCGAATGCGGTGTTTTGCATTTTTTCCATTTATTTTGCCAATTTTTTCACCATTACAATAATTAAATAGTAAAAATTTGCTTTTTACTATTTTGTGTTGCTTTTCAGAGAAATAAATCAAATAACAAAAATATAATTTCAAAATATTTAACACTGAACATTTTTTTAACATTCCAGCAGATATTATACAAACAAAGCACAATGTAACTTAAAATGAATAAATTAGTAAAATAAAAAAAAATAAAAATTATTTGGCCATCTTTGAAGCCTATGTTCTTCTTGAATAGCCTATGTTAGGCCTATAACTGACTGCTGAAAGAATGTAACTCTGTATGTCTACAACAACAAATGTGCATTGAATAGTGCAAAAAAATGTGGATGAACCCACAACAAATAAATAACTGTCCTAGACATAAGCCTACTTCACATATCGCGCCTAATAAAGCGTATAAAGCGCGGCCGCGTCGTTTCCTCCTTCTTTTGCAAGCGTTCGGGAGCTCGCGCTTCTCTGGCGTCTGTCGTTGCTATGCAACCATGAACTGTGGTTTCTGACGATGAGAAAGTTTCAGCAAGGGATAAATTGATTTTTAGCCCTTGCTTTAGCTTTACTACTAGATATATTTATGGAGATGAGACATAACAACCCCCCTGTACAGCTATGATCAGCTGTTCGGCTGAGATTTCCATGTTTTGTTACGGAAAGGTCGAAGATGATCGGTTGGTTCTTGTCACATGACCTGCGGTGCGCTCGCGGCATTCTGAAAAGTTGAGATGTTTTCATCTCGCCGCGGCACAGGCGCGCCCGGAAAAAACAAGCGCGCCGCACCGCATGCGCATCCCTTCCGTTTTGCGCGCGGTTACCGCGCGCCCACATAGTATATAAAGAATATGCGCGCGGAAAAGACGCGATATGTGAACGTTAAAACATCATTAAAAACGTCATTGTTCGGCAAAATTTATTCGGCCTTTTTACATATTCGGTTATAATTTCGGTTGCCGAACATTCGGTGCATCCCTAGTGAGTACACACAATTTTTCAAGTTTAAGTTCACCAACGTTAATCTACTAACTCCCCTGACTGCTTTGTCGGACAAAATGGCAGATTCTGGGTTATGATTGGTTAGATTGCCCGTCAATCGTCTTCCATAGTAGGAAGAAAAATTGGTTGGTTACCAACATTCTTCACAATATCTTCTTTTGTGTTCAAAAGAAAAAAAATTCATACAGGTTTGGAACAACTTGAGGGGGAGTAAATGATGACTAAATTTACATTTTTGAGTGAACTATCCCTTTAATTCAACATGGCTACGATTTACTAAAACGAGGGAATTAATTCTTAATTTGTGACAACAAGATCTTAATTTGTCGCTAGGATTTATATCTTTGTCCACACGTCCTGTGTGGGGCTCTATACTAAAATGATTAAAACTAAAAAAAAAAAAAAATATATATATATATATATATATATATATATATATATATATATATATATATATATATATATATATATATGTGTGTGTGCATAATACATGTTAAAGTAAATGTAAAATGATGAAATAAATTAATATTAAACCTCCACATGTGCAGGCTCAGGCTCTGGCATGCTCGGCCCGATCTTGCTGTCATCGGTGACAACCTCCTTCTTTGATTCCAGGAGCCCAGCTGCCATGACCGCAGCCTGCTGCTCCGCCACCAACGCCGACAACTCCTCCTGAGAAAATGAGCCGAGAGGAGGTTTAGATAATCAGGAATGCATTATAAAGGAAACACAAGGGGATTTCAACTCCTCACTTACTAGTTTTTATTATGAATCGTGAGGTGCTTTGATATTAAATGTCAAAAAAGATGCTGTGGAAAGGTCCAACAGGGTTCCCAAACCACCTGACTAATGAATTTCCATGGCTTGTCCAGACATGGAAACCACAATTTGCAAACCTTTCCTGCAATTAGCCAAGTTTTCCATGAGCATGGGCATAAAAACACATGTAGAAAGAAAAAAGGAAGAATGGAGCTCGTTTTATCACGTGTGTGTGACACACATGCCACTTGCCATTATGTAGCGTTTAGTACAGTTGAGTGAGTGAATCAGGTAGTCCGAGCTGGTCTGATTGAGTGGAGGCAGAGACTAATTTGCATATTCATGGTTCCAAGAATACTAAATGAAGCAAGGGTGTAGAGTTATAATCAAACCATTTTAAGGCATGAAGAAATTATTTTCACAAAAAAAAAAATTAAATATGTAGTTTGATGATCAACGATGAGATTTAAGGGACAAACCTGTTGACTGCAAATGGGAGACTTTAGTCTCATGGACCTTTTTAATAGTGGATATATATTTTTTCTACTTATGCTGAGGTTTAAAATATTTCATTAGCTAGAAATTACACCTTGTGAGCGTGATCTATATAAAATGTCAGCACTGAACTTTCAGGCAATTCATTGATACCAGCAAATGGTTTTTTGTGAAATAGGAGTGTGTGTTGATACATTACCATGCGCGCTTGTTTCTGGCTCTTGAAGTCAATTCTCTTGGGGGCAGGGGGTGCTGTGTAAACAGTGGGGGCCGCCTGTATAACACTGGGTGTGATCTTCGGAGGGCCTTGATTCATGGGCCGCGGTGGTGCCGGAGGCATAGCGTTCATGCCTCCAACCTGCCATTAATCGAGAAAAAACATTTGTGATACTGACATCAGAGTTTTTACAGTAGAAGGCGACCTTAAAAACACTCGAACAGCAGATTACAATTCAGAAAATACCCACTTGTGGCATGGGCCCCATGGGTGGTCCAACTGGACCCATGGGAGCCTGAGGAGGTCCTGGCATGGGTGGAGCCATCATCATGGGTGGAGGAGGTGGAGGTCTGGGAAGAGGAGGTGCTATCATGCCCTGAGGAGGTGGACCACGCATTACTGGCATTCTCTGACCCACTGGAAAAAACATATATGCAAGATATTTTTTTTTAAATATTCATAATTATATTTTAGGCACTATAATGTTCTATAAACAGAAAATGTTATAGAGAAAATATAAAATTAAATACATAAAACCTATATATATATATATATATATATATATATATATATATATATATATATATATATATATATATAAAAAAAAGTGAGCTACTGCAGGGAAAGTGCATTATCCAATTTGTCCTAAACATAAGAGATGCTTTATATTAAAGGAGAAGTGCACCCAAAAATGAAAATTCTGTCATTAAGTACTCGCCCTCATATCTTTCCACACCGGTAACACCTTCGTTCATCTTCAAAAAGCAAATTAAGATATTTTTGATGAAATATGAGAGCTCTATGACTCCTCCATGAGCCCTATTTGGACAGGACTAGTTTAAATTACAATTCTTACCACTCGATGTCTGTCGTTTCATGTTCAAATTCAGACGGGACTAACATCTCCGTGTTTATCAGAGATGAGAGTGTGTATGTTCTGGAAGAGGGCATTACAGAAGCTCACGCGCTGTATTTACATGCCTCATTTATGACATATTTATCTTTTAATCCATTATCTATTGATCTAATTTTAATTTATAATTAAAACCCTATTTAAGTAAACTTCACGAGTTGAACAAGTGAAGTTATAACACTGCCCACATATGTGAGCAGTGAAATCTAGTATCTTTCTTATTTGAAACTGATATTAAAAACTGGACCACCTTTACAATTTCCGCAATTTGGTTCTATTTGTTAGTTTTATCATTTATTCTTCCCTCGAATACTATATTGAGATGAAAGTCTATGTAAGATTGGTGTGCATATGGTAGCCCATGTAGGTCAAAAAGCTCATGAGGTGAAGCGTTAGTATAATACAATATCGGCAATCGCAGACATTTGCATTCGGACAGGATTAGATATCTCAGAGGACCACAGAGTTTGACAGAAAACAGTAGGTAATTTGCTCTGGAATTTTTAGAATTTTTATTTTAAGAGGTTGTGTGAGGAAAAACAGAGACATGATGGATTTGGATGGGATTAAAATATCAAAGTGCATCTGTGCAAATTTCTCTAACCCCAGTCCCATCCAAATAGGGCTATAGATAGCAAATTAATTATCACTTTCAAGGCCCAGAAAGGTAGTAAAAACAACGTTAAAATAGTCCATGTGACTACAGTGGTTCAACCTTAATTTTACGTCAGAAAGCCGACTCAGTATTGGCCAGCTCCTGCGTCAGCATCAGCATGTATGTGTTCTGCAACTCACATGAACAGCGTCAGCCAATAATGAGTCGGTGCTCTGACATAGAACCCAGAAGTGTTGTATCTACAATGTAAACAACGAAGGAGACTGACAGGGAAGAGAAGAAATTCTTGAATAAAGTCGTTATGTTTTTTATTTGATTCTCGTCGCTTCATTAAATTAAGGTTGATCCACTATAGTCACGTGGGCTATTTTAACGATGTCTTTAATGCCTATTTGGGCCTTGACAGTGGTGGTTTTATTGCCGTCTATGGAGGAGTCATGAGCTCTCGGATTTCATCAAAATATCTTAATTTGTGTTCTGGAGATTAGGTAGATAAGGTCTTACAGGTGTGGAATGACATCAGTACTTAATGACAGAATTTTCAGTTTTGGGTGCACTAACTCTTTAAAGGCTTCAAAATAGCGTTTTCAAATATAGTTTTCAAAGTCTTGCCCTGTCTGATGCTGTGACAGATACTTGCGCTGATGTTTTCCTCGGTGTATAACTTATATTTCACAGGTATATTTTCCATATATAAAAGCAAGAAAGTCATGCAAGAATTTCCATTTTGCTGTCAGGAGTGAACAAGTCTTTTAAACTTCACAGACTTCAGTGCAAAATGGACAGAGAACAAAGTAATTCTGACTAAAATATGTTTTTTGTAATGTTGTTTCAATGTTAGAATGTAATGGGAGTTTAACCCTTTTTGCACACACACACACACACACACACACATATATACATATATATATATATATATATATACACACACATATATATATATATATATACACACACACACACACACACACATATATACATATATATATATATATATATATATATATATATACACACACATATATATATATATATATATATATATATTTATACAGCCTACATGGTTACATTCACTATATTCGTTTTCATAGCCTACAATATGAACGTTGTTTGTAGGACAACAATAGGCAGGATGTGAAATAACGTTTTTTTTTTTTCCAAATAAATACAGAATTTTAAAAAAAAATCTAAATAAGAAAAAAAAAGAAAATAATGAAATGTATCACATATCACCATTAACCCAAAAAATATTGAAATATAATATTTATTTTATCCATATCGCCCAGCCCTGACACAGACAGACAGAATGATAAGAGTGATTCCTGATTACCTGGTCTCTGCAAGACGTGTGGGACAAATGCTGGACGCATCATTGGAGGCGGCGCTACTGCCGGCATAGCTACAAATAAATATCAGATGATTGTCAGCTGATTTGTATATATGACTTTGACTTAAACTGTATAATGAGAGTGTGAAATTGTTGTACCAGGCCAACAAATGTAGGTGGTGGACCAACTAAAGTGGCAGCTCTTGCCTCCAAACTCTGCTGGACCTAGAAAAAAATAAATAAAAATGACCAGTTTAAACTGATGAATGTTTTTAGGGTTACTCTCTCTCCTCTACACCTATAGTTGGGTGTGTAGTGAGCGCACTGGCGCCGTTGCATCATCCAAGTGGTTGAGGAGAGACCCCCGATATAGTTTCAAAGCGTTTTTTTCTTCATCATTTAGCAGACGCTTTTATCCAAAGTGACTTACAAGGGGAGCAATTAGGGATCAGGTGTCTTGCTCAAGGGCACTTTTAGTCATGGTATCGAAGGTGGAGAGAGTGCTGTTTATTCACAATCCCCACTTTCAATTCCTGCCGGCGTGGGAATCGAACCTGCAACCTTCTGATTACAAGCCCGACTCCCTCACCACTAGGCCACGACTACCCAAAAGTTTCATGTTTTTTAACATTTTTTTTTAAACATTTTAATGTGTTTTATATTTTTAATGAAACTTTTCCCTTATAATAATAATAATATGTAATAAAATAGCTCATAATTGTGAAATATTAGGTTTTTTGAATAAGTAATTAATACCTCTCTGTATGTGTTTGTGCCAATGATGGGCCTGACAATGGGCACAGCTGGCATTGCCAGAGCGACTGGAAGAGCTTCAACCACTGTAGGGGCCACAGGTCCTCCCAAAACCTCCTGCTCGAATCTACAGAAGCAACATCAGAATACATTATGTCAGAAATGCTCGATTCTACACACTCCAAACACAAACAAACAGCTGAAATGTGAGGAACTCACAGAGCCATCTCTGCCTCCATCTCCTTCAGGCGCTCTTCTCCAGATTTTAACGCCATACTGAGCGTCTTCTGCAAAACAAAATCAGATAAACCCTCAGTAAATAAATCAATAGCTGTGTCTTAAAGCTGCCTCTTCTAGCATTTTTGGTGATCACAAACCTTTTCCACTGCACCTTTGATGCCCCAAAATGATGCAAACTACTATGATGCTTATAAAGATACAAACCCATGCACTCCAAACATGCTGCACGCTGTCTAACTAGGCAGCTCACTAAGTTTTCAGACACAACCTGTGTGTCTCTTGTAAATAAAACAAATAAGAACCGAGTTCAAGAAGCATACATAAAAAAATTAGACAGCATCTGTTGTAAACTGAGCTTAACTGTCCAGTTTACAGGAATGAAGCAAAAATACTGTTCAAATCGTTTAATTATGTGTAATAGTTTGGGCAATACTCTTCAGATGCCACAGGATTCTGTTTTAAAGCTGCAAACTGAATTAAACTTCATCTAAAGCTATGCTGAATTCAACTATTCTCAACTAAATACATACTCGCCGAGAAATCTGTCCTTATGAAGAAATTCAAGTCAATATGCAGGAGAAAATAATAATAGAGACGAACGGATCCGGAACATTTGTTTTCCTCAACGACACCGCTTGTCTGGGCGCAGAGGAATTACGTCACACGAGTCCCTCGATCCTTCCTCGGTGCAGCGCGCAGGAAAATGAGGTCATCGCTGTGTCCGAAATCGCGCCTTTACCCTCATTCACTATTCCCTAAATTAGTCCACTATAAATCCCAACAGAACAGATTACACACTCAAACTTCTCTTCTTATATTAATCTTGAGGGGGGAAAAAACACAACATAGTACCATTTATTTTCCATATGCAGTCTGCCGCTTAGCATTTGCTAACTGCGCTCATTCAGTTTAAGTTCACTTTACTCGAGGCCAAATCAGTAGTTGAGAACGTTTAGTAATATTTGTGAGAAATAAACTCAATTCATTTGGTTCATTTTACTGTCAGGGTTTACATAATGAGCATCTCAAGAATTGAATGAGTCTTGTTTTGCTTTGACAGCAGGAGGCGCTACCTTTGAGCCTAAATGCCACAAATACTGAGAGTACAGAAAATGGGATGTCACAAATGTTCACCATAGCATTTATACTACACCCTCAAGTGGTATCATACTAATTACAGCTGTATTGGACTGTTTTCTGGAGATTCTGTGAAGACGATCAACTGCACACTCACTTAAACATAAGCTATTTATTTACCACCAACTTTTCGGCTTGTAGCCTTTGTCAAGGTTTGACTCTATTGAGATATCATCTTCTAAGTAGCAGTTTGTGGTACATGCAGTTACTTTCCATCTTTTTCAGAGAAGAGTGCAAAATGGTGGGCAAAACCGAGAATAACTTTCACTGACTTTCATCAACCTCCACACTTATTAAATTCTTGCATCATCAGCATACCATTTCCTGTTTGGGTTCCTGGTAAAAAAATCAGCAGAAACTGTTTCACCAAAGAAATAAATGAACATGCTTTGCCATCAATGCTTTAGATAACAGTATTTTCTTCATTTAAGCATAAAATAACTGAATTCAATTTACAAGCAGTGATTTAAGGAAGTTTCCCAAATGGAACAAGGATATCCGTTTATTGATGCAAGCTTATAAGGCGTGCATATGGGGAAATACAAGTGATTTCTTAGACGAAACCTCTGAAGGGACAACACATGTTTTTCATTAACATATTACTGCAGCTGACTCTATCAGGTGAGTAGTTTTTGTATTTGTTGATAATGTAATTGAGTAAATAGTGTCTATTCTCAACCATGTTGACACTAAGACGAAATTCGCTCTTTTTATTTGCATTAACGAGGGGGGATATATTGAAATAACTAAATAAAATAATGATAAATAAAAAAAATTAAAGTAATTAATTTCAGGGTTCACACTTTTTCTGACAATTTACATGACATTTCCAGTCATTCATGACTAAGTGTTTCAATAAAATAATTTAGAACTTGATATAAAACAACAAAATTTAAACATCCATTCTCCAAATTTCCATGACTTTTCACATTTCTTTATTCCTTTAAAACACCCTCATATATAGCATACAGTTTTTTGCTAAAAAAAAAAATTACATTTGTTGAAAGAACTAATTAAAATAAGAAACAAGTCTCGATTTTCATCTATTTTAGCTTATTATCAAGCTTTTAAAGATTATAAAGATTTGTCTTATTTTAAATCATTTTACGCCATTTCTGTGGCTCCCTTAGAAGTGTGCTGACTGCTGAGGCCCGTTGGCTGAGAACTGAGCTTAACAGTTTGCTTCTGTACTTTTTGCTCAGATCCGATCATTGATAGTCTATTAGAATCATCTGGAGAAATGATTAGAATCAGAGAAATGGTGACTTACTGGAGCCTTAACAAACATTTTTTTGTGTGTTTTTCAGCTGTTGTGGCTTCATGGTCAGTTTCATATAAGCCTAGTTACATTTGTGTTTTCGAAAGATCATCTGTGGATTTCACCTGCTCATTTGATTATGCATCTTCTCATACACTTAAAATTACAAAATGGTTCAAACCAAAAATCTATCAGAAACAAGACGGATCACAGGAGGGAATATTTGTCCATCACTCAGTGGCGAGGGAGATTGACCAACTGTACAAAAACAGAACAGTGTATGCAAACCAAGACAAAAACTGCTCCTTGAAATTACACAATGTCTCCAAAAGTGACATTGGAAGATATTTCTTTCGCCTTGAAACAAATTCTTATAGTGGAAAATATACTGGACACGGTGGCATATATCTCAACGTAGCAGGTAAATGAAGTATCTTTTTTTATGACAAAAAAAAAGTGTCCCCACTTGGCTTCTTAAATATATTAACCAGCCAGATTTCCTTAGTTAACCAGCTTCAATCAGAAAAACCATGTTGGTCAAACCAATTTCATGAACTACAGGTGAATGAATTAGAATGTTGTGGAAAAGTTAATTTATTTTAGTTATTCAACTCAAATTGTGAAACTTGTGTATTAAATCAATTCAATGCACACAGCCTGAAGTAGTTTAAGTCTTTGGTTCTTTTAATTGTGATGATTTTGGCTCACACTGAACAAAAAGCCACCAATTCACTATCTCAACAAATTAGAAAAAAAATTTTTTTTAGTGAATTGTTGGCCTTCTGGAAAGTAAGTTCATTTACTATATATGTACTCAATACTTGGTAGGGGCTCCTTTGGCTTTAATTACCGGCTCAATTGTGAGTGGCATGGAGGTGATCAGTTTGTGGTACTGCTGAGGAGGTATGGAAGCCCAGGTTTCTTTGACGGTGGCCTTCAGCTCATCTGCATTTTTTCAGTACTTTTCTTGTTTCTCATTTTCTTCTTGACAATCCCCCCTAGATTCTCTATGGGGTTTAGGTCTGGTGAGTTTGCTGGCCAGCCAAGCACACTAACACCATGGTTATTTAACCAACTTTTGGTGCTTTTGGCAGTGTGGGTAGGTGCCAAATCCTGTTGGAAAATGAAATCAGCATCTTCAAAAGCTGGTCAGCAGAAAGAAGCATAAAGTGCTCCAAATTTTCTTGGTAAACGGGTGCAGTGACATTGGTTTTCAAAAAACACAGTGGACCAACACCAGCAGATGACTGCTATAGCCAAATTCCTTAACATGTCTGTGTGTGGTGGCTCTTGATGCCTTGAACCCAGTCTCAGTCCATTCCTTGTGAAGTTCACCCAAATTCTTGAATCGATTTTGCTTGACAATCCTCATAAGGCTGCGGTTCTCTTGGTTGGTTGTGCGTCTTTTTCTTCCGCACTTTTTCCTTCCACTCGCCTTTCTGTTAACATGCTTTAATATAGCACTCTGTGAACAGCCAGCTTCTTTGGCAATGAATGTTTGTGGCTTACCCTCCTTGTGAACTGTTGAATTACTGAAATAAATGAACTTTTCCACGATAGTCTAATTTATTAAGATGCACCTGTAAGTACTGCTGGTCCACCATCGTAAATAAGGATGGAATCTGATGCTGGTTTAGCACTGGTTACCATAAATATTTTTTTAATGTATGTTTTTAAACTGGTTTCTGGTTACATTTCATTAAACTACACCACTTTTTACAGTTCTACCTTTTAGAGTAATGGTGACAACGCAAAAGGTGAATGGACCCATCCATGAAGGAGACCCTGTGACATTGAAATGCAGCACAGAAAACTGTACCCCACAACAAGGGCCGTTTGCTTGGTTTAAAAACCAACTTCTGCTTCCACAAGCCACTGAGAATGTGCTTCGAATCTCTTCTGTCTCTCACAGTGATTTTGGCAACTACTCCTGTGGTCTGAAGAACAATAGCACAACTTCAGCAGATGAAATATTGCTTGATGTGAGATGTATGTTTACATTTATCCTAAGGCTAGATTATTTATTACATATATAAACCTGTCGGGAGTAGACGTCATAGTTATGTCATGGCAGTTGCGTGTGCACTATGGTGGCAGAAAAACAGGGAACTGTGTTTTTTATTTTTCAGAATTGCGTAATATAATGTCACAATTCAGACTTTTTTTCTCCAGAATTGCCGGATATAAATTCTTCAAACAAACTGGGCTACATAAAAAGAATTGACGAGACGTTTATTCAGTTGTAAAAACACAGAAGTAACTCTAGCAAACACATAAGTCACATGATCTGCACACATGTAGAGCTTGAACACAGAAATGTCTTGTGGTTTCTGTCCATTTTTAATGAAAAGTTTGTTTGAACATTTTATAATCTGGTTGTTTTAGAAATGAATGAATCTTCAAAGAGTGATAAAAACTCGCAATTTCAAATTACAAAGTCAGAACTGTGAGATATAAACTCACAATTTTACATTAGTCACAAGTTTAATAACTGAAGCTAAATGTAAACAAATAGACTGGACTGATGAAACTTGCGCTGATTAGCATACTATTAAAGCATGAATTTTATGTTTATATCTCACAATTCTGAGAAGAAAAATCAATTGGGGATATTTTTTATTTTTATTTCGTGGCTCCACCCAAAAAATACATCATCTCTGTATAGAAACACCAAACTAGTTTATAAGGTGTGTTTGAAACACTCTTGCAGTAATTTGATGCCACACCGATTGGTCTGCACAGCGCCGCTTCAATCAAACACTCCTAATGTCTTCAAAATCCGCCATTTAGGATGTTCCTTTGCAGCCTTTTAGGCAGTCCCTGGGTTTGGGAACAGAGCAACTGCTACTGATCTCTGTTATGGATTTATAAAAAATGAGGAAGCTAGATAGATTCAGAAGATTTCACTAAGCCACAGTAATAATATTTTAGGCAACATCTCATTTCAACAGCACCATTACAAACAAATCATTCAAAGTTCTCTTACAAATACAAATCCTGTTACTTCCCTCCACAGATAGTCCGAAGAATGTTGAAATAACCATTTTGACATCTGGAAAGATAGAACAAGGAAAGTCACTGACTCTGATCTGTAAGAGCGATGCCAATCCTGCAGTGACAAACTGCACATGGTTTAAGATCAGAGATGCAAACATCTCTGATATAGGATTTGATTGTGAATTCTCCATCAAAGCTGCCAGTCAGAAGGATGATGGACAGTACTTCTGCACGGCCAAAAATGACATGGGTTCTCAAAACTCTACAATCATAGCACTGAAAGTCAAAGGTAATATGGAATATTTCTTAGGTTGTATTTGGAATGGAATATTATAGCTTATTACTTACTAAATATTGTCAATCTCAGCACTATAACTATTTTTATATATATATATATATATATATGTATAAATCATGTGAGGGGTGTCCAAAAGCTTTTTTTCCCACACTTTATACTCAAATAAGTTGACAAAACTCAAGAAAACAAAAATTGGGGCCGCCTCAATTTTTTAAGTTAAGACATTCAAAGTTTAAGTAAGCAGAACTGGCAGATTGAACTATTTTGTACAAATGTTTTTTGTAAAATATTTTAATTGTTCTTAACTTGATATATTTAAGTGTACTAATTCATTCATTTTACCTAAACTTCATATATGTAACTTAAAAGCATCCTCATTATGAACATTTTACTTGTGTAAACTTATCTAGCTAAAATAAGCTGATTCAGAAAATGCTAGCTTACCAATTTGTTAACATGTTAGAAGTAATATGGTATAATACTTGCTGAATGAATACGGCACTATGAAATATTTGATGTACTGTCTCTCAAAACAAGCCACATGCAGCACTTGTTACCATGATGGTATAACAAAAAACCCACATTAACAGTAAGTCTTCTAAATTAGTATAACAAAACATTAATAACAAATCTCCCACTTAACATTAATCTTGCACAAAAATAACACTTAGTTTTAGCTTTTACTCTCCCTTTCGAATGCCATGGGTAAAGCATGCTGGGAAACAGAAATCCCAGCCCAGTTTCAGTTAAGTTAAAGTTAAGTTTGTATAAATTAAAAGAATTAAGTTCCTAAAACTCAAAACAATGAAACAGTTCAGTTTACTTAAAATATATCAGTTCTATGAACTTGAAAGAAAAAGAAAGTGCTAAATACTCATAAAAGTTCATTTAGTTTGTCATACTCAAACCAATTAATTTGAATGATTATTTTTTGTTATTGTTTACAGTGCATTTTAAAATTTAATTTTGAGCTTAAATAATGTTGAAAAACTGTGACTTTAGTGAACATTTACCCAAATTTATCCTTATGCTTGTTTGTTTTTATAGTGCCTAATCGACATTTCTTGCTGACTGCAACAGCTGTGCTTTTCTTTGTATTAGCTGAACTGTTACTCCTGTTTGTTCCCATTACAAGGTTAGTGGAGGAACACCATGTTCAAATACTGAGAGAACATGCAGTTAATATATGTTAAATGTGAACTGATTGCATGATTTTGTTCTGTGTGGAAATTGACACTACATGTTACGCAAGCCCTTGATCATCACTTCCCATCATCATACTGTGTTCATTCTTGCACTGCTCTGATTACATTATGCGGTGTGGCAGTCAAGTATGCAAACAGCTTAGGCAACGTTTTGCACTAGCAGCCACTAACTGATTTACATAAATTATTTCTTAATCTTGTGACTATAGTTTTCTGATCATTTTTAATTATTAACAACTAAAAGTATAATTACTTTTAGATCTCAATTTTAAGGTTTTAAAGGCAAAGAAGATATTTTGAGTTATGGTTACAAACACATCATATTGCAAATCTATTCACGTCTTTACAGGAGGAAACAGTTTACACCAGAGAAGCAGCCCGCAGAACAGATATCAAATCACATGAACAATTCATCAGATTGTAAACAAGTAAGAAGCCTTTGTACTTCTTGTTTAATGTTTACAAAATCCGGTTACACTTTATTTTGATGGTCCACTTTAGACATTCTACTTACTATAAGTAACTTTGCAAATCATGTAAACTAACTCTCATTAGAGTATTAGTAGACTGTCTGTTTAATATCTGGTTACACTTTATTTTGATGCTCCCCACAGAAATTCTATACGTAATGTTGTGACTATGTCAACTTAACTCAAACCCTAACAGTCTACGAATATAGTCCAATAAGAGTTAATTGACATATAGATGCAAATTAATGAGTTAGTTGACATAAAAGTGGACTATTGAATTGAATAGAATAAATATATATTGTTTTATATTTGATCAGATACCTGCAGTCACTGTCACAGAGGAGGTCTATGAGAACCTGAGAAAATCACCAGAGTCCGAAGAAAGCCATACCAACCCGATATATGCAGATCTACAGCTTCCTTCATCAACCTCAGAAAGGTAAAGAAAAAAATGTCTCGTCACCAGACTGATGATGATTGTTTCTGGAGGGAAATCGGTGGAATTAGTTTATAATCCCCTTTAATTGTATTGGTTGTGTTTACATAACTGTCTAAATTAATACATATGGAGTTTTGGTCACATTTTAGATTTAGGTAAAATTCTTACTGTTAACTACGACTTTTGTCTCAATAAACTCTTAATTACTGCTTAGTAATAGTTGGGTAGTTGTTAAGTTTAGGGCTAGGATTGTATAATATGGTCCTAAGCACTGATTTATAAGCACTAATAAACAGCTAATGTAACATGCATGCTAATAAGCAAGTAGTTAAAAGTGAGAATTGACTCTTCGCAAACAGTTTGATTGACAGGCGATCTGACCAATCTTAACCCCGCATCCGCCATTTTATCCGACAAAGCAGTCAGGGGAGTTAGTAGATTAATGTTGGTGAACTTGAGGTGGAAAAAGTGTGCATACTCACGTCTGAAACAACATTCCTTCTGATGTTCATTCATGTTTATTTGATGCTATAAATGAACTAGTATGAAGAGATGATCGGTTCACGTGGAGCTACAGCGATCTGTCGCGACACATTAAAGAGGCACTATACGCTATTTATTGTTTAAACTTCTTTAAAACATTACAATATTTTAAATATGAAACTGTTCCATACGTTGTCAGTGTCCTCTTTGCTCCGGGATGTATTTTTCACTTCGTGAGAACATGATGTGTGGCGCGAGAGCGCATGGGTTGTCGGACAAAGCAACACTAACTAAAGTGGCGGTTAAACTAAAGTGTGACCAATGTTTTTTATTGCTTGTTTTATAGACCACGTTCCAACAGTCAAGACGGCGACGGCGTGATCTACAGCCTTCTTAGTTACAAAGAGTGAATGAATCTCAGCACTGTTGTAGATATCTCTCTTTTATTGAAAATAATCAAATGCCTATAGTTTGTGAATAAATTTACATTGAGTTCAAAATGACCATAGGTTCAAACATTAGAATGAGTATAAAAGCATTAAAGAAATAATATATGCAATGTACAATTAAGGTAAAAAATTATTAATAAATCTATATGTACATCTTTTTGCATGCATCTGTATTTACAACCACATTTAATGTCACCTGACCAAAAACAAAAATACATAGTGTATTTGATGTAACAATATTTGATTTTGAAAAGATAGCACTGTTAAAACAAATAAAATAAAAGTTATATCTACATTAAAAATGGCTCTTTTTTATCTTTACAAAAGTTATTATTGTTCACATAAAAACAAATCTGTCATCATTTCTCAAGCCAAACCCTTTAAACTCCTTTAATCAAGATGTTATGCAGGCATATATTAAATGCACAATAAATTAACAGTGATGTGCTGCAGAAATATTATACTCCCACTGTGACATTAATTTTAAACTTTAAAATGTCAACATCATATTCTACTTAGCTGCATTTCTCTGCTGAACGTACTGAACGTACATTCAGCTCAAGCAGCATTTGTCATGTACAGTATCTACAGTACACTCATAATGCTCGTCAACATCCTACATTTACATGTAGTACAATCACACTTTAAAAACAAGCATTATCTAAGTCACACGGGACTTGAAAGTGTTCCTGCGAATAACAGTCGTCTTCATGATGTTTGTATATTTGTTCCAGACTGCATCACTTAAGGATCAAGTGTGTCATTTTTATGCTTTTTAAAGAGGTTTCTCAAACATTCCCCCATCCGTGATTGGTCGGACAAACAGATAGTCCCGCCCCAAATCTAACGCTATTGGTTGAGCCACTCCTGCTGTGTTGGGCCCATCGAGATGCTCAAACAAACAGTGTTTTCATGGCACCATAGAGCTATAGTGTTTAAACCTTCATGGGCTACAAATGGATTTCGTATAGTATTTTAACAACAACAACAACAAAAAAGACACTCTTCACCCTTAAGCTCACAATCGGAAGTCCCTAGATTTGTGTGACATTTCTTCACTCTGTGAATTCAAATTGCGTCCTGTATAATCTCTACGCCTCTCCTGTTGGATCAGTAGATTCTGGTTTCTTCCTACAAAAAAGAGGGAATATATCATTATTTCTAGAGTGCAAATGATACAGAAGATTACAAAAAGCTGCTTTCTGGGTTTATGAGGCAGCTGAATTGTTTTCATTGTTTTCAGGGGGGATTGATAATAATAGAGAAAAGAATAAAACTCGTGAGACAAGGGTTTAAGAAAATGGCAGTAGGAGTAAGTTACACCATGACTTAAAGGAATAGTTCTCCAAAAAATGAAAATTGTTTGATTATTTACTCATTGATGTTTACT
This sequence comes from Opsariichthys bidens, assembly GCA_037194245.1. NCBI lineage: Eukaryota > Metazoa > Chordata > Actinopteri > Cypriniformes > Xenocyprididae > Opsariichthys > Opsariichthys bidens. The sequence continues at coordinate 6,156,172 of CM074300.1, read as the reverse complement.
ATTTAATGGATTTTTTATGTTTTTTTTGGATCTAAGCAGTTTTAGGGGCGGTTTACACAACACTGGACATGACATATAGGAAAAAAATAGTAGGCTATATCGTGCGCACGGTTTACTAAAATGTATGTACGATTTACAATTCATTCCCTCGATTTACTAAAACGTGCGCACTATTTACTATTATGTTCCCTTGATTCATGAACCACGTGGATGATTTATATATCGAGGTAACGGATTAGTAAATCGAGTGCATGATTTAGTTTTTTTTCTTGCATGTCATATGCGGGGCTCTGACGTTTTCAACAAAAAAAATGGAAAATGTTTTGGCTGTTCATTTACACAACAGCGGTGAGTTTCAAAGTGCATATTTTTGCAACAATACATAAACAATACATAAATTTGTGAAAATAGTGACATCATGCACATGTGTGTTACATGTCTATAGGTGCGTAGCGTTTCTTTACAAAGTGATATCGCCATCTACTGGCCTGGCAGCAGAATACAGCAGAATTTTTAATCGTTTTTGCAGATCTGGGCGAATAGAGATCATTTGACAATGTTGTTTTCTGTCTGCGAAAAATGTCCATTTTTAGTATATCGTTGTCTTGGAAATCCTATGTCACCATGTACTGTAGTTGTATGGAATACATACGCTTATACATTTTGACTAACATCTCCTAAAGTAAGTCACACTCAGTTGAGCTGGAGGATGAGTAATTGCTGGCAAAATGATCATTTTGGGTGAACTATTCACTAGTCTGGTTGCATAACACAAAACTCACATGCCATTTTTTGTGAATGACAGCTTTGATGCCCAGCTGCATTCACCCCTTTGAGTTTGGCACCTACTCGAATTTGGTAAGAGGCGCTTTGTCACACGTGACTTCTGAAAGAACGCCATTCACTGCCCCATTGGGTGCCTGAAGTTTTGGGATGCTGCCTCGGGGAAGTGTTAACCCACTCAGCTTCATGTCTCTGTATCAAAGGACACATGAGGACTGAAGCTTAGAGCGGTGAAATCAGGAAACACACATGAATCAGTAAATCTGCCTAAATGCAAACCTCGAAAATTGGAGTTTTAGATGGAAAACTGTTTAAAAAACACTGGAAGATATACTGACTCGTGTCAAAATACATATATTCTTTGTTCTTAGTTTGTCTTAACTATTACATTAAACTTTATATAACCTTAATAAAGTCCACCATATTGCTGAGCGATGTCATTTCAGTTATAATCAGCTTTTTTATGTTTTGTTTTGCCATTATGACGTACAATTCCAGTTCATAACAGTGAGTAATACAATAAAGAGTAATTATTTTTTTATCCTAAATCAATTATTTATACTTTTCTGCCAATCTTTGCACAATCTATGCAATCACTATGATCTAACATTATGTGCAAACAATGGTTCTTTGTTGGAAAACTAGGGTGGAAAATAACAATCCTACTGTCTATCTCTGCAACATAAACATCGGTGGATGAAGTTATCTTACCCATTGGAATTATTCGCCTCTTCATCCATCCCTTTAGACTCTGGCAGTTTGTGTCCAAATAATTTACGAGCGAGGAAGTTAAGCAGGCCGCAGTGGTTGGAGTAACAGCAGAAAGCATCTACCGCTAACATCAGCACCAAGAAGATGAGCATTACGATGCCCACCACACCACCTTTCCCCAGCATCGGCTGACTGACTGCAAGAGAAAGTGGATTCGATTCATTTCACTAAAGAGTGAAAAGGGCGAACAGTTTATTTAAAAAGATAGTTCCCCCAAAAATGAAAATTCTGTCATCACTTATTCACCCTGAAGTTATTCAGAATCTGCATGATGTTCTTTCATCTGTTGAATATAAATGAAGATATTTTGAAGAATGTTCATTACTGGGCCCCATTGAAAATACTATGGGAGTCAATCAACTGTTTGGATACAGACATTCTTTAAAATGTCTACTTTTGTGCTCAACAGAAGAAAGAAATTTATACAGGTTTGGAACAACAATGATGACAGAATTTTCATTTTTGGGTGAACTATCCCTTTAAGCATATAATACATAATAATATTTGATTTGCTCTGATGAGTCCTACCAGGTTGTGGGACGGTGAAGTTAATTTTGGCAGGGCTGGAGGAGCCGTTGTGGTTTACTGCATAAACTTCCATTTGATATTCAGCATTGTACTGGAGACCATTCAGCTGGATTCTGCTGGAGTTTCCAGGAATTTCTTTTTCAGTCCATTCCTCATTCTCCTGGTTCTGTTCGAAACGGGGCATTTTACATTGATATAAGGCCTGTACTTAAAAAACATTAAAGATGAAGTGATTCAGCTGCACTTCAGACTGACCCCTTTGTAGCGCACAACGTAGTGTTGTACGGGAGAGCCTCCGTCTTTCAGCTGTTTAATGGGAATGGAGACTGAGTTCTTCTCCAGCTTTTTCTCACTCAGGGATAGAACAGGGCTGTCAGCTTCCCCTAAATGAGGGAAAGAAGAAACATCAGACAGGAGGAACAAAGAAACTGTGTAAAAGGTTGATCTTAGGGCTGGGTGGATTATGATCATGACATTTTCAACCTTATTTTGATGATATTTGATGTACAGTACCATTCTAAAGTGTGGACATTGTAAGATTTTTCTTCTGCTCACCAAAGCTGCATTTATTTGATCAAGCAATACAGTAAAAACAGTACTATTGTGAAATATTATTACAAAATAAATAATTGTTTTCTATTTGAATATATCTTAAAATGTAATTTATTCCTGTGATCAAAGCTGAATTTCCAGCATCATTACTCCAATCTTCAGTGTCACATGATCCTTCAGAAATCATTCTAAGATGACAATTTGCTGCTTAACAAACAAATCTTATAATTATCAATGTTAAACCGTTTTTGCTGCTTAATATTTTTGTGGAAACGGTGATATATATTTTTTCAGTATTCTTAAATGAATAGAGTGTTCAAAAGAACAGCATTTATTTGAAATAGAAATCAGTTGTAGTTACATCATAAATGTTTTTCACGTCTGACCAATTTAATACATCCTAATGCAGCTTTTCAAAAAAAAAAAAAATCCTAATGACCCCAAACTTCTGAATGGTAGTGTATATAATGATATTTATTGCTCCTACACAGCTAGTTTCCTAATTCAAAACATTTAATTTAATAACTAAAATACAGTAAAAATTGTTTTCCACACTAATTCACGTAAGAAACACAAGACTAGCACCAAAAATGAATCAATGAATCAGAGTTTTGAACCAGTTATCTGAAATGGACAGTGTGAACTGATTCACAGAAATGAATCAAGCTTATCAATTCTCACACTGATTTGTTACTTAAGTTTAAAAGAAATGTGTGCAATATTTTCACAAACTAGTCAATGGGCAAATAAAAATCACATTAAAAACAGTGTGAATATTCGTTATGTTAAATTATAAGAGTATGTCAGTGTCACTCTTAAGTAATTGACAATCCAGTGGATAAGCTCCAAAATCATTCACTACAGTATAGATGTGTGAAATCAGCAAACCAACATCGATTTCATACTGAAGGAAACCTGAAGTAGCAATTTTCTCTTTTTTCAGTATTGTAAACATGTAGGTAAACTCATTTTCACACTTCTATATCACAGTGAACAATTAGGTTTGTGTTTCAGCCTATCAACTGGAGATGTATGCATTAAAAATGATTTACCCTCTACAAAGGAAGGTCAGAATAAGGCAATGGACGGGCCCCGGGACCAGGAGCAGGTCGTAATGCATGGAGAATGGTCATCATCAAGCAGGAATGGCAATTAGAGAAAGAATGGGCAGCGAAAGCAAATCATGAACATATGTGATGAGCAAACAAGAACAAGAATGACAGTATGGAATGAAATCAACTGCAATAAAATGTCTTTTCATTATTAAAAATTGATGTTGGGACTGTACCATTAACTATACCCAAACTGAATCTACAGCTTTTTTTCTTTTCTTTTTGTGCTAAATGGAATATATATATATATATATATATATATATATATATATATATATATATATATATAGATAGATAGATAAATAGATAGATAGGCTGTTTAATATGTTTTTAGTAATATATATGTGAATATATATGTATATGTACGTGTGTGTGTGTGTGTGTGTGTGTGTGTGCGTATGCTGTTTAATTTGTTTTTTGTCTAGCTTGTCACACCATAGGATATATTTACTACTTAGCTGCAGATTCTGTGTGGGCTGCCAATGGCTTAAAAAAACCCCATAATATTCATAATAGCTTTCAACATCAAAAATGGAGGATAAGCAGCAGGTGATGTGAATAGACAGGAGAGAATCCTGCTGATACTCACGTTTGGACTGCGTGAAGATCCTGCGTTCTGTGGAGAAGTTCCCCTGGTAATGCGAGTTTTTGGCCGCAAAACGAACTGAGTACTCTGTGTACGGCTCAAGGTCCTTGATCACCAGGGTATCTGGAAATATAGGTATTTTCATCACACATTTGAATTTAAAAAAGCATCAAAATATAAACCACGTTAACACTTTACTTCGATGGTCTACTTTAGACATTCTTCTAACTAGAAGTAACTTTGCTGCTACATTTCAAATAACTTTCATTAGAGTATTAGTAGGACTGTCTCCTTAATATCTGCTAACAATTTATTTTATTGGTTTCCTAACAAATATTCTACTGATCATAAGTAACTTTCTAACTACATGTCAACCTATTCTACTAACTCTAACCCTAACATCTAAACCTAAACTAATGGTCTACTAATATTCTAATGAGAATTAGTTGATGTGTAAGTTGCAAAGTTACTTTTAGTTAGTAGAATGTCGAAAGTAGACCATCGAAAAGAAGCCACACCTCTAATAGTTACTTATTTACTTGTGGGATTGACGACAATTTCACTCCAGGTTTCTTCGGACGGTTTCTTCCACTGAAGGATGTACTTGGTAATAGAGGACCCTCCGTCTTGCACTGAGACCCTCTGGATGAGGACAGAAGATGAGGACCCTGCGGCCACACTGAACTGAGTCGGTTCCCCAGGCCAGGCTTGTGAGAGAGAGGAAGAGAAGTTATTAATGAGAACCAAAATGGAAAGTTTATGCAGAAAAAAAAAAATCAATTATGTATAACTACAGCATTATCAAATGTTATGCATGATGACAAAGAACTGTTGTAATCCTCAAGGATGCATAGGAAAATTATATAATTAATATACATTACAAATACATATACATTATACACACATATATATATATATATATATATATAAATAATGTATATGTTTATATATATATATATATATATATATATATATATATATATATATATATATATGCGTGTGTTTGCGTGTATGTATGAATCTAGGTATTGTTGGAGCTTTACTACAAGAGCCTTACTTATCAGCTGGAAGTCCTCAGTGGTTGTGCCCACCGTGTTGCTGGCCATGCAGGTGTACAAGCCGCCATCAGAGGGCATTACATTTTCAAGAATCAGCTTAGATCCCTCCACATTCGTCTGCCCACACAAGTTCGTGCAAACAGATAAGACAATAAGAGACAGGAAGAAGTAATTAAGACCGAAGAGAAGAGTACGTGGGTCAAATTTCCTGGAGATACAGGATCCCTCCTCGCCATCACCACCATCAAAGAAAATTATAATCCAATTACAATCCATTTCCCATGTATTCCCACTGGTTTAAGACAATATTTGATTGCCTTAAACATATTTCCAAAGGTAATTAATAATCTCTGTTTTTTTTTAACTTGCAAACAGCAATTAACAAATGGAGCTATTTAGATGTTTCTAACCATTCTTTGTTGCGTAGCCTTCCTGACCCATGTTATGGTTGGAGTTGGATGTCCCGTGGCATTGCAGGGCACAGATCCAGATTCTCCTGGAATAATGATCAGCGTGCTTGGATCCAACTCTATAGTTGGTCTCTCTGAAAATGATCAATAGGACAAGCAAAAAAGAAATTAAATTCATCTTCAAAAGCTAAACCATAAAAAAATCATTTGTGCATTTGTGAATAAAAAATATCTATTTTATATTTTCATCATCCTACAAAAGATTTATTTGGGTCTGGCCCATTGGAGAGTGTCAATGTGATGCTTGCATGGGACCAAATTCCCCATATCTGTGTTTGTAAGTGTAGTAAACATCTGACTTCATGAGAGAAAAAAAATTTCCATGGAATAAATCGTTGGCTAAACAAAATTTCCAACAGAAGGAAATAAAGTAGAGAAAAAAACAAACAGCACACAAATTTGCAGCAGTTTAAAGTCAACATGAAGCACCATTCACAACCCATTTGATGTGTAAAGTGAACAGGATAAACAGCCAGGAAAGATGCTGGTCTTCATTTTATCCATCAGGAATTGACTGACTGGATCATAAAAATGTGTGTTGCCATGCAAAAAGGGCATTATTTGTCCTTTTACAACATGTAATTGATAGGGCTTCCTGGCCATTCAGACCTGAAAAATTCATTAAGATAGTAAAAAGTGTCAATTTTGCTATCATGTTGAACTTTTGTTATTATACTAAAAACAAATTATGCAGACCAACTGCTCTCATTCGATGCTTTTATGCTTTCAGCCAATTACATAGGCATTACTTCATTCAAGGTTATGATTCTTACAGGAGGGCCTTATCTCACCTGACACATCCAGAATAAATGTGGCAGTGTTTTCCCCGATCTTATTGGTAGCCGTGCAGACATACTCTCCATAATCGCTCCTGGTCACTGCAGAGATGGTGAGCTCACTCTTATCGGTGTTGAATTTGATACGGGAGTTGTCAGAGCTGGAAGGGCTGAGGGAAGAGATGCAGAAGCTCGGTCTTTTTGTTCATTAATGCAACACAAATATACTCATGAGAGGAGAACTAAGAGACTAAAAATATGAATAAACGCATACAGGCTCCGTTCCAAACCTTAGTGAGCTGCCTTGCCTTGATTTCAATAGTTTAACATTAGAATGCTGCTGAGCAAACAAGATGAAACAGTCATTTTTTAATTAAATTGAACTATTCTATATCAGTAATTTTCAGTACTGAATTAATTATCAGTCTATTGATGTATTCTTCTCTTCTCTTTTTTTAAATTTGTTTTTAATGCATTTCAAATCGATACATTTTTATTACTTTTTTATGGTTATTTTCATTTCTTTTATGATTATTTTATATTTTTAAATACCCATCATATAAAGCATTTTGCATTACAATCGTGTATGAACTGTGCTAGCATTCTGGCAAGTTATAAACAAACGTTCCCTTCCGACATTACGTCAGAAATGAACTGACGAATTAATGAGTTCTGACGTAACGTCGAACGGGACTGACTGAAAAGGGTTCCATACGTAACTGAGACGTTCTTTCAGTAACGTTAATAGAACGTTCGCTCAGTTATTGGTCTTTAATAATCTTCTTAAAGCGTTAGAACAAAAACTTGATTTATTCATTGTTCATGGAACTTCTTTTTTCTCAAACACTTTTTGGCTAATGTTTTTTACAACTTGTTTCAGAACATTCAAAGAACATTCAAAAGTAATGTTCCCTTTAGGTTTCCAAAATGATAAAAATGTAATGTTCCCTTATATTCCCCATAACTTAATATCATATTATGACCATTAGGAAAACATTCTTTTTGTTAGCTCGGTATGATGCTGACTAGGAAGGAAGTCCACTAGGTTTTGAAACAGAGCCATAGAAGTATTCTAGACTGATTATTTGCAAATAGCGTGTAAGAACTATTCTTCAAAAGTAGATTCTCGGTTATAAAACGCATGAAGGAAATATAGGATTTTCTGATGATGTACATACAGTATCCATGAAATATTTGGAGTAGGGTGTCCTTTAACCAGGCATACTATAGACACGCTGGTATTGGGTCCGGCATGAACATTCTTTCTCTCCTCATGAATTAGTACGGTAGGTGGCTCTGGAGAATGGGATATTTAAAGCAAATTTTTAGAGGACATATCCACCCTGGCCACACTAAGAACAAACACAAATAGTTCCTCTATGTCCTCACCATTAACAACAACAGAAATGGGGAGATTTTTGGTTATTGGGCGTCCCTTGATCTTGCCAACACAGTTGTAGGTTCCGCGGTTTTCCTGCTGAATTCCCACAATCTCCAGGGATCTATCTGACAAGATTCGGAGATTACCTTGGCCTGTACAAAGAGAAGAGAGAAGATAGAGTTTGAGCAGCATCAAAGATGCAATCTTATTACTTTAGACTCATAAGGAGAAGCCTTAAAAAGCCCTCATGCACACTCTTAAAAGGCCAGCTCACCCCAAAATGAAAATTCTGTCATAGTTTAGCAACAGAGGCACATTGGGGGAAAAACCAACATTTTTGCAAAACTACAAAAACATATACATCAATAGAGACCGTAAAATACCAACAACTTTTATTCCTGCTCAGTGTTCACACAAATAGTTATTACGGTTAAGACCTCAATGACCGCATGATTATTAAAATAATAAATATTGATGTTTGTAAACTTGCTCAGTAGCTCACCTGGTACAGCATTGCTTTTGTGTACGAGTCCGGTGATATAAAAGATTTGTAGAAGCTAAAATGGCATGGTTGCTTCTTTTTTTGTCACACTTTTGTTAATACCACTGGTTTTACAACTGTTTCTGCCATGAAATAAAAAATAAAAATTGCGACTTTTTATCTCACAATTCTGATACTTTTTCTCGTAGTTGTGAATTTATAGATTTTCGTCTTAGAATTGCGGGATCAGAATTGCGAGATATAAACTCACAATTGCGTGTTATAATGTCCAATTGTGAAGGGGGAAAGACTGACGCTTTTTCTCAGAATGTTGAGTTTACATCTCACAATTCTGACTTTATAACTCGCAATTGCATCTTATGAAGTCAGAATTACCAGATATAAACTCACAATTCTCAGACTTTATAAGACGCAATGGCGAGGTAATATCATGCGATTCTAATTTAACTTGCGATTTTGATTTTATATCTCGCAATTCTGAGAAAGAAAGTCAAAATTGAGACTTTATAACTCGCAATTCTGACTCTATATCATGCAATTCTGACTTTATAACTCGCAAATACAAGTTTAAATCTCGAAATTCTGAGAAAGAAGTCAGAATTGTAAGACGCAAACTCACAATTGGGAGAAAAAAAGTCAGAATTGTTAGACAAAAAGTTCCAGTTACCTTTATTTAGTGGCAGAAACAAGCTTCCATAGTTAGGTTTAGTGTTGGTGGTGCGTTATTTTCAAACACGAGAGAGCGTTAAGTGACATGTCCCTGTGTCATTTCCACACGTACAAACAAAAACATAATAAAATGTTGCCAGATTCAAGTTCATTGAGTTTTGATTAAAAATGAATGCGCTGTTAGCAACGTTTAGCGATATATTTCACTTTGAAAGCAACGCAGAACGAGCAAGATGATGTCCGAACATCTTCAAAGGAAGTTGAATCTCTATGTATCTTTAAAAAGAGAAATGTGAGCAAACAATAATAGACTTTCTATTTTGGAGTGAACTGTTCCTCTAAGTCTGTCAATGGTGGCGTTTACTTGAAATGGGGCAGGACTGAATAAAAAAACATTCAACCAAACTGTTCACTGATGTTTCCCAACTAGTCGCGAGAAACATCTCTCGATTTGGTAACAAATCGGTCAGAAAATGAATGCACAGGCCCCTCCCATCCCATCGCTGACTCGTCCACCATCGCCATCCTGCCATTCTGCCAACTGCAGGCATCACAGAGAGCTAGGAACGTGAGGAGAGACATAAAAGATTGGAAGAACCTGCAGCATGGCCGCTTCCCCTACCTTCATCATTTATGGTGCGATTGTTCCGAACCCAGTAGACCACCACATTGGGCTTGCCAGAGACCATGCAGGGAATGGTCACTGTCTGGTTCACCAGAAATTCATGGTATGTCCGTGTGTTGCCAAAGTCTGGTGCTTCTGAATGTAGGACAGAATTTTACATAAGAATTGTTGAAATAAATTGTGAAATAAATGTATTCAGGAACACTATGAGTCTTCAGGAACAAGAAACGGAACCTACGGTAGACATAAAGCTGGTAGCCTTTCTTCTTTGTGCCATGATCATTTTCTAACTCACAGCTATAGGTTCCGCTGTCACTTAACTCAACGTTCTTCAAGGTCAGTGTACTCGAGGTCTCATCATTTTTCTTGACTTCACTCTTGACATCATCTTCAATTACTTCATCATCTTTATACCAAGTGATTTCTCCCTCTGAATCGCCTGAACCGCGCAATAGAGCACATGGAAAGATAGAAAAGAATAGAAAACAACACCGTGGTTATTTTATGACAGTAACATTATATCTGAGATATAAAAAAATGTTTCAACTGGGACGTGCTTTTATATACAGATATTTAGATTTTATATACAGAGGCCCCCTAAAATATTTGGACACATGAAAAGTATAATATTAAAAGTATAACATGAAATGTATAATATGATAATATGAAAAGTAAAATATTGAAGTCGGTACATTACATACAAAACATCACACCAAGAGCAAGGCGTTTATTTTAAAGCAACATTTTTGAAAACAAAATGAAAAAAGTATTTTTGACACTTGAGGAAATGATCTGCATTCAATAAGAATTATCTTGAGCCCTGATTAGTTTAAGTTCTCAAACCAGCATCATTTGTTTGCACTTATTGATATTTCGTAAGTCATTAAGACATTTTTAAGTGTGTTCAGATATGATTTGGAGCCATGCTTGGTTTCAAAACTAAAAACACCAACCTTTGCACAAGAGCAAAACTTCACTTCCCACCTTCACATCTGGGTCACTAGTGATGATGTCTATTTTAGCATCTAAAATGAAAGGAACCAAATTATGAAACAATAACTTCAACACATTACATGAGTTTTATCAGTGAAACCATAGAATAATAAATAAGTCAGCTGGCAATGCTGATTTGTTTCAAGCCAAAGCACTGTTTTACTGCATTGCTACCACAAATAGCTCTGCTTCTAATATAGGACAGACGACGAGGAAAAGCGTAAATGGACATTGGAAATGACCGACTTCCCTTACAAAGCAATATTTCTTCCTGTATGAGTGATCAAAGACATCCAGGTACAAAGAGCAGAGCAACAATAAAGTTTTTCTTTTCAAAGGGTAACATTATCTCTCCTTCACAAAAGAAAGTGATACTGTAAGTACATTTATCTGCATGCATATATATATATATATATTGATTGTAACACTACAATAAGATTGCAACATTGTTAAAACTAACAATAAGATATACATTTGTTCAAATATTTTTTAATCTATGTTGTGTTTGTGTTAGTTTAAAGGGCATTAACTAATGTTAACAAATACAACATTTTATTTTACATGTTGACATTAACATTAACTAATAAACGCTGTAGAAGTATTAGTATTAATTTTTAGTTCATGTTAACTTAAGAAGTTAACTAATGTTAACAATTGAGACCTTTTTGTAAAGTCTTACCAATGATTGTAATTGTTGAAATAATCAAGTGTTAAATATAGATTGCAATTTTCATGGCAAGAGAAAATGACATCGGTTAAAAAAGACGGTAAATAGTCAAAAATAATAAATACACAAGGACTTCTAACAAGATAAATAGTTAACCAATATTAAATACAAATTTCTAAAAATGCATATATTTTTAATTCATATAAAATGTTCAATACAAATACAAAACAGTATAAAAATGAAAATTGCAATATTAATATTTGCTTTACTTTAACTGTAAATAGGTTCTCACACTGTATTTAAATAAGCAAATCAATATTTAACAGAGGAATTAAATTCAACTTAAAGGTAAGGAAAGTAAATCCCGGCTCACCTATTAGTCTTGAGCATATAAGGAGGAGTCCACACAGTCTGTGTAAAATCATGGTTGCAGTCTTCTCTTTCTGGGCACCTCTCTTGGATTCTGACAGTCAACATGTGTCCCATGATTTTATATGCTATGACAGAGACAGACAGGAACCTGCTTATCTGGAGGATCTGACCCCAAAACTCCCTCCTCCCGATGCTTCATTCAGATGATGCAGCGCAGGGATGCTGAGACGCGCTCCAGCCGCCCAGACGCCAGCGGCCCTCCCCTCCTGCGCACCGGATGAAACGAGCCCTGCTGTCCCCTGACACTCGATGGAGGAAGATATTTCATCTCACGATCTTGCATTTTAATGCAGATGATTAAAAACATGTGGAAGATAAAGAAAAACATGTGCACACATATTGGGAAAATGTTCAAAATTATTACGCTTTTAATATTAAGTAATGTAAACTAATGAATGTATAGAAATATTTCCTATTTCTAATATTAAAAATGTGATTTATGATTTATGATATGCTGGTGTGCTGTTATAGGGAATGAACCACAGTCTGATATTTAGTACGACAGCAACACTGCAAATGTGCATTCCTTTTATACATTTATATAAGCATAGAACAGAACGCTGAAAACACAAGTTGTTGATTTTGGTTTGCTGTTAAACTGTCATATTAGCGGAAATTAAAAAAAAAAAAGAAGTATGTTACAAGCAAAGGGCTCCATCCTTGCAGTGTCCAGAACTTTTAACATTCATTGGCATGACGGAAAGCGTCCTCCATTCATTCGATTGGACAATGGGGGAAAAAACGCGAATGACGTCGGGCACTTTTCCTCGGAGTTGATTTTCTTTTTCAACTTCAGGCGCTCCGAGCGCAGCGGGCGCATAAACTGCGTTCAGGACGTTTACTACCATAGAAAACAATTCAAAAACTGCGCCTCTCTCTGCAAAAAATGCGTACAGTGTGATCGGGGCCTGAGTCGCCGACAACCAAACCTGACCAGCTGAAAAACAACAGAACTACACTTCCAATTGACCAATGTTTCGACTTTTAATAAACACTCTCCTTTCGACTGGTAAATGGAAACCAAATTCCGCCAAAATTTCCGCCAACTCGAAATTGTGACTTAAAATTCATAATTAGGCTTCAAAATTATGACAGGCCTACTAAGTTAAAATGTTTACTTGATTTCGACTTTTTAATGCCATAATTTTGACTGTTTGTTCATAATTGTCAACATGATTATAGAAATTAGACTATAGAAATATAATGACTTTTTAAGTCGTAATTTTGACTTTTTAATCGTTTTTAAATATTTTTAAGTATGACCTTTATATCAAAATGTTGACTTAGTATGTTATCATTTCAAAATTTTATATTTACAATTATTATTATTATTATTATTATTATTATTATTATTTTGGTAGAAATGGGCTTCCATACAAACTCTGCAAGCTCACACTTTGTCTGGAGCAATAAATGAGAACTTTTTTTATGTTAAATATTTATCATAAAACTTTCATTAAGATTACATCTGATAAATGTATTACACCCTTGAAGATGTTGTATATCCCAGTTATTCAAATTTGTTTTCGCTATACTAAACACTTAAATTAGACAATTTTTGTGATTTCCATTTTTGAAATTCTGTCATATTTTGCTTATTTGATGAAAATAAAATCTACTTGATCCAATCACATATATGACAGTATGAAATAACACCCATGAAATTATAGGAATTATGTATAGTGACCAAAAAAGTAGTTCAACAAGATTCAATGTGTTACAATGATGAAAGTTTTCCTCCAAACACAAGCATGTCTTCCTGAAGGATGCAATGATTACAGTCACGTATCGTAGTAGTGTAATCAACAGAAGAGATGTTCTATAAACAAACAAAAGGTTATTTTTGACTTTACCAGAACAATTCACGTCAGTAGTTGGACTCACCTGCTTTAATAAATTAGAGCTCAGCATGTTTGCGTGCAGAAAACAATAGCTGTTGTTTCGGCTCCGTGGGATGCACCCTCACATATCACGACTGAATTTTTGCTGATTTTGACTAATTCATTTAACGAACTAATTAAAACAAAACATAAAACTATTTTGTCAGACTTACAGCAACCAAAACAAAGAGTGTGTTTTACAAGAAAATGCTATTTCAGTCTTTCTTAATGAAGTCAATTGCCATTTCTTTGTCATTATTAACGAAATGTAGCAGTTTCTGAGTAAAAATACACTGTAATGAATTGCTGTAAAAATTACAGCAATATTTTACAGCAGATGGCTGTATTCTTAATAATACAGCATATTGCTGTAAACTGCAATGCATTCTGGGGGGCGTGGCGGTTTGACTCAAAATTACAGGATATTACCGTAAATTTCAAGCATAAAGAGGCATTGTAGGATTTTCAACGGTTGAGATTCTGGTAGCAGCAAGAGAGAGTGGTCTACAACTGTAGTAAGTGACTTATTTAATTAAAAAAAAATACAGCAATTTTTTTTTTTTTTAAATTGTTAATCAAAGAATACAGTAAAATTCTGTAAATTAAATTATAGTAATGGTACAGTAAAAATTACAGTAACTGTCTGGCAACCCTGCTGCCAGTATTATACTGTAAAATTTACAGGTCATTTGTTTTCAGTGTAATGCCGACAAAATTACAGTGGCTTTAGTAGTTTGTACAGTGTACATTAGCAACACAAAGGTCATGGAATCATCCAGGTGTAATGGAAAAAAAACTTTCCTTGAACAGATTGAAGGAAAATGATGGCATAGATAACGACTGATAAGTGTGTTGAAGTGACGAGTTTATTGCATATGAGATTTCAAGGCCAGAGCAACTTTCATATCAGTCAGAACTCTCTCAAGGTTGACATGAAATCTGCATTGATGTGAATATGAATATGTCTACTTTCTTTGTATACGTATGTGCAATTACTCCAATTGGTCTATGACCTATGAAGTTTTCTAATGCTCTGCTGTGGGGCACGTCTGCTTTTTGGCAGTGACCGAGTCCAATCTAGATGGGTTAATCTGGTGGTAATGGTTTATTTAACTGGAAATTAAATAAAAACAACATCAATCACTGCACAGAGCACTCAAGCATGCAGAAGCCATGATGGAAGACCTTATCTTCAAAGTCAAAGGTAGAAAAAATTTAATCCTTATCTTTCTAAATAAAAAGCCTCATCCCCCCCCCCCCGAGTGTGAACATCCTGGAAATGTGGCCGTTTGGGGATCCAAAATAAAGTAGAAGTTAAAATATAGATTGCTGCACAATGGAAATTGTGACATCATGTCAGTCTGTTTTTCACACTAGGGTTATTATAGTTAACTAAGGGTATGGGAAAAAATTGGAAAAGTTTTTCCTTTACGTTTTTCACATACAAACCACAACATTGTCAAAATGATCCCTGTTCACTTTTATACGCAAAAATGACAAAAAACGTTGTATTACGCTGTCAGACCAGTAGTTGGCGATGTCACTTCGTAATACGCATGAGCATGATGTCACCGTTTTCACAGATTCACATTTTCGTAGTTTACATGGAGACAATAACAATATCATTTTCAAGAACCTGCACTTCGAAACCCATTTTCAAAAGCTTTCGTTTTCTGGTCCACAAAACGCCGTTGTGTAAATGAACGGTCAAAAGGCGTTTTCAGTTTTTAGTTAAACGGCCCCTAAAACTAAAACCTTAAAAACACTTTTTTCTTTTACCTTCATTGAAATAAACTTGAACTGAAATACAATAAAATATTTTTTAAAAATTCGATTTATTTTATTTCAGCTAGTTGCCAAGGCTTAACTTGATATAGGCCTACTAAAATAACTAAAACTGAAATAAAATGCACAACAAAATGACTAAAACTTTAAAATTAAAATGAAAACAGACAATATAAAAATAAAACGGTAACACTTTACAATAAGGTTCATTAGTTAACATGAACTAATAATGAACTGAACTTATAGAGCATTTATTAATCTTTGTTAGTGTTAATTTTACTAATACATTATTAAAATCTTGTTAACATTAGTTAATGCACTGACATGAAACACTGAACAACTGTATTTTCATTAACAAACATTAACGAAGATTAGTAAATACAGTAACAAATCTATTACTCATGGTTAGTTCAAGTTAGTTAATGCATTAACTAATGTTTAACTTATGAACCTTATTGTAAAGTGTTACTTCATATAATTTGGAATATAGTGGATCAATCTGTCAAATATGATCCTTATGACTTAGAATATAGTGGATCGACATCAAAACTATATATATATACTATCCTTATATTGTAATATTACTATTATGATTTGGAACATAGATATGACATTGCGCCATAGACATTATTTGCACTTTTTGCAGCTCGGCAATATAAAAAGCATTCTGCTTAACATTACAAGGGTGAATAAATGCTGAAAAGATTTCATTTTTGGCTGAACTATTCGTTGAAAACCTCAAATACTTCTCAAAAAAAAAAAACTACTCTCAGTAGCAACAAAGGCACCAAGTAATCTGGTTTGCCACCAACTAAGAGATCTGTGCCACTCCTGTTCTCTCCGAGAGACCTCCACACCTCTGACCTTATCAGCAATGAGGGCAACTGGCAAGTACAGCTTCCCACCACCTCGATGCTTGATAGCAGGTCAATCAGAGGCAATGCATGGTCTCATGCAAAGGGCCTCTGGGAATGTAGTCCACCCATTTAGGACCTTATATCAGCGTGATAATCGGCCCCACTCATTTTCTTTCATTATAAGGGAGCATGTGCAACTGGCAAGCTGGCTACTGGGAGATGAAAAGGAGTTGTTAGTTATCTTTTTTTCAACCCTTCTCTAGGGCATTTTAGGTCTTTTTAATGTCTCTTCGATCAGAAAGGGGTCCCACTGAAGATCTGCAGTGTATGTCCTAAGCATTTGCCAAATCTGTGGAATCAAGGAACTTCCTTTTTAAGACCCTCAAAACAATGAGCCTACACCCACCAGTTTAGGGATGCCACACGACGCCAGCTCCCAGAAGTGAAGACCAACAACTGTTCCCGTCTTTGTCTTTCTCTCGGCCTAGTAAACAAACAATAGTTGCACAGACAATGGGGTGTTAGTCTGGAGCCAGTAGCGTAGTGCTGACATATAATAAAAACACTCTAGTTAGAAACACACATGCAAACACGCACACAGGCGCTCAGGTTATTGTCTGAGATAGCTTTGCTGGGCGTGAACAGATGCTTCAGGAAGAGCGGACAGATGTCTGACAAACTCCTGCGATATCTGGACAGACGGCCTGAAATTACACTGGCAGACATTCTGATTCCGTAAAGACAATGGGTAGATGTCATAAAAGGAATGATATTGAACCAAAACTAAAGCTGTTCTGTCTTTGTGTATTATATATTTTTCAACTGGTTTCTTGTAATCATTTCCTAAAAATCCCATAGGTTTCTATGGAAAACTTGGAAATATAGGTTTTATTATTTTATCTGGTCAATCTTTTTAAAAAGTAAATAAGAAAATAATGTACATTTATTGTGATTAGCTTTCTATAACAGCTCAGAAATGTATTTATTTTTTAACTGATCAACATTTGTGTATAGTGGACAAACAAGAGTCAAAAAAATAAATAATCAGTCAATCAATCAATCAATCAATCAATCAATCAATCAATCATCTATCTATCTATCTATCTATCTATCTATCTATCTATCTATCTATCTATCTATCTATCTATCTATCTATCTATCTATCTATCTATCTATCTATCTATCCATCCATCCATCCATCCATCCATCCACCCACAAACCCACCCACCCATCCATCCATCCATCCACCCATCCATCCATCCATCCATCCATCCATCCATCCATCCATCCACCCATCCATCCATCCATCCATCCACCCATCCACCCATCCATCCATCCATCCATCCATCCACCCATCCATCCATCCATCCATCCATCCACCCATCCATCCATCCATCCATCTATCTATATATCTACACACACAAGTGCATTCCCAAATAACTCCTAAATATGACTAGCCAGTCAGAAACTTGTAAAAGTCATTGCCTCAATACTAAATAAGAGCAGCCTGGACATTCTTCAAATCTTCTCCTTCACATGAGTGTAAGTAAAAGATGGCAAAATGTGAACTTCCACTTTAAACAATGCACTGATAACATTAACAGTGGCCTAAAGATTCACTCCATTTGTTTGACGTTAATTTTGTTTGTCCATCTAAACTATAAAGGATGTGAAGAATACAATTTGTGGTAAAAAAATAGATAAGGCAGCTATATTTAGTTTCCTAGTACGTGTCATTTGTGAGTTAGAGGAAGGAAGGTGTCCTCTCTTACTACAGAGTTCTACTGATGTACAGCAGACAGTCAAGGACAAAATATTTGGCTTGAAACTGGGAGCACAAAAGTTCACTGTGACTTGCACTACGATAGAAATAGTTCAAAAAATGATTGTATTTTTAATTGTAAAAGATGCCACAGTAAATACCTCGGGTAACAGCAAGTTACTATATACAGGGAAAACTGTAATAGATCTAACCTAACATTTCATGTACTTTCACAGTAAAATACTGTTAAAAATAACATTTTTGAAGTAAAAAAGAACAAATCATCTTAAACTTTACAGTCAAAAGCCGTAAACTTACATTCCCAGAATTCCCTGTGTAACACTTCACATTTGATGGTTTTAAATTTTTTAAATAGTTATGTTTCTTCTTAGTTTTTTGTTATCAGTTATGCACGCATTAAGGTTTTGTTTTCATGTTATCATTTATGTCCATTAAGGTTTTATGTTATGTAGTCAGTATGTAATCCTCATGTTGAGTAATCGGGAGTGATGCTGCCTTCACGTGCTATCGTAAATTAGATTTTACCCAGGACTCTCTTATTTATGATAATTGACCCTTCGCCGATTGACGGGTGATCTAACCAATCATAACCCCGAATCCTCCATTTTGTCCAACAAAGCAGTCAGGGGAGTTAGTAGATTAACGTTGGTGAACTTGAACTCGAAAAATTGTGTGTACTCATGTCTGAAACAACATTCCTTCTGATGTTCATTCATGTTTATTTGATGCTATAAATGAACTACAGCGATCAGAGCCAAAATGATCCCTGAGACTTGTTGTTGTGGTCAACCAGCATTGGCTGAAAGGTTTGTTTGAGCTGCG
The DNA here is from genome assembly GCA_037194245.1 of Opsariichthys bidens. Lineage (NCBI taxonomy): Eukaryota > Metazoa > Chordata > Actinopteri > Cypriniformes > Xenocyprididae > Opsariichthys > Opsariichthys bidens. Next base: position 6,137,140 of record CM074300.1, on the reverse strand, counting down.
CCCCCTACTGTGCAGACATGAATTTTCAGTTCCTTCAGTCTGAGGCTTATTAATTTCACTTTTAGCGTGAAAAGACCTTTGCCAAAAATATAACTTTTGCTGTTGTTGTTGTTACAAAACAAACAAGCAAGCATGGCCCAGGTGAGAAAAAGTAACGCAAACGTTACGTAGCACATTACTTTCCATAAAAAAGTAACTAAGTAACGCAATTAGTTACTTTTGTTATTAGTTCATGCAATATTGTAACGCATTACTTTTAAAAGTAACTTTCCCCAACACTAGTAACAGCTTTTTGTTGGTTGCAGATTCCCAACACAGCATTTGTAAGACTAGTAAAGTTTATGTTTTTAGAATAAGGCTATTGTTCCTCTGACGTCAATGTCGCTGCAGCTGCTCCTCTCTGCGATGCTGTATGAGCATTAGTGTGTAGTCAAAACAAAGGTGGGGTGTACACACAGAGCATCTGATTTAATGTAAAGACTCGTCTTATCACTCAGGTGAAGATAATCATTTAGACAATGGCAGGAAGACGAGAGCATTTCAGCACCAGTAAATAAAACCACATGAATAAATACGAATAGGCCTAAAGAATGCTGCAGAAGTGTAAATACAGAGCTAACAATAAGACATGGCAGACTAGTTGTGATGTTGCTAATAATAGTTCAGTGTTTTTATTATAAATGGCACACTGGCAGAAATATGATACAAACAGGCAATTCTTGAATAGAACACTCTCTATTCAAATAGTATTAATGTCTCAAGTATCTGTTGCCAGTTCTTAGTAAAAACTCAACTGTGGAAAAACTACTCGTTTTATCTTTCAAGCAATTTTTTCGGTTTATTGGCAGACATTTTTTATTCTTCTGGCTTTCTCTTGCATGATGAACATGAGGTGATCCCCCCCAAAAAACGAAAGGTAATTTGATTACATTACATTATGTAACAATAGATTTTTGTAAAAGAAAATGTAAAACATGTAGTACAATATATATTTAAACTAAATCTCCTATCTAATCATAATATACCTATTAGTTGGGCTTAATATATTCAGACTCTCTTTTTCACAAACCTTATATGTTTCCAAACATTTCTTTTGGCAAGTTAATTAATGAATCTACTCTAAAAGTGTCCAAAAATGGAAGAAATTACTTTTAGGAGCATCTGACTGACCAGTTGTGGACGGACAGATAGATAGACAGACGGATAGATAGTCAAAGATGTAATACAAAGATATTTTTCATTGTCAGCTGACGTGAATATTTGCACAAAGCACCAACACATTTTGCCTCTTTTGGTCCGAAGTTAAAAGTCTGGAACTAAAATTGGCTTACTGATCAGATGGCAAACACGTACCCTTTTGCTTGTCCTTGTGAGTAGGTTTATATAAACCTGTGAGCTGGTGAAAGTCCTCTGTGCTGGTACTGTGGACTGGCTTTAGTCTTTATTTAAAGGAAGAGCATAATGGATCAAAATGGCCCAATTAAAAACCCACAATGCAATATATTGGTTTCTTCAGAGGCCACCCACGTGTCCAGGCAGAAAGATCTCAGAATAGCAAAGCAAAATAAACTTAATTGGCTTGATCAGGAAACTACAGCACTATGACACATGCTGACCCAGATAACAACACAAAAACAACCCTAAAATAACACTCAGTCAATTTCTCTGTGCTTATCTGCAGATTTTTTTTTTGAAATTGGAAACTGTATAATATATGTAACTGTATAATCACAACTGCATGTTTTTGTTATTTTCATTTTACAGAAATAAAAAGCCCAAAAAGTTTGTTAAGTCTGGATTTGGTTTAACTTTAACCATTTGATGCATGCACGAATACATGATGGTAAATATTCCAGAGGAGCATCACCATTTTCATCAGCCATTTTTGAATGATTTTTTGTTTTGAGAAACAATATGGCTATATCCGAATTTACTTCCTCTTTATTTTCAATAAATAATACTCTGTGAGAGCTAAATAAGTATTCTATATAGAATGAAATTCGGACGTACCTCATTCGTCATGTTGTCATCATGTGAACCACTAGCATCAGTTGTTTCGCTTCACTGCCATTCATAAAACCTCTCCTGTGGCCTCATGGGATAGTAAAGTGTCCTCCGCATGCACACTTCAGAATCTCACGGGAAGTAGTAGGCCATTCTGATACCGTGAATTCAGATGTCACATACAGTTTTTCGCCTGCTATATAGTAGGGAAGTCTGCGATTTTGGATTCAGCCAGTTAATAAAGAGAGCATTCAAAGGTCATTTCCCATCATATGGGAAGATTAAAGATTTAGTGCATGGCCCCTTCCACATCTGGATACGCACAATATTGCTGGGATCCCACATTGTCTGGTTGTTCAGCTTTACAACGTCAGGAAAATTATGAGCGAGTAAACAGGGCCTCATAGAATAAACAACAACAACAAATAATAAATTTGATAAATAGCGTCTAGTGTGTTTTTAATGTGTCGTGACAGATCGCTGTAGCTCCTCGTGAACCGATCATCTCTTCATACTAGTTCATTTATAGCATCAAATAAACATGAATGAACATCGGAAGGAATGTTGTTTCAATCGTGGAAAGACGTACTATTTTTCAAGCTCAAGTTCACCAACGTCTTTGTCTTTGTCAGACAAAATGTCTGATTCGGGGTTATGATTGGTTACATCGCCTGTCAATCAAACTGCCGGCGAAGGGTCAATTGAATGCACCCATAAAATTCTTTAAAAATTAAGCTTTAAATAAAAAAATAACAGTAATATTTGAAGCTGCTACAGTACAGTTTCGTTTATATATAATACATTTCTGGGCACTAAATTTCCGTACTTCCATTTGTGTCATTTGACAGTTTTGGTGACTTCACTATTATTCTAAAATGTGGAAGATTACAAGAAATAAAGTATAATAAGTGAGAAAAAACAAGACTGACTGGATGTAAATGTTCTGAAGGAAGCTGTGATGTGTTTTCAACTAAATCTTTAGTCAGGAACTGAAGTCAACGGAAATATCTCTTCATACTAGTTTCCTTTGATTCAATGACAGAATCAAAGGAACTAAATTCCTTTGGATCCGTGATTTAAATGAGCACTGCCAGTTTATGTCAGACGGCCCTGCCTCTCTTTATCTTTGTACGTCTCTGGAGTGTCGACACTAGTCCAAATAAAAGCTGACCCTTTGTCCTTGAGAGAGTTGAAAGAGATGCTGTCATCCACACCCATGGACACCCACCATGCCATGTTGGGTTTTCCAGAAACAATCTGAGAGGAGACACTTTGATATCCGTCTGTTCTAGTGTCCATCCTGTCCTAATGATGTAAGCTGATCTTTTATCTGAGTTCGATACACATGCGCACTGCAGAGGCCGTCGATACGCCAGCTGTCTAGCGCAGACAATACGTGAGGATGTATGGATCCTCTGCCCAATCAGGAAACAACAACGTCATTGTGCTTGCCTATATGCCTGAAAAATGCCATTAACATGCCTGGATGATGCCTACGCTCACACGTGTGTCCCGCCCAAAGTGCCCCAATTACAGGAAATCACAGGAAGTTCATTAGCGTTATCGGTAAAGAGGGAGGCTGCAGCGGACCCCAGCGCAGTCACGTACGGCGGAGGCCCTGGGGTGAAATGCCCTCAGAGGAGAAGACGTACGCTTTACCCGTTTCACATATAATAGTCAGCACGTACACAACAATGCAAGTGGAAACGTGAGCGCTTTCACATACACCAATGCAAGTTTACACGCACCGAATCTGACAATCACAGCGTAACAAGCTTCATTTGAATATTCTGGAGCTGAATTAAATGAATGTGTTTGTTTACAGTGAGGTCATTTCTTTGAAAGTGAAACTATTCTGCCACAAAGCAGCTCAATCTCTGGAGGTGGTGACTGAAAAATAAAGCAATAAGCCAGGTTTTGTAACACAGTGATAACCGTGGTAAAAACATAGCCTTGAGTGGATAATTGCTTTATTACAGCTCACAGCTGTGCTGAAAAATAGCCTCTGTTTGCTGTCTATTTAGTTTCCCTGCTGTCTAAGAGAGATCTTATTTGTCATTTTTCTGTCCTACAGGCAAATGCAGTGATTTGAGGAACGCTAAGAAAGCTCATTAACAGAAGTACACTGATAATTCGAGAGGTTAATTGCGCACCTTTTGTTTTTATATGCATTAAACCACAATCAACACTCACAAGGAGTTGGTAGGCCGCTCTGCACGCATGACCCTTCGCAAAGACCCTTTAGTGACTGTTGCTATGTCCGACAAGCCACGTGCTCTCACGCCACACATCATGTTCTCACGAAGTGAAAAGTACATCACGGAGCAAAGAGGACACTGACAACGTATCAACAGACATATTATACAGTTTCATATTTAAAATATTACGTATATATTATTTAAAATAATATATACGTTTTTTAAAGAAGTTTAAACACTAAATAGCGTATAGTGTCTCTTTAATGTGTCGTGACAGATCGCTGTAGCTCCTCGTGAAGCGATCATCTCTTCATACTAGTTCATTTATAGCATCAAATAAACATGAATGAACATCAGAAGGAATGTTGTTTCAGACGTGAGTACACGCAAATTTTCAAGTTCAAGCTCAACAACGTTAATCTACTAACTCCCCTGACTGCTTTGTCAGACAAAATGGCGTATTTGGGGTTATGATTGGTTGGACCGCCTGTCAATCAAACTGTCGGCGAAGGGTCTATAACACTCTCACACAGGTCATTAAACTACGTCATTAATTCAAGTTGAATGATTCTGATTGGTTAAGAAATACTATATACACACACATCTTTTATACGACCTGGACCTTGGTTTAGGCATGAAGTGACCTAGGTCACATGCCTTTCTTTGACCAGTTTGTCCACCTTTCCAATACAGGATCTGTACCAAAAATACTAGGGCACATACACAGATACATACCTTCTTCAAAAATTGTCCGGGCTCTGGCTTTGAACAGAATACTTCCCCAAAACATTTTAACATATAACATGTGCTTTTTCTCAGTCTGAGGTTCAGACAATATTCATAATTATTCTCTAGTGTTCAAGATGAAAAGAGAAATGCATAAACATATAATTCTATAACTAGTAAAATATCCAAAGCTTGATTAAGTAATTGTAATATGTAGAAGGATAAATATTGATAATTGGCTAATACCTTGATTATAAATTCACTCAAAAGGATATATATAGAAGCGGCAGTGGATTCTGGAATCCGCTTCAGATTGTATTAAAAAAATATTAAACAGCTGTCCAACTCACTGCAGAATTAAATGCACACCTCTCCTGTTTCCACCAAAACTGCTCGTCTGGAGCTCCATAGAGTTAATCTTAATGGCTAAGCTGCTATAGCCAAACCTTTGGTCAGTTATAGCCACACCTTTGACGAATACCAGATGTTGGTTTCAATAGTGCCAACAGTGCAAATCTTGGGCTGTTAACAATGTGAAACATTTATTGTTCTCGGATCAACCATCACTGTTTTTCCCACTTGTGTGGGAGTTATGGTTTGGAGAAGCCCTCAAGACGGTTAACACCCAGATTGTTGCTGCCCCGAGTGAAGCACAGGGGTGGATCAGTGATGGTTTGGGCTGAAATATCACTGCCTTATCACATGTATATCTAATAGTTCAAACATTGTAGCCTGAAGGGGGTGCTGTGTGTCAGCTTGACCAATACACACAGAAAGACAGAATGGTTTGATGATCATGAAAGTTGAACATCTCCCATGGCCTGGACCGTCACCAGATCTAAATATTTTTTAACCACTTTGGGATATTTTGGAGGAGCGAGTCAGAAAATGTTTTCCTCCACCAGCATCACATAGCGACCAGGCCGCTGTTCTGGAAAAGAAATGTAATGTAAATAGTTGCATTCACATTTAATTCATGTATTACTGCAAAACAATGAGATTTATCTTTGAAAAGGTCTGTTTTCATAGTGAAATATCTATTGATCTAATCAGAGTATTCCAATATCTTACACAACCATAAGAAATGTTTCCATATACCTTTATAAAATTATTCACAATTGTGTATATGTTATGTTAAATATATATATATATATATATGCATTATATATATATATATATATATATATATATATATATATATATATATATATATATAGATAGATAGATAGATAGATAGATAAATACATATGTCTGTTCTTGAAGACAAATGGCTCAAAATCCCTCTGGCCTCTTGTATCTGTCATTCCCAAGACGAATTGATATTGTATTCGCTGCAATACTATAAATAAATAAACCGTGTTTAGGACCATATGACATTTCAGTTTTTCTTTTTTAATAAATCTGCAATAATGTCAAGAATTCTGTGTCTTTCTGTCAATATGGCGTGCTGTATGTACATTAATGAGGAAAAAAATGAACTTGCTGCAAATGGCTGCAACATAACAAAGAGTGAAAAAATTTAAGGGGGTCTGAATACTTTCCGTACCCACTGTGTGTGTGTGTGTGTATATATATATATATATATATATATATATATATATAAAAAACACATGTACACATTACTTCAATTGAATTGAATCTCATTATTTCACATAAATTAAATGTGATTGCAACTATTTCACTGTGTTAGTGCTTGAAACTTCACTCAGTGACACAAAGCAATGCAAACAGACGTCAGGATGTTGCATCCTCACCGTTATGTTGTAAAAAACCGACACTGGTTTAACTGTCTTGCATTTTAACATCTTATCATCTTAAGCAATCCCAACAGATCTTCAGGACACCAGAGGACGTTGCTGCAATAACTCTTTCACGCTGTGGTGCCTGATGGGGAATTAAACCTTAAACCCGAATAAACACAACATAGAAACAAAGTCAAGTAAACGATCACACATTGCAACTAGGACTGTTTATTTTGATGTGCACCGAGATGCCATTACAAGAGATTTGCTCATTCCTCATCCCACGGGAATCTGATGTTACTTCCTTTCATTTCCTCCTGAATTACAGCTGTGAATTGGGCGTCAAGCTCAGGGCTGAAGTGATTCTTCCAGTCTCCAGCAATACCTTCATATAAGCAGAATGGTTTCATTCAAAAACATAAATGAGATGACCCAACTGTTTAAATGTGTGTACCTTTTCTGAGGAAGTTCGACTTCTTTTTGTCCAAAACAACATCTGGCACCAGAGAGTAGTTTGACATGGTGTTTGTTTTCATATTTTTGAAAGCGCCGTTATTGACCACACGATCCAGAGCGTCTGCGCTGAGCTCCCGGCCGAGAAAGTTTAAAATCCGCCACAGGACTTCACGGAGGTCCTACAAATACAAAAACCAAGAACTACGTAACTCATTCTGTCTGATACCTGAAGGACAAATAATTTACTTTCACTTTACCTGGAGCATTTCTTCATAGGTGATGTACAGAATTCTGTCCCCAAGCTCAGGGTTTCGCCAACTTTTCACATGGTCCGTCCACTTCCCAAAAAGAACTGTGCAAGCAATTACAAATCAATTATTGCAATATTTATGACACACGCTCCATTGATTTATACTCTTTGATGTATATGATTATTATAAAATACAGAAATAAATATGCTTCAATATTGAAAACCGACAACATTGATCTAACAAAAGACACCAATGTTCAAAAACTAGCCAATAATAATAATCAATAAAGTATAATATAAGTAACTATGGCCTAAAGTAGCAACTTGCCGCTTAAATACTAAATGATTATAACATGGCTCATCCAATAAGAATTGAGAATCAAAACCACCTATTTTTATAAAAATACACTACTGTTCAAAAGTAAAAAGAAATTTATACTTTTATTCAGAAAGGATGCATTAAATTGATCAAAAGTGACAGTAAAGACAGTAAACAAATGCTATTCTTTTGAATTATCTATTGATAATAATAAATGTTTCTTGAGCAGCGAATCAGCTTGTTAGAATGATTTCTGAAGGATCATGTGACACTGAAGACTGGAGCGATGATGCTGAAAATTCAGCTTTGTAATCATAGCAATAAATTAAATTTGAAAATACATTACAACAGAAAGCACTTATTTTAAAAAGCAATAATATTTCACATTATTACAGTGTTTTTAAACGCAGCTAAAGATTTTCTTTCAAAAACATAAAAACATTCTGAGGAGCTCAAACTTATTTATATATTTGAATCGCTCACCTTTTCCTGACAGGAATTTATCTGTGAATTCTTCAAATGTTCCCGGGTCTTCAAGGAAATTTGCCATTTTATGAAAGTGGAAAGATGAGACTAGAACATCTTTGGGATTCCGAGCAACGTAGATTACCTGAAGATGAACAACAAAAAAATCTTAATTAGACACTTGCAACTGACTGACTGGCCATGAAAGCCCTCAAAACGTACACTGTACGAAAATGCAAGGATTTTACTTTTACTATGCATTATTATATGCAACATGCACATTGCCCAATTCTATATCCTAATTATTGTTAATGTAATTTATTTTGCATCTAACTTCGGTTAAACTGCAAACTCGGATTGTAAATTAATTAACTAAATTATGTTATTTGCTAACTGCATTCTTAAAATTGTAATGTTGACATCCATTTTCTGTAAAGCTGCTTTGAAACGATATGTATCGTGAAAAGCGCTATACAAATAAATTTGAATTGAATTGAATATTAGTAGTGATTTCTAACTATATAGCAATTTGTTTAAAAACCAAGATGAATGTGTCAGTTAATCTGGGTACCAACTGAATTACTTTAACTGGACAAACAAATTAGTGACTGCAGAAATTTACTTTGATTTGACTGTTTTTCTGTACCTTGGCCTTAGAGTAGAAAAAGGAGGAAGGCATCAAATGACAAGGCATGTGGGAGACGATGGCTCGCGGTGAAGGGAGTTTGTCGAGGACCAGTGGAGCTCGGGTTTCCTCCAGCCATGGAACCCTGTCCCAGTTGGGGACGGTTTGCACTGAGGTCAGGTCTCCTCCATTCAGGAGCGGAGGAATAATTTCCTGCATCCACGTGGTACCTGAAAAAACACAGGCAGGGATTAATGAAGATTCCCTGATCGCCTCACATTTATATTTGCATTACATTGAATTTAGTGTCTCTCCATAAGCATATGCATTACCCAAAGTATTCTTTCTGGTTTAACTGCTGCACAATTTGAAGATGTTGCTTTGTTTCGCAAACTTTGCACCAGATATGTGCATAGGCAAGAAAATGTTGCATTAAGAGACGTTGCTGGATGCATGAGAGGAGAAATAAACATTATGCATTAAAAACAGAAAGTGATCTTACCAGATTTTGGATAGGTGACAACAAAGGTATCGTCATCTTTGACTTGGAAATTCTGGAGGTAGTTAAGACTTTCGTCTGTATGAGCAATCCTAGGCAGCATGAGACCATGGTAAAGCAGATACAAATCGTCGTCCGCCATCCTCTGCTGACCGGACATTCGAAAACAAGGAAGTTTTGTTCACCGTGTTCTGTGTGAACTCGCTTGTGTTTAGAAGGGAGGAGAGAGAGTGAATGAGAGAGTGAAAAAGAGCGATAGAGAGAGAAAGAGTGACGTTTGACGGTGAGAGCATTCATTAACCCAACAGGGAGCTGTATATTTCACAGGAGAGTTTGGGGGAAAGGTTACTTGGGTCCAAGTACACTTACAAAGGAGGATTTTATGTGCAAAAACTGAAAAGAAAAAAGATAGTTGCAAAGTCTTCTGTAAGGAAAGAAAGAACAAGCGAACAAACCATGCAGTCAAATACTTTGTGAAGTTACAGTATTTGCGTGATAGGTTACTTAAGGGAAATACATTTTTGAAAAATGGTAGGTGGATCCTGTTGTAAAGCGAGAAAATCAAAATCCAGGCTTTACAACAGGATTCACCCTTCTGGAACACCCATAGTTTTGTTTTTGAGTTCCAGATGCACCCCCGGATGATATATTGACATTGTACTTTTTATTATTATTATTATTATTCATGAAATAGAATGAGATTTTTTTTTTAATGAGATAGAAAGTGCAAAAGGTCTGAAGAAAGTAATAAAGAAAATGAGGGAAAAAAGTATTAAAGTTCAAAAGAAAGTACTGAAAACATTTTAAAGAAAACAAATGTAAAAAAAAAATTAAAGAACAAATCAATGAATGTTTAGATGTGTTTGAAAGACAGGACAGTTGTTTCGAAAGAAAGATCTTAAGAAGGTTTAGAAATAAGCTGAAAACCTGACCTGCTAGATGAACGCATTTAACATGAGAGAGTTTGACTGCACTGTTTATCAGCAGCATTGAGCTGGTTAGACATTGCAGGTAGACTAACTTGATAGACAGTCGAATAAAAGGCCCCGCCCACCCATGGGCGTTACCGCAGTAAACTCTCTATGAGGGCAAAATTTTAAAAAATGCACACGTTTAGATGATCTTATCAACTTGTTGATGATGGTATTTATCTGGGACAGTTTTTAAAAAGATTTTTTAATCAATTAGTAGGCAGTTCTGGAGATTAAATAAAACAAACACAAACTTAAAATAGCCAAATCTATTGGATATATGTCACTTCATTTTCTACAATTGATCTGAATGTCTAATTAATGTAAATATGTATAACAGCATATAATACATCCCTGACTGTATTCACAACCTATAAATAACCTAACACCAGCATGGAAGAGCCCAATAAGTCAGTTATGAACATCCAGTCACCCCTATTCTTTAGACTGGATCTAGCGACCCATAAGAGTTTCTGATTCGATAACATTGAACATCTAGCTGGCGTTTTTACACTCAAAAAGGCAGAAAGATAAGTGCCAGTCCATTTACAATAGGGCTGCATGATTTATCGCACGATACTAAAAATATCATTGAACTTGAAATCACGAAGCTCCGATTATTTTTTGATGCGCAGCTTGTCAGTGAAGTACGATGCCAATCCATCTGAAAACACTGAGTTTGAGTCACTTATAATGCGCGTCAAACATCTTTCCAGACATGAGAAGCATTTATTAACATCTTTTCCAACAAAAGACAACATTTCATAACATGTTTTTACTCCAAACTCGACAGTTGAGCATCCCTCTGTGAGATGATGTGGCTTCTCACACAGAATAAGGCAGTTGTGTGTTTATTAGTCATGTTTAGTCAAAGCGTTTCAATCTTCTGCTTACTCAACTACAGCGATATGACGTGACTACAGTGTTATCTTCTTCTGCTGCAGGGCATATTTGGAGTTTCTGCGCAAGAGCGCCCTCTGGCTTTCAGATGGAGAAGCATTTACTACTGATCAAATAGCCGTACAGCTCTGACAAGCTGCGCATTAAATAATCGCAGCTTTTGCAAAAACTCGTGCGATTTAATCGCAATAAATCGTGCAGCCCTAATTTAAAACCTTAGAAGCAAAAAGTAAAATTTTAAGCCATTTTAAGTTTTCTAAATCAGCCAGTGTACAGACAGTCAAACAGGGGTATGCTCGTATTTGCGATGTCTAGCAACATCGTTTTGGACTGTTTGTAAGCAGCTAATACCTATATAGATTAAGTTGCAGTAGTCTAGTTGAGATGTGATGAAGGCATTTACAACGCTCTCGATCTCAGCAAAAGTTAAAAACTTTTAATCTTGGCAGGGAGTCTTGGATGAAAGAAACTGCTTATATCAAATGTCACAGCAGAATCCAAAACAACACCTTCATTTTTAACAGATTGCTTAACGTATGTAGCCAAGTTACCCAACAACATTTCTGGTGCCAGAAACAGCTAGAGGTCCGGACATGATTGCCTCGGTCTTACTCTCACTGAGATTTAAGAAGTTTAGGGAAATCAAGGCTTTGATATCAGCCTAACAAGAGGTTAAAGCACTCAAACCATGGTTGTCATTTTGCTTAAAAGACTTAGATTTGAGTGTCATCAGCATTACAATGAAACAACACTCTGTTTATTAAAAACTGAACCCAGTGGAAAGATATATGAAGAAAACAAAATGGGGGCAAGGATAGATCCTTGGGGAACCCCACAGGTCAAAATGAATTGAGGATGAACACCCATCCACACAGACTGAGAATTAGTATTGAAATAGGATTTGAACCTTCAATACCCAGTGTTCAAGGCGGGAAACAGCCGTCTACTGTCAAATGCTGCATTCAAATCTAAAAGAAAAAGTACATAATACTTTAACATTTAGTTCCTTATCAAGAAGGCAAAGCAAAATGATTTGCTCATTAGGGTATATTTCATAGATGGTGATATTTCATGATAAATTAATTCAATCACACAAAAACAAGGATTTTTGTCCCATCTGGTCTTTATTTATAAATTAGTTTGTGATTAAGAAAGTAAGTTTCACCATTACTGGTTTCTTTCCCCAAACTGTCCAAGCATTCCTTCATATTGAATGCATGTGTTTATTTAGTTAATGGAGTTATTTAAAAACACGTTCACTAATAACAGTTACACTCTCACCGTCTCCTTGTGGCAGATACAAAAGTTCAATGTAGGAATGTGGATTTGCTCTTTAAATATTTGAAATGCCCCACATGGTGGCACTGTACAGTACACAAAGCGTTTAGTTGCTGTGAACGAGAGTGACGAACAGGAAGAGTGAACTGAGGGAGATGGCACCGGTGAGCACGGCCTTCACTAGGAGAGCCGTCCAGCTGCCCAGGAGGAAAACATGTACGAACAGTCTGAAGGAGAAACACAAATGTGGAAATAAACAGTCATGTGCAGTAAAACATCACAATAGTATAACAAGATTTTTTTTTTTAAAGTGCTCCAATTATATCTTCTACAAAAGGTTTATATGTGTCCGAGGTTAAGAAAATGCTTTAATTTTTTCTCATAAGATACATTGCAGCAGCTCCTCTTTTCTCACAGTGTTCAATAAAGGATTCGGTTTCTCCCTCTTTTTATTTTACTTGTTTGCATGAACATAAAGGCTATATTTTGTAACAGCATATTAACATATTGCTCGTATTATTTTCGCAGTCAATAGTAGGCATACACGGTGCGCACGCGTGATCTACCTGTACGACTTCCTACACTGATACTGCATTCCAAAATGCAATTTACTCGACTTGACCTTTTCTATGTCACAAATGTAATTACTTTTATATTTTCACATAAAACTGAATTAAAAAAGGTGAAATAACTGCATGATGCTCATATGCAAAATGAGAAGGTCATGTTACAATATGTACATATACATAAATATATATATATATAAATTATATATATATACATAAATATATATATATATAAATTTTATATATATATATATATATATATATATATATATATATATAAATATAACACACACACACATATTTTCATTCTTCTATTTTAGATACTAGTTTTAGAAAATAGTAGGCAGTATAGATGGCATGCTGTGCAGTATTCAGTAGGTAGTAATTAAGCTAGCATTAAAGTAAGTATTCCGTAAACTAATATTAAAATCTAAATCAGCAGTGTCGATTAAACCTAACTTAGGCAACAGTGCCATCTAGAGGAAGGACAAACAAGTACAACAGTCCTCTCAAGAAATCTGCCAGAGGAAAGCAGCACAAAATTAATTTAGCAAAAAGTAGCATTAATATTATCCACTTACAATATGTGTCTAAACCTTGTTTACTAGAAACACATTAAAAATACTCAGTACAAACTAAGAGCACTGATGAAATGCTGATTTATGACAGCTGTGTCAATAACACTTTAGTTTAAAAACTGTGCCAAGATCAGTAATAATCATAAATTTATGACTATGATACTCACTCCATTAGAAAGCCCTTATAAACACACAATCCCAGCAGGATGGTGACAGGGAGACGGAAGCTTTTGGGAAGGTCGTATCGCGTGAACATCCATACTACTGCTGCCATGGCAATATAGTGTACCTAATAGGATAAAAAAAAAAAAAAAAATGAGTTCAGGTTCTAACAAGAAATTGTGTCCCAATGACAAAAAAAGTGTTACAATATTAGAGAAAGAAAGAAAGAAAAAAAATATATAAGGCACAAATCAAGCACATTTCTTACCAGACTGATGTTTGAATCAAAGCTCATTTGGATGTATTTCCAGTCAAACTCAATGCCACGAGCTCCCACCCATAATGGTATACATCTGTTTAGAACGGCCAGACAAAAACAGATCTGTACATTACTGACCGTTTCAATAAACAAACCAAACCATAAACGTTCATTTCTATTATTTTGTGCCGGTGAAAATCTCTGATCTCTGTCAGGATGACTAGAATACCTTGACATGATGAGCTCTGCTGTGGCCCAGCCCATAGCTGCCACCATGATCTTATATTCACCCTTCCCGGCATTCCTAGACATAACCAGATGAAGACCTAGAAGATCGGCCATGTCCACGGTGGCCTTCATGAACTCCTGGGGTTAAACAGGACAAAATGAATGAAGTTAAATATATCAGATACATCAAATGACCATATGATAAACATGGATTATTTGTACTGTCAACAGGGCTGAAACTGTAGCTGTCCTCCAGAGGTCACATTTGAAAGCTGCATGGAGGCAGTCTCAGTTAAGAAAAGGAATGCAAAGCAAGAATGAAATTACAGTATTTTACACCACACGAGGAATAACAGTCAATTTTATTACGGTTACTTTTGTTAAATAAGACATTTTTGATGAAGTATGCAGCCTTCAAATGCGACCTCTGGAGGACGCAGCCTCCGAAATGAGACGAACATGCGAACAAATTGCAAGAGTTCACCCAAAAATGGAAATTCTCTCATTTACTCACTCCCGATGCATTTGACCTTTCTTCAGATAAACACAAATGAAAGATTATTTTCCTAAAAATTCTTTGAGATTCCATATCTTGCAACTGAATGTCTTCTGAAGAGAAACGATAGGTGTGAAAAAAATAATACTTAACTTTTTTTTTTAACTATAAATAATTGCTTCTGGTCTATCTTAAAGTATCGGTCCTCTGTGCTTCCCGTGTCACAAAATCCCTCTCATGGAAGCTTGTATGATAGTAGATTTGATGATTTAAAGTAAAAAAAAATGACAGATTAAGTTAAAAATATGAACCATCGTTTCGACAAACATTGATTCATTCCCTGGGGTCTTGCGTCACTATCGCTCTGTGTGTGTTTTTCAAGTGTCAACCGAGCAGCAGCCATTCAGTTGCATAATATGGACTGACAGTGACTGATTACTTCCTTTGAAAAAACTTTCTTTGTGTTTTTCTGAAGAAAGAAAGTCATTTACATCAGGGATGGCAAAAAAAGTTGAATGAACTAACTAGCTTTAATTTGGTTTGTAATTTTTCCATTCAAAAATTCTAATTTTACTAACCCTTCGCAATGTTATCTCACGCCACACATCATCTTCTCCCGCAATGAAAAATACATTGCGGAGCAAAGAGGACACTGACAACGTATGAAACGGTTTCATATTTAAAATACTGTAATGTTTTTAAGCAGTTTAAACACTAAATACCGTACAGTGTCTCCTTAATGTGTCGAGACAGATCGATCAAGCGGCTCGTGAACCGATTTTCTCCCTATACATTTATAGCATCAAATAAACATGAATGAACATCGGAAGGAATGTTGTTTCAAGACGCGAGTACACACAATATTTCAATTTATCCAACGTTAATCTACCATAGACGACTCCCTGACGGCTTTGTCGGATAAGATGGCGGATTTGGGGTTATGATCGGTTAGATCGCCTGTCAATCAAACTGTATGCGAAGGGTCAACTATCTGTGGAAAAATGCATAATAAAATCTAAAAAAAAAAAAAATAGGAAATTCCACTTAGAGACAGCTCACCCCAACAAAATCATACACGCCAGCTCCTCCCTCCCAGGTGGGGAAAAATGTGGCAAGAAACAGCATCTGAAAGAGATATCACAGATTTACAGACAATCTCATAACTTCTGAACATCTCTGTGAGGACCAAAGGGCTCGGTCACCTTGCAGAGCTGCACGAAGAGGTATGTAGCACCTGCTTGGACACATCTCCAAAATGCATTATATTCCGATCTGGCAAAAAACAAAGTGTGAAGATTAGAACAGTGAACACAGCTAGACAGAACATTTTAATCAGGATTATACTCTAGGGATGAAAAAATAGCGTTTAAATACTTACAATCCACTGCATTTGTAAGTAATGAAATATGGAAAATAGGCCAAGGAAAAACAGTTTCCAAAATGAAAAAGAGTCATGGTAGAGATGTTCCTCCTCAGATCCTGTTCATATAGAAAAAAGCCAGATTTATTATGAGTCAAACGTTTATGAAGTGTTTCATAAGGTAAATATTCCTATTAAGAGAAATTTATAATTTTATCTATACAGTATATTTAAATTTACAGATATATTACATCGAAAAATGTCGATATTTAATGGTGTGTCAAAACGTCCACTCCTCATCTACTACATCGGCACCCGACAGCGTGCGCACAAATACTCGACGTATAATTACAGTAAACTTATAATAAAAGTGTTTGTTTATAGAATTGATTAAATACTTGTGCTACTCATTAATTAACAGATTAAAAGACTTTCTTACCAACCAAAGAGCGATTTTAGAATGACAGACGCAGATCGCATAATCCCCTGTGCATCACTATTAAATGTCCGACTGAACGCGCTCTCTATCTCACTGTAGTTCCGCCTCTCGTTCTACAGCAAATTAAAAAAAAAATTGCAACTAGCTTGTCTGCCTATTTTATTTGATATTTATAGTTTTAGTCTTTATATCATACCCCATGTTGTTTAGATACATTTGTTGCGTACTAGTTAAACTTGCAACAAAAATTCATCTCCGAGGCGCCATGCACGCGCCCCCAGGAGTACGATTTCACACTCACAAAAACATTTTTTATATTTTGAAAAATATAAAATTATTTTAAATCTTAAAAAGTTGCGTATGTATGGAAGACCGTCTCCACCACTGAAAAAAAAGATTACGATTTTTTATCTCAGAATTCTGAGTTATAGTCAGAATTGTGAGATACAAAGATACAATCTTTTTTTAGTGGCGGAAACGGGCCTCCATACGGTGTTTTGTATAATATTGAGTATATTAGGCTTTTATGGCTCATATTGCATGATATAGTGAAAATATGGAGATCATAATCGAAGAGGGGGAAAAACAGCTCTTATTTAGAGGCCCAGAGTACAAATATGTAATCTGATGTAGTTATTCATGACCAAAACAAGAAGAAATTCAATGGCTTTTAATGTAAATCAATGAGATACAGGATCAGACTACTGGTGTAAATAATAATGTGTCTAATTAAGATGATATTTAAAATATTTTATCAAAGCGTCGAGTTATTGTGGGAGGCAAAAAAACAATGCAATACATTGACAACAGAAATGAACAAATAAACGTTCATTGTTTTACAATGACAATTTTTCCAAAACTTATAATCAAGTAATGCGAAGTTGCTTCAGCCCAGTAAATGTTTTGTCCATTAAAGTTATTGTCATGTTTAATTCTTTACAGAGATTTCACAGCAAAAATACGTGTACCATATCCTGTTTTCAATTGTACTAAAAGGCCTCTTACATACTAAAAAGCATGAACAGATGGCATAAAGAAGAATGTGTCCAACAAGGTTTTCAGCAAAGTTTTGAACATGTTGATCAATTAAGAGGCCTTAGAAATTCATCTATGAGTTGTGATACAGTAAACTTAACATGAGATAAACAAGTACACCTTTGAGAAAAAATGACTGGAACTCATTTGTTTTTCCAAACAGTTTAATTAGTTTCTTTTTTTAAACTGCATTACAGTAGCCTCATGTAACATTTTATCAGTTATTCTCTTTACGTCAACACAACGTGATTACACCCAGAATGGCAACAACTATAGCAATGCCTGTGGAGTGACACCGACACAAATACTGTCAAAAGAAACTAACACACACACACAGACATCTACAGAGACGAACGCGTCTCGTAGGTGGGAACAGGAATGCTAAGGCATGTCACTATGGCTTCAGCTATGAAATGAGTGCGTTGAAAAGGAGGAATGGTGGGGCCTTTCTGCTGTCGCAAAACTTGGCGAGTTACTCTTTGGAGTGCATGTACACTAACAGGTCAGCAACACGGTGGCTGTAGCCAAATTCGTTGTCATACCTGTGAAAGAGAAAGACAAAAGAATATTAGAGCACTGCTTTTTCTGCCGACATGTTTTTGACTGGAATATGACACCCAAGTTATAACTCAATAGAAATACCGTAGCTTAAATATCTAATTTATCTGACATTTGACAATAAATTTACCTCAGTATTTATTAACTGCATGTTCTCTGAAATGACTTCAATAATAATAATATAAACATTTTGAACGTATTTTCTATGACTGCTATGCCTATATTAATAAAAAACAAACAGTAAAAACATAGTCAAGCCATTTTTTTCCACAAAGTAAACAGAATGAATAAAATAATTATTTTTATATTTAACATACCCAAGCAAAAAATAATGCATGATAAAAAAACATATCCATCTACATATTGCTAAAATCGAACGTTTTTATGAAATGGAGGACATTAAATCAGTCATTTTGAATCAATTCTGCAAATCAAATATAACGGTCCTGTTTTGTTAATTGAACTGTAATGCCACTAAAAGTAGAGACATTATTAAAACGTGCACTGTGTTTTTTCGTCTGCTATAAGTTGTCTTTTCAAAAAGGCGTAGATTGATGACGCCAAGTTTGAGCGAGGAATCTTGGGACGTGTGGTCTTTATCTCACAGCTGGTGGAAAAGAATCGGGATAGGACTCATTCATGGATGCAATTATTAACGTTACAGTAGTGTGAAGTAGAGCAGGGTGAGTGTTGTGGAGCTGGACGAGGCACTGGGACGATTGTTAATGAGAGACGATCGGAACACACGCCTCGTGAGCAGCGGGACTTTTATTATGCCGTAGTCACCACTTCCACTTCTCCGGTCATGAGGATGAGGTAATAGCTCTGTTCATCATATTTGATATATTTGAATGTGTTGAAAAGGTTATAACGTTACTCTGTGCATTCGTTCGGTGGCTGCTTTCTCTGGTAAAGCCTCAGAGAAAATGGTACTCGCAAAAAAAAAAAAAAAAAAAAAAAAAAAAGGAAAATTAGATTTAAACAATAAGACTAAACGTGTTGGGCTAGATTAGAATACTTAGTTTTCTGTCTATAAATGTATCAAAAAATTTGTTTCCTTGTCTGTGTTCCCACATGTAATATATATTAAAGCGTCTTTGGTATCTCCATGGTTTCTACAAAATAAAACCGGAAAACCGAGGGTAACATGTATATGACGACATGTACAGGCAACTCCCTCACACATCCTGGATCCTTGGTTAAAACTGCGATTTTGTCAAGATTTGCAAACGGTTGAAAACATTTGTGATATTTTAAGTACTAAAATGAACAAAATATATAAACGCTGGCCAAGTGTTTTTTTTTTATATTTTACTGCAAAAAAAAATTACATATTGCAGCTTTAAAACAAAGACAAGGAAAATTTGCAAAACTGATCAAATGATGCCCTCTTTAGGAATTTATATCATTTTACCAGAAAAAAAAAGAAAAACTGTTTCTTGATTATTCCAAATATAGCTTATTGCCCAACTCTAGCTACATCTATTTTCAGCCATGTTGTTTTTGAGCTTACCAGGAGATAAGTTTGACAAAGTTGTCATTGAGGGAGATGCCGGCACCAGCATCAAAGATTGAAGAGTGAGTGTCACCAATGAAGTCAGCAGAAACAACCTAAAAGACAACAAAAATTAAAATGACACTTCTGTCCATTATGTGAACATACGCATGCGAGATGTGGTATTCTAAATGATTTTTATTGTGAACACTTACTGAATCCTCTGTGTATCCCAGAATTCCCTTCATTGGTCCATGAGCAGCCTTCTTTACAGACTCCTTGATGGCAGCATAGCTGGCGGGCCTTGAGAGGCGGCAAGTGAGGTCAACAACGGACACGTCGGCGACTGGCACACGGAAAGCCATACCGGTCAGCTTACTAAAAAACAGAGAGAGGGTTTACGTCGGCAATTGCCATCAAACTCGATCAGTTGTCTTTTTTTTTTTTTTTTTTTTTAAATCGCTTGCACTGACCCATTAAGCTCAGGAATGACTTTGCCCACAGCCTTGGCAGCACCAGTGGAAGCAGGGATGATGTTCTGGTGTGCACCACGTCCATCACGCCAGGCCTTGGCAGAGGGGCCATCCACGGTCTTCTGTGTGGCGGTGTAGGCATGGACTGTGGTCTGTGAAGAGGTTTTAAAAAAAAAAAAAAAAAAAAAAAAAAAAAAAAAAGAGATGAGAAAAGACACTACCATTCTACCATTTTGAGGTCAGTCAATTTGGTGACAAATAAATAGGAATTTCTCAGTCCAAGTAACAGAGAATGAGTAAACATAGATCATTTTCATATACTACTGATATTGTAACAATACAAAGCAGGTCGAAAATCAACAAAGTTACACTTTAAGTCGAAATGTGAATTTCACACAATTTGCCCATAATCACTGCTGAGATGTCAAAATTTTTTTTGTTTCTTTTATCCTTAATTTCTAAGCAGCATCAATATGAAGTCTTAAATGTTTTTCATACTTCAAAGCAATGTGCCATAATAAATGCAAAATTGACGTAATTGCTCATGCAGCCCATTTTTGCAATATATTTTAGTCACTATGAAATAAAATGATTTGTCCGTCCTCACCAACATTTTTTTAAATTCATGTACCCTCATAATCTTTAATCAAAATAACTTTCCCTCCCTCTTGAAGCAACATCTCTTCCCTGATGAGATGTTTACTGGCGTGAGGGTGGGACAACCTGTCACTCATATGAGATCAACCAATAGCAAATCACAACTATATAATAACACAGTCAATCTAATCAAGTCCCACCCTACATTTCTTCTTGCTCAAGAAGCTGTTTTACTCATTACATGCCTCATAAAAGGAAAAAAAAAAAAAAAAAAAAAAAAAAAAAAAAAAAAAAGTTTATTGCAATTATAGCATCAACTTACCATGAGGGCCTCCTCAATACCAAAGTTGTCATGAATAACTTTAGCCAGGGGAGCCAAGCAGTTAGTGGTGCAGGATGCATTGCTGTGATGTTTAACAAAAACACACTTGTTATTATGGTTATTTGCTAATGTTGCACCAAAACAGTAACTTAAGTCAGTAATTTAAACAGGCATGCATTAAATATTTCATTTGCATGCTCACATGCATTGTGCTTGGTTTACTCACCTGACAATGGTCATACTGGAGGGGTCATACTTGTCCTGGTTGACTCCCATCACAAACATGGGAGCATCAGGTGATGGGGCGGAAACAACCACACGCTTGGCGCCACCCTGGATGTGAGCCTACGGGGGATGAATTTTAGAAAAATCTCAGTTTTATAACATTTGATGCTATACATGTACATTCCAGATCATTCAGAGGCGCAGACTTACAGAGGCCTTATCAATGCTGAGGAAGACTCCGGTAGACTCGACTACATACAGGGCACCAGCATCGCCCCATGGGATCTCAGCAGGCTTCATGCTACATGCAAATAAGAGAGTTAGCACAACACTACAGGCTATGTTTTAAATAGCATACTACCATGCTCCTTATTCTATTTCTGCAGTATGGACACTTTTTCAGTATGAATAAAATATCCAATTGGGTTACTGACAGTACTGTATCCCACAATTCACTACTACAAGTGTGAAATGAACCAGAAACCAACTCAACTTTGAATTTTTAACATCTATAATTGGCCAAACAATTTTGTTCAAAATTGGATTAAAATGCAAAACCACGCAGCTTTAATCATGTAGTGGAGGGGCTATCAGACTCCGATGCAGAATAACTTCACAAAACTCAAAGACCACAGTTCAGTACATAATGTATAATGCGTCATTTGGGACTCAACTCCAGTATGCAGTATATACTGTGCAGTATGATGTTCTCAGCCTAAATCTTCCTAATATGACAGGGTTTACTACAACATATTTTCTGTCTACATGTCAAGGTTGGAGTTATATCCTAACAGTGTGACGCTCCTGAAGGACGACTATGATATAAGACCAATAAAACGCACCACTGGAACACAGAGATGGCTTGACCATCAACGACCAGTTTTCCATCCTCTTGGTGAACTTCTCCCTTGTAACGGCCATGAGTGGAGTCATACTTGAACATGTAGACCTGTAGGGAAAGATAAATTAATTTTCTTTTCTTATAGAGTCAGGACAGAAAGAAATTATCTGCCATTTCCATATTTTTGCTAAAATTCAATATCAAAACACTACCGTTTAAATGTTTGGGGTTGATTTTTAATACAGGAATAAATTACATTTTAAAATGTGATGTCGAAGCTGATGTTTTAAGCATAATCACGCCAGTCTTCAGTGTCACATGATCCTTCAGAAATCATTCTAATGGGCTGATTTACTGCTCAAGATCTATTATTATTAATCAATGTTGAAAACCTTTGTGCTACTTATTATTGTGGAAACCATGATGAATCTAATTTTCAGGATTCTTTGAAGAACAGAAAGTTAAAAAAAGAACAGCAATTATTTGAAATAGAAATCTTTTATAAAAGTCGTCACTTTTGTCAACTTAATGCATCTTTGCTGAATAAAAGGATTAATTTCTAAAAAAAAAAAAACAATCTTACTAACCCCAAACCTCTGAATGGTATTGCACACTGTAATCTGACATATTTCCATGTTTAACCGGATATACAAAAGGAAAAATGCATTTTGGAACTTAATTATGTCTAATATGAATTGACTGGATCCACGTTAGTGTACCATGGCTTATTTTTACACAATGCCAATCAATTTCAGTGAATCTCACCATGTACTGCAGGTCAATGAAGGGGTCGTTGATGGCGGTCACTTTAATTCCCTTCTGCAGGCAGGCCCTGAGGACCAGACGGCCAATGCGGCCAAATCTACACAAACAGAGAACAGAGTTATTTAAGACGTTTCATAATCACACAATCTGTCTTGTATCTGTTATTTTTAAAGTCTCTTCTGCGTCGGTCTGTCTGCAGGAAACACGATGGAACGTTCCACTGAAGGACTGTGGATTCATTTGCAGAAATGAGGGAATATCTACATGGTTTTTTAACATATGAAAGGTAAAGAGAATAATTCATGTTTGTCAGTTGATATCTGACTGGTAAGACATTCCCTACATGACAATACAGCATGAGTGTGTGTGCATGCGCTTGAGTGGATGGAGGCTTAAGCTCATCCTGTGTAATCCTGTTCTTGTAATCATTCTGAATCAGGCCATTTGCTCCCTCTCTTTCTCTCTGTCTGTCCTTCACAATCTCCATTTATGGAATTATTAGCTCCGTTTCAAAACCTAGTGAGCTTCCTTATAGTCTCAGACCTTAAAGCAGTCTCACAAGTGAAATGCAAATAAGGTTCATAAAAGTTGTGAAAGTAGTTTAATACAGTTGAAAAATTCTCAATTGTATAATTTTTATAAATACTTTTTGGTATTGAGAAAATACAAAGTATATTTATTATAATGCAGTCTTTTAATGTTTGCATTTAGTGCTTAATATTATGTCATGCAGAACGTTATCATATTTAAGCCTTTAAATGTCATGACAGGCAAGATTGGTGAACTTACCCATTGATTCCAACGCAAAGCTCAGACATTATTGCAAGAGTGGATTGTTGTCCTGAACCTGAAAAAAGACAAAAACAGAGGCTTTTAGATCAATAGCATCGACTTTGCACTTTAATATAGCTATCAGAACAGTAGAAGGATATCATCATTTTTAAAATATTTATGCATATTAGTGCCTTAATGTAGTAATGTGTACTACTATGAACCTTCAGGTTTAAAAAAATAAAAAATAAATAAAAGGTACAAAAGACACCCTTTTGAGGGTGCTGTCCCACTGACAAGTTGTTTGCACATTGCATCTTCATTTTAAGAGTGTCCCACCCACCCTTACTGGCAGCTTAGTGGTCTGTCTAAACATGCTTGTGGGATTGAACTTCATGAACTTTCCCTGAGCCAGTGGGGTGTTCTGGATGGTGGGTGGAGGCTTGAACTATTCTCTAGATTTTATTGTTTTCGGGTCCATTAGCATGCCATCTGGGAAACTTCCAAACCTCGGCCTCACCGGACCTGCATACTTTATTAGCCTGGCGGAGCAGAAGGTCCATTGTATTTAGACACGTCTTTTATTCTCCTCTTTCCATGCAGAACAGGGGCGGCAAGTCATGCGCACTACAATTTATCCTTCAACTTCCTCATATATACACAGGAAGTTCAGAAATCTGCTGAAATATTGGCAGCGTGGTGGAAGGAAGAATGTACATGCATTGCTGCATATTGAAACCCACAGTGAAGAATGTTTAGCAAGTTGTCACATGCCTGACATCATTTGCGGTTTTCTCCATTATCAGAGTGAAAAGCATGTGTGAGGAAGGGTCTTATGTAATCTGAGCCTGACAATTGGCACAGTGTCAAATATAAGGATAATGCCTGATACGTAAAAAGGAAAGAGGAGGATATTTAACTGCAACAAGGAACGGATATATGTGCATATGATCATGTGACTCTTTCATATAAGATAGAACGCAAAAGAAAAAGTGAACAAATTTAAATGCAGATAGAAGTGTATGTGGCTTTCAGTTGATTTACTTGGGCTTTTTCAAACATACTGGCAGTCTAAATCTGTTTGGACTTTAGAAATGTTTACAATAAGTTGACTTCTGCGGTTACTGTTACAGCTAGACATAAAGTAACATCCTAGTGACTAATTTTGCTGTATTTCAAACACTACAAAGCTGTATACAAAATAACTTAAGAAACACATGAGTCATTACACTTAGTTTGACAATTTAACATATAAACATTTTAGCTAACAGAATTATGCCAACTGGATATGAGCACTCCCAACAAAATATAGCTCTCTAAAAGCCCATAGATGTGACTATAGTTGATGTACAACATCTGATCTGTTGGGTTTTAGTGATCTACGGTCCACATGTTTATACCTTCATCAAGACAAGTAGTGCACAACCATTCACACAGTCATTAATGAGACAAATTAACAGGTTTTCCACATACACCATTGATTGGACCTCATCTGCCCTTCTGATTTCTGTCTCGGTGCACCATTGAAATGGCCGAAAATGACCTTCACGGTCTACTTGAACAGATGATGTGGGATATGGTATGAACTCTGTTACGGTTTAGAATTAATATGAAATCAATCTGTCCTAAATTGCACATATTGGAAAATTGGTACTTGGCAGAACAATGCAAATGCTGTTCAGTGCATGTAAAACTTCATTGATAAATCCAAAAGGACAAAATGTCCATGAGATTGAGGTTATGAGAGGTACATGGACACTACAGCAGCAGCTGTCTATTTTCCAGGCACTGACCGATCCATTTCCCAACAGAATTACTGGTTTCCACAAATACTGTGGGAAAAAAAAAAAAAAAAAAAAAAAACACCCTCAGGCTCAAAATACAGCAACCAATCGAAGCGACACCTTGACCGATCAACCTAAAATGAACACTAGTGGCTTTTCTGGCCAATTGCCTGTAACCATGGAACAGTTCACTCAGATGGATCAATCTCAGTTCAGTTAATGTAAAACACCCTTTGAATCAGTAATCGCCTGCTTTTTGATGTTTCTGGCTGTACAAGATGAGCACTTACCCTAAACTCAAATGTGAGCTAATGCACCACAGCCAATGCCCCACATTGCCAGACGGGATGAAATCAGGTCATTTATCTCAAAGAACTCAAGGGCAATGTGAAATGAGACAAGGGTTGATGTCTATCTAGAGAACAGGGTGACTTATTTTGATACCAATGTCAGTCTTAAAAGCATCGATTAAATGTATATTAGGTCTCTACTCCATCTAGAGCAATAAAAATGGGAAAAGTACAAGCTACGATACAATTACAATGTTTTATAATCAGGAAATGTAATTGATGGCAGTGATGGTTAAAGAATGATGTTCAGTCTATCACAATGTGCATAATGACAGAGCGTCCTTGCATCTGGCTGTGTGTAACTGAAGACATCCCTGTAATCTCCTAATCTGCCCATGTGTGTGAACCATGTACTGCACCTGACCTGCCTGAGTAATCCTAATCCAAGTCCCCTATCCTATGTGGTCCTGTTAAGGACTGCCAGGATGCACTGCACATAACACAGACCAACCAGCGGATTCAGCCTCAAGTTAAATCGGTGCATTTAGTATGCAACTCCTGCAGAAACAATTTTTTTGCAAATACTATCTGACAAAGAGGCTTGGTTTAGAAATTAATCTTTGCATTAACCCATGCATGGAGGTGAAGCAAAGAATTCATCAATAAATTAATCAAAGTAAACGATCTGATGAAATTGCAGTGGCTGATCGCATGACGTTTGACAAGGTCATTCAGCGCAGGAAAACAATGTCCATGTCGGCCTCTTTGGTTTCCCTTCCTCCTCTCGGACTTCTTTTCTTTAGATTATTGATTTTTGTGATTGGTTGATTGATTTGATTCACAGCAAATTGTGCCACTGCGCACTTTTGTCAATAGATGAGAATATCCCTCTGTCTTAGAAAACTTGAATGGTAAAAAGCACAGTGGAACAGAGTCAACGAGAACTGGTTTCCTGCCAAAAGCCTGCTGCCTCCAATTTGATCTGGATCAAATGACACACACACACACACCTCTGAACTGACCCTAAATTCAATTCCCCCACTGTTCTGTTCAGCGTCTCTCAGTCTTACCAATGCAGTCACATGCATATCACGTGTAACCATTAAATGCTAATTTTCAAATTATTATTAATTCTGGCTACATAATCTGATTGGATAAATACCCTATATACACACACACCTGTGATCGTAGTACAACAGTCAAGTAAATATCCTAATCATTTAACACAGAAAAACGTATAAATACATTAGATAGACCTTCTATGAGCTCCGAGTTTAGAGTCGTCATAAAATGGAAATTCTCCTTTTCTATTTTATAAAAGGCATGTTATTGATATTATTGGGAATGATTCATCCATGCATGCTTAAATTTGATCTTTTTTGTACAAAATCAACTCAATCTGCTGGCGAAAAGCATTCGCAGTAATGGCGTATGCCAGACTCCAATCATTTAGTCCATTTAAACACCACCCCTTTCTTTTAATCAACTGCAAACAAATCTGCCTCCATTCAATCAATAACCAATTGATTGAACCAAAGCCCCATCCTACATTTTTTCTATTTCGATAACCCATTTCACTCACAATAAGGAAGAAGAGATCTGTCCCCATACTTCTGTAACATTGCGACAGACTTCAAGCAAAGGCATTTGCTTTCGTAGAAGCCATAAATGTGACAATTTGTTTGAAAATACTGTTTAATTACTGCACTACACTACCAATAATGCTCATGCCAACCATAAAGGCTTACAATCAAACTACATTTGGCTAAATAACCATTTATAGTGATTGTCATCATTAATGTATGTTTTTTATTTATAGGCATCTTTTATCATGTTTCAGTCTCTCTGTATTCATTTTGCTGTATTTGGCAGGATCTCCCCATGCAGTAGGAAGCAAGTCTTGACTAACCACAATGCCACACCTTCTCTCTTAAGAGACAAGAGGACAGTATTTACTCTGACCCTGCAAGCGGCCATTTCCTCCGACCAAAAACACACAGTGACAGAACAAGGACACAGGGACGGGTGTAACCAGGACAGTTTTCCTGGGACACGCATACAGTCATTTAAGTGGAAAGTACTAATGCTGTGTGACAATGAAAAAGCACTTCGAAATGTCACTTCAGGAAAAAAATAGCAAGCAACTGATGACAAAAACAGGGTTTCGGACCTCCATTTTTATTATTAAAATGATCAATATTAAGATAATGCATAGAGAAGTATTGTATTCCTGGTGATGTGACAAGGCATCCTGAGGAAGTGCTGTGTCATTCCAGCCAGACAATAGCAGCAGAGGAACATGTTTTTTAGAGAATAGATAAGCACTTTAACTGTCTAGCACATAAATGTCCAACATTAGGGCCATTATTTGTGTGCCAACGGTCACATTTGGCTTTAGTAGCAGTGCAATAGGTATGATGTAAGAAAATTAAACTACCCCACACTGCAACCCACTGTTCCCATTCTTGGCTCCGTTTTAGGATATAATTGAGAAGGGAATGGTATTTTTACTGTAAACTTCATTCCTTCAAAAGGTGCCAATTAAAACCCCCGATTCCATGGTTCATTCTTAACATTAAACATGCAGTACGCATACATTTTTTTTAAAAACTACTTTAGACTATGCACTGTACTACAATGCACAAAAAACGATTTTATTGTGAAATATCTGCTCATTGTATTTTAGTCTGAGCTGCGGACACTTTTGATGAGGCGGGCACAAGTGTCAAACCAAGTGAACATCACATGCCACTTGTGATGTCATGATGCATAAATCAGTGCAATGGTCCATTAAATGCCTGATTAAATTTATATTGGCTTCTAAATCCATAGTTGGAATGGAGTATAAAGTAACATCCACTATAAATGACACTTAAATTGCCAGCTGAAGGCCCTTCTTGTTGCCAGTGGCAACTGCAGAGTCAGACCGCATAAGGTCAACAAGGAAGGATGGAGATGCCCCCTGCATATCACTTCCTCGCATAAACATATTTCATCCTAAAGTCTTTGAATTATACTTGAGCATTATGGGTGATTTATGGTAAATTATCACAGCATAATTTCATAATGCACACCCTGCGAAAACTGACCAGCCTAAATCTGGTCAGGTGTGTCTACTGGTTTGTTTAACAGCTAGTAAACCATCTTAAACCAGCTAAAACTAACAAACCACCTTAGGCTGGTTTAATGCGTGTTATTAATCTGAGTACATGCTGGAAATGACTGTAAAAGTCAATAGTGAAGTTCAGTATTGCTCATGAAAGGTTTTCAGATCTGAGTCATGTTCTCCACTGCAGCATCGAAACACGACTCCAGTCACGTACATGAGGGAGAAAATCTCCCATGATGCCCACCGTGTAACATGTGTCCTGTCCAAATTTACATCAAATACAGGTAGAAGCCCTTGCATATTCATATTCTCATATAAAACATCGAAACGCCACCGTTATGAGAAAGACACGATGAATAATCGCAAGGCATTATATCCTATGTGACCTTGACTGCTCACGTGACCTTCATGATGCTAGTGATGTCCTTTGGGTCGGACATTATTTCTGTTTATCTGCTTTTCTATGCATTACAGCGCAAATGGTTACTTTTATGTTAAAAAGGGGGAGTGCGTTTCCATCTTCATTCATTATTTGTCAATTTCAATATGTCGAATAAATTTAACAACCTCTTCAGTCAAAAAAACAAGTGAAAAAATGCGTTTAAAAAACACAAAGTCGCTTTTCGAGAAGTTTTTGTGCGTTTAAATGATGTAAATGTTAATTCTTCCCTCCTTTCGCAGCATCTTTAGCAGATGGTACATTCTGGAAAGATATGACGCAATGAAACCATCGCGAGCGGTGGTATGTGACGTAGCAGCTTCATTCGTAGACGTTTTAGTTCTTACAAGATACTAAAACGTCGCGGGAGTGAGATTTATCGTTTTATTTTGTAGTAAAACACTGGAATATTTAGATAATGTCGGATGAAATGAATGTATGAACCACGCCTCCCTAAATTCGTGCATCGCGCAGGAACTGAAGGGTTATATAACCGCTTCCTTAAAAGCCCGAACGCAACGAACTTCATCCTGCACAGCTAAACCTCATCTTAAGAAGTTTGATATGTGTAAGATTTTACAATCGAATAATTCGACACAATATTGAAGTAGGCCTATTAGGAAGGACTCACCTCTTTCAGTGATGATGCTGCGGCTTCTGCTCAGTTTCCGCGTAATGCCGGACCTTTTTATACTAGTCACGTGTCACCGGGGCTGGTTGCCCTTGGCAACCTGACGTAAGAAATCGTGTACGAGCTATATATCACGAATGCTATGGAATCTCTAATGGGAGACTGGGTAAGACGATACTATACAAGGACATAGAGGGGGTATTTATACCTTAAACAAGCGCAATTCGGTGATGTATTGGATTTGATACACTTCTCAAATGCATTATTAAACTGTAAAAAATGCACACGGTCCGCGCGCCATGACACAAACGCAGTATTAACTACATCGCAGTTGTGGGTAATAACTTATTTACATCTTGCAATGCATTGATAGCTATTAAATGTGCATTTATGATTGATTTATAATTTCCTATTATATTGGGGAACATTCAGTCATTGGGGAATATTTCAATCTGCTTAACAGGAATAAATAAAGACACGTTTGTTTAATTTTGCAAATCAAAAAATAAAGTTCACCTGCTCACACTGAACGGATTTGAGATTAAATTAACAATGATCGTTGCCTCGAATTGGATGTTAGTAGTCACTATGAAAAAGCAGAAGCGAGCGTGCACGAGGAAAGGAATTCCGCTCGCAGCAGCACGTGACCTTGACAGTGGCGAGCGGATGCAGATACGTGAGAGAGGGCGCGTGCAGCAGGGACCGAGCGAGAGAGAGAGACGGTGGGCGGGGGAGTTCACGCACTGAAAAATATCAAATTAAATATACAAACTAAACTTTAACGGTGCTCTATATTTGCTTTTTTTTTTTTTTTACCGCGTTTGTGATTTTTAAGGCTAAAAAGAATATAACTTACGTTTTTTTTTTATATATTAGACCGAAGGAAACGACTTTGAATCACTAGTAAGCAATGATGGGGAGTCGATTCCAAAAGAGTCGATTCCTCGACTCCGAATAGGAGTCCGGTCGCTGCATCTGAAATGCGATGTCATTCACCAATCCCTATATCAACACCTTAAGAAACAACTTCATACGTTGATATTACATGCACGTTAGCTTATTAAAAAATAAATAAATAAATAAAATCAGGCTTATTACTACATTATATTTAGCCTACATCCGTACCAGCTTTATAGATGTTTGATTAATACAAACATATTAATTTGGTGTGCACTGTTTATCCTAATTCGTGTTCATAACCATTTGAGTCCTTATGAAGCCATATGAAAATAAAAACATTTCAAGGAATGAAAAATGGGCGTTTAGCGCCCTCACTCGAACGTTATAACTTATAATTAGAGGAGCTCACTGAAGAATACACACCTTACCTGTCGTTTATTTCACTCTGAAGTAATATTCGACCAAGACTGTCTCTTCAAAATGAATGGCAACAACTAGGAAACGACGGTGATATCGCTTCAAGTTAATGCCATCTAATCTTGGCCAGAAGTGTGTTGTAGGCTAAGAAAGTGAGTTTAGCCTTTGACTCAGGAAAAAATGTATAGCCTACAGTGTGAAGTAACGACGGCAATCTTGTATTCTTATAGCTGTCGTTGTGAACTTACGCTGTATGTTCTCCCCTTTGGCGTTTCCAGGTGCGGCGGATTTAATCGAGTGATTTAATTACGTCTACTATTACAAGTTACGCCTTCCGCGAAGAAACAAGCGCGGACTTCACTTCAACGATCTTTTAAAGTAAATTATTTTATGTTTTATGAATGAAATGTGTGTAAGATGAGCTTATATTGCTTTTGAATCTCATTAAGTGTGAAATAGCAGCTAGTAGTAAAATAAAATAAATAATGCTATCAAATTAACACAGATTCATGCATTAAAAACCTACCCACCACACCCAAACCTTACCCTAAACCTACCCCTTCCTTAAAAATAAAATTTACTGTAGAGTTTCATAGTGAAAATACTAAAAAAAAAAATGACGAAAACAAACAGGATGGTGTTGTAGTTATGTTATACGATCCGATGCCTTATCACAATCTTGGCGATAGTGAAGCTTAAAAAGCAAGGAAGGTGAAGTAGAGGAAGAGCAAGAATTTATGGAAGCCCGTTTCCGCCACTGAAAAAAAGATTATTGCGACTTTTTATCTTTCAATTTTTATTCCACAATTCTGACTTTTTATCTCAGAATTCTGACTTTTTATTACATAATTCTGACTTTTTATTACATAATTCTGACTTTTTATCTCAGAATTCTGACTTTTTATATCACAATTCTGAGATAAAAAGTCGTAATAATCTTTTTTTTTTCAGCGGCGGAAACTTCCATAAGAATCAGCGATTTCAGAGGAAGGGGCTCTGATGGGTTTTTTTTTTCAACTTTCAGAAAAACATACAATGACATTTAACATAAAAAACAACAAAAACAAAGAGACTGAGATACATTGGACATATCTTACATCATACAGGGTAAGGGGCATCTTCTCACATCATCTTTTTTTGACATCTCCTTTGGTTCTGTGTGATTTGGACAACTTCAAGTTACACCCCCTGCAACAAGTTACACCCCCTTCCTTCCTGTTATGCCCCTCTTGCAGTCCGCAGACAGATACTATTGGAGAAAGATGCTGGGATAGGCTCCAGCCTCCCACGACGCTAATATAAGAATAAAGCGGTTTGGATCATGGATGGAGCAAATGTGGAAATAGGGAGTTGACTCCATTGACTGTTGTAGTCAGGAATCGGAGTTGACTCCAAAAAACTCCAAACTAAGTTTGATTCGATTTATTTTACATTTAGCAGATGCTTTTATCCAAAGCGACTTACAAGAGGAGCAATTAGGGGTTTCATGCCCAGTGGCGGTTCCAGACAATTTTTACTAGGGGGGCCAAGGGGGGGCCAGTGTTTAACCAGAGGGGCACATTAAAAATGGTAACAAATTATATTTAAAGATTATTAACTTCTTTACTTTACAATCATATAAACATTTATTACAACATTGTACAACATTTGTACAAGAGTGAGTGCAGGTGCAAAAAAGGTAGGTTTATTAATGTTGATGATTATTATCAATGATTTGTGAAGGATTTGTGAAGGATGATGTGACACTGAAGACTGGAGTAATGATGATAAATTCAGCTTTGATCACAATTACACTTTACTATATATTCACATAAAAAACAGTTATTTTACATTTTAATAATATCTCACAATTTTAGAGCTTTTTTGTATTTATAATAACATAAATGCAGCCTTGGTGAGCAGAAGAGACTTCTTTCAAAAACAACCAAAATAGTACCGTTTCCAAACTTTTGATTGGTAGAGCATATCTGCATGTATTGCATGTATTTCAAAAATGTAGGCCTAGAATTTACTTTAAAAAAAGAAACATTAGATCCATATTGACAATATTGATTTTGTTAACAAAAAAGGACGCTATGTCCTTTCCTCGTTTCAAGATAACTATCGGAAGAAAAAAAACGTGCATTACATTTCGTTGCCTAACCATCCCTCCCCACTTAACACGGGCAATAATAACCTGTTGATTACTTTACTCAAATGTATGTTATCGCAATGCAACAGCCAAGACAGATGAAGTTACGTGGTTAACATCACAACATTGTACAGGAACAACCAGTTACTTACGAGATACGAGTCACTTACGCGGCCGGCGCCGCTCTAATTTACCCGTGTCGAACGTTCCGTCACGTTAGTTCCGCTTTTGGTGCTCGCGTGTAAAATCATAATAAAGTCATAATTCATTTTTGGTCAGCACAGGGGGGGCCACAGGGGTGGCCATGGAAATTTCTACAGAGGCACGGGCCTCCCTAGGCCTCCGTGTAGAACCGCCACTGTTCATGCCTTGCTCAAGGGCACCTTAGTCATGGTATCAAAGGTGGAGCAAGTGCTGTTCATTCACAATCCCCACCCTCAATTCCTGCCGACAATCGAAACTCGAAACCAATCGGAATCGAACCAGCAACCTTCAGGTTATAAGCCCGACGCCCTCACAATTAGGCCACGACTACCCTGTTTTGAAATAGCCATTAAAATAATTAAAAGTAAATAATAAATACTATACAGGTCTAGACATATTTCAAAACAAACTAATAAAATGACAAAAGCAAACAAAAAAAAAGACTAAACTGAAAATAAAAATAAAAAGTAATTCAAAATATTAATAAAAATAATAGTACCTTGATACTAATATAACACAGCTAAGAATGCCTTGTCAGCCATATCCGTAAATGTAAATAATGGTTGCGCGAGAATGTGAAGTGGATTTTTATATGCGGTTGTGTTGTGAGTATTTGCAGCATGTGTTGTCAAACTGATGAAAATGTTTTCTTTTTTTGCATGCGTTTTCTTCAGTTGCAGCGCGTTGAGCTCCGTCAGCCACAGTATTTTTGTGATTTCTAGCCACTGTATCTCATGTCACACTTTTATTAATCTTTATTTCTCACTTGTTTTATTTCATGGCGTGTCAGAGTGAACCGTGTAAACGTACGCGTCATGTAGCTGTGCACAGTAGACCAATGGCCAAGGTCTGGAATTTCTTTAAATAGGATTTTCTTTTCTTTTTTTTTTTTTTGGGGGGGGGGGGGGGGGGGGGGGGGGGGGTTCGTATTGGCCTACCTCAGAACACGTGGAACATAAACGTGGAATATAAAAATACAATAATGAACTTTGAAAAAGCATGTGTTTTAATTCTGTAAATAATAATGATAAGGCAGATGAGTTGCATGAACATACTGAATCATTCCTCACTGGCCCTATAGAGGGAGCTCCTTATGCATTTGGAGTCTCACAGCTGTCATATCAATAACTACAGCAACACTAAAACATTTAAAAGAAGACCTGTGTATTCAAAATATAATGTGTTCATGTTTGTCAAACCTTCACCATCTATAACAGCAGTCTCCAAACTCGGTCCTGGAGGGCCGCTGTCCTGCATAGTTTAGCTGGCTTATTTAGATGCCTGATCTGTAACTTTCTGGTGTCCTACCATGATATTTCTTACACTTATGGTCTAAATCAGTTGCCTGCGATGAAAATATAGAAGCATAGAATGACATAGATGACAACGATCAACCAGAGGAGGAGACCAACAGCAACATTGACATGGTTAAGGATGCGAGCCATTCTGGAGTTTCTGCTTGCCATTGGTTGGTGTCCAAACATGTTAGCATCTCGAGTCTGTGAACGTAAATTACAATAATATTACAAATCTTCTTATATGACATGTACAGAATCAAATCAAAGGGTCTCATGGGTCAGAATATATAAAAAAGAAAACACAAAAACCAACTCTAACAGTGTACAACTAAGAAGAAAATGAGAAATCAAATATATTATTATTTGATTTGTGGCTGTAACAAATTGACGGTGCATTATACCATTTGCACTAGTTTTTGTTATATTCGGATCTGTTTTTAACAGTTTTACAACCAGATTAACTGGCTTGGTGTAATCTATTCTTGCCTGTTGCTTTAAGGAAATAATACCAATACATAATAAATATACGTTTAGTCAACAATTACAAGACATTTTAAATTACTTCTCATTAGGGCAAGACACTACATGAAAATAACCACTTCAGTAGCACTTCATACTCCAAACCTTCCAGTTTTATTTTTCCAGAACTACATTCTGCCTGTTTTCATCAGGCTAAAAGCAAAACCAAAAATTCTGTTTACAGTATTTTCTGATTCATGGGGGAAAGATAACAAAAATGCTCTGTAGAAGTGTCTGAATTTTTAAAGCTTGACTTTAACCATTCGGGGGCCAGTCAATCCTCCATTTTCAAACGTTTATTTTCCATTTGTATGCAACAGCATGCTCGCACATCATGGTTGGTGTCTAGATGGGATACAGCTACGGCCGGAAGTGAGGCAAAACCTCAGGGTAAATAACAGTAAATTAAATGAGCTACTTATCAAATTGTGTTTTATTATCATCTACACCTATCCCAACTCTAAACCTACCCTTACAGTACTGCAAATACAGTTATTAAATAAAATAAATAAATATTAGATGGAGCAATAATTGATGTGCGCATGCCCAGTGGCATGTGTCCCTTCTAGTCTTTACCCACATGTTTAGTCACAACTGTTGAAAACTGATTCGCTCCCCATTTCCTGCCAATACTTAAATGTGTTTCACCAAAGGGAGGCGCCAATGTTACAATTAAATCAATAAAAATGAACAGGAATGTACATAAAATACATAAGTAAATTATACAAAATTATATGAACATAATTATCATGATTTGATATAAATCACTTGAAGTTCATTTAGGACCAAAAATAAGATAATTCAAAATGAAAACAAATGATCAAAGTGGTCATAACAACAGCAGTTTATATTATTTTAGAGCATTATTATTCAGTTCTGTATTTGTATTATTAATTTTAGTGTGTTAAATATAGTGGGTGCGTCCAAAAATTTAAAAATGCTGCCTTCGGAAGACACATTCCAAGGTAGGAATGCATTAAGGCACTTCTGAATCCAATGTTAGCTTCACTTCCTGTCAACTGCCTTCATCTGGTCAATTTTTGTAGGCAGCATTGACGTATACTTTACTGCATTTGACATCCCAACATCTTTTGGGTTCCATTCTGTGATTCTGTGACTGTTGAGCTAGAAAAATAAAGATGGCGTCTGAAAGTTGCTGGTCAGTTTGTGTGTAAATGTTCGTTTTTGACTAAACATTCTCCACTTCTGATGTAATTTCTAGTGAGAAATTATTGTTGTAATTACATATATGCTTAGTTCTCACTCTGTTTTGCTGTAGATCATTAAACTGTTGCACACCTCAGTTTTGCGAGGTGCCTTTGTGCGCAAAATGCTGCCTGCAAAGTCACTACTTAAGGCAGCGAGAGGCAACAAGTCTGCTGCCTAAGTTTACAGACACAGTTAGCAAAACTGTTTGCGCTTCAAACTAATGTGTTTATTAGTATGTTAATAAATTGAAATAATATGAAAAGAAATACAATGTCAATCACCATAATGTACAGCAAAAATAACTGGAGAAGATGCTTGACACAGAAAGCCTTGAGCATTCAAACTTAAAATGGCCTTACGTTAAGAATAGGGTGAATAGCCCTAAAGTATTGGACTGAACAGCAGTAGCGAACAAGAGGGTTTCAGTAATGCATAATGGTTTTTTTTGCTATGTTTTTTTTTTCACTGATGAGCGAGATAAGACCAACTGTAACTTGACAACAATTCAAGTTGTTTTTTTCCATAGCCTGCCACACCCTTTCCTTAAAAAGGAAAGTTACGGGAAGATACAAAACTGCAATATCAAGCCTGTACCGACTCTTCATATTTTACATGATGTAAATCATCTGAACATGTTTTATACGGGTAGGTTTTCTGAATAAACACGTTTGAGTGAGCACACATCTACAGATCTGTAACCCGAGTGCGACAGACACTCTTGTCTGTTTCAGTTTCACTTTGATTCCTTTATACTGACATTGTAATCCTGTGAGGTCTTGTTTAGCACTTAATATAAAGGGATTTTAATGGAGAAGCTCTATAAATAATACTTATGCCCTATATAATTTTATAGTAGGTTAAATTACTTAGTTAGTTTGAAGAGTAGGCTTATCATTTATAAATGCTAAGCGAGGTGAGACAGGTGTATGAACCAATACTCACTGTGAGGGAGTAAACAAGGGCAGCCGATCCCAGAGGTAAGCAGCAGCACAGCATGGTAAAGATGGAATAGCACAGGTAATCTGGCTGTGGATTGGCCAGTGGAGTGAAGGACACATTAACTGGAGGCTGAACAGTGACCACGGTCTGTCCTGGATATGGCACTTGGATGCACTGGCCAGTTGCTGCCGGAGCTCCGTACTGCGGGGCAGGTTCACCTGAAGTGCTGGGATAGCTCACAGAGGGAGGGAATCCATGACGGGAGTACTCTGGAGGGTCCTGCTGAAGTGGAAGTAAAGGCTGCCCTACTTCCATTTGAGATTTTGTGGGATCCATGTTTCTTGCGTTTTTTCCCCTGCACCCCTGAAGGAATAAGAAAGAGCTGTACGTCTGTCTCAGGTGTGTAGTCAGGTGAAGACTGATCTGTTGTGTGGATCAGGTTCCTCTGTTGGTGACTGGTTGGGTTGAGTTGTGATATAGGGGGAGGAGTAACAAGAATTTTGTTTACTGTAACTTCTCCAGCTTGACTTATTCAGTTTTGTATTATATTAGGTTTTGAACTTGAGTTTAACAGTTTTGAAAAGTGTAAACAAGTGCAAATTGGCCGGTAGGTATGTGAGAAAAGTATTCATGTATTTTGTAGTCATTGGATGTTTTTGTCATTAAATGATGTCATTAAATATATTTTGTGCCAAAGCAATGACAAATTATTCCACATAAACTGCATTTGTGCTCACTGTGTGAGCACAAATTTAGAAAAAGGGATGTATTCGGAAATAGGTGGCGTAGTGATAGTGGGGAAAAAAAAAATAGGAAGTGTAGTTTCATGTTAGCATTGCATCACTACCCACAATGTTGCGTTTAGAGGAAAATGAATAAATGACTGATAACATGACTGATAAAAATCTTTGTAAGGGTATTTGAAGTTCACTGGGGAGCAGCAACTTTGTTCTGTTTTTGGTCGTTGTGCTTGTCTGAGCAAATTGACCATAGGTGTCAACGGTCAGACGCATCTCTTCCTGCTCAAATGTGGTAAAAACTTGGGCTGCACATATTGACTAAGGGTTATAGCCTAACCCTTTTGTTAAAATGTAATAACATTTCTTCATTCATTCGGTTAAATTGTACGTAGGTTTCTTCAAAAATCCTCAATCTTGAAAACACATATATCTGAGAGGATTAATAGCGTAGCAGGTCAATAGGGAGGCAAGAGATAGAACGGAGCAAGTATAGGTCTCTGCAGGACAGTGAGTTACAAGATCAGTTGGCGATCAGTGTTTTTGACCTTGTTGCCTGAATTGACCATGTCACACTGAGGGGTTTAGGGCTGGGGTCAGGTGAAGGGGATCATTTTCATTGTATGATTTGTAAACACCCACGAATTTAGAAACGTACACTTTTGTTCTGCAGAGACCCCATACTCGAACAGAGTTTGCCCCCTCATTTGAGAACCACCCATGTGCCATTACAACGGTGGCAGAGAGAACTCAATTTTCAGCACATGATCCTTCAGAAATCATTCTAATGATTTGCTGCTCAGGTAAAATTTCTTAATATTGTTATCAATGTTGTAAACTGCTTTTTTGCTTATCATTTTTGCACAATAGATTTGTTCAAAATCATTAAAACGTAATGTTTCCAGACTTTTGACGGGTACTGTATGTTAATTAAATACAACAACGCAATTTATAATTAAATATTTTTCATGGCGTCTTTCAACAATGTAGACCTTGATGAGAATATTTGATTTGTTCCTTGTTTGTTTCCATAGTTAGCCTCATTTGTTTCCATTACTACTAATCACCTACACCTGTGCCTCATCAGCCCCTCGTTAGCCTTTTTAAACCCCAGTGTCTTTTGTTGCTTGTCTAGTCTTGTTCTTGCATAGATGTTATGTTTGGTGCACTCGTTCTCTTCCCGGATCTCATGTTTGATTTGTTTATTTGTTTACTGCATCTGGATCCAGCTCTCCTTTGTTTTTGAGTTCACCTGTACTACACATTTAAATGTAAAAATGATGTGCATATATGTAAAAAACAGCACAGCTGCACACAACATATTTAAGATAAGCAAAAGTCTAAGAAAAAAAAAACAAGTAGGAGAATGAAAAAAATATTGAAAATGGATTGTCAATTGGTTGGTCTTATAGTTTGCTCTAAAATAAGATGGCAGACTCATTTGCTCTAAGAATATATTTCTGTTATTAATTACTGAATATGTAATTCAATAACTAAAAAAATACAAGACAAAGTATTGTTATTTTTTATTAATTTAGCTGGCCAGTGAAAGCTTTCAGTGTTTTAAATATAATAGTAATCATAAACATAATAATCAGAATATGTTTTAAATATAATGATACATTGACCAATTAACGTTTAAAAAGCGGAGAACCAAATCTGTTTGTAATCTGCATCCAAACATGACAGCTCTAACAGCTGTTATCTCTAATACAACACAAACTCTAAGACAATGTACACTACAATGATGGCAATCCCAAGAGTAACGGCGGCATGATTCAAGGTCAGTGCCGTTTTGGAGTTCTTCTCTGCTAGTGCTTGCTGTCCTGAAAGGTTGGCACTTCGAGTCTGTGAAAACAATTGAAAACATAATGTTAAGGTTCAGACTTGTCGATGGGTTTTCTTATTCTAGAAATTACATCAGAAGTGGAAAACATTGGTCAAAAACATACATTTACACACAAACTGACTAGAAACCGCAACTTTCAGACGCCATCTTTCTGTGCTCAACTGTCACCGAATGGATCACACAGGATTGTGGGATATCAAAGGCAAAATTGAGCAGATGAAGGTATCAGAGTGAAGCAAACATTGGATTCCTACCATGGAGTGCATCCTCCGAAGACAGCATTTTTATTTTTCTGTATTGAAATATGTATTCTATAGTTTTATATTCATGTTATATCTTGAATATCTTTAAAATGGGTTTTAACATGTAAATATGTAATTTGTTTGTCATTTTGTTTCATCTGTGTTCTATGTGATCGCTTGCTCTGGGGAGAACTCGCGAGTTTCCTCATTCCACATAAAGTTCGCAGTGGGGAAACTTTTTCATCTCCATTTTTTCAGGTATAAAATCTAATGTTATAATGTGATAATTATGTAATGTTTCAGATTATCAAGATGTTATGATATCGATTGTGTTTTGTTGATTTTTAAAAGTGTAATAGTTAAGGGATGCACAAGCGATTTTGAGTATAATGGCGCGAGGCCACATGTAGATGTTTAACGGTTGCGTATTTTGTATTTAATGTTTAAATCTGTCTAGTGTTAATGGGTTTGATTGCTGAAAAGACTTGAATATATTGAGAAATATGAAAGTGAATTAGAGAATGTAAGACATTTATGCATTTGCAGATGAGATGGTTACTTAAAGAGAGTACTTACCGTTACAGGTTATTTAAAATAGTTTGTACCAGATATTTCTCAAATGCTATATGTAGTACTAAATTGATAGGTTATTGTTAGATGGACATTGATGCTGTTTGTCAGTTGTTATGAAAGGATTC
The DNA here is from genome assembly GCA_037194245.1 of Opsariichthys bidens. Classification (NCBI taxonomy): domain Eukaryota; kingdom Metazoa; phylum Chordata; class Actinopteri; order Cypriniformes; family Xenocyprididae; genus Opsariichthys; species Opsariichthys bidens. The sequence goes on along the minus strand of CM074300.1, from coordinate 6,096,141 downwards.
CGCATAAAGTTCGCAGTGGAGAAACTACCAAGTCTTTTTCATCTCCCTCTTCACAGAGGTATAACTATAACTCAGAATTGTGAGATGAAAAGTCTGAATTCTGAGATATCACGTCCGAATAGTGAGATATCAAGTCCGAATTGTGAGATATAAAACGTCCGAATTGTGAGATATTAAGTCCGAATTAAGATGCCAAGTCCGAATTGTGAGATATCAAGTCTGAATTTTGAGATATCAAGTCCAAATTGTGAGATATCAAGTCCGAATTAAGATGCCACGTCCGTATTGTGAGATATCAAGTCCGAATTGTGAGATATCAAGTCTGAATTGTGAGATATCAAGTCCAAATTCTGAGTTATCAAGTCCGAATTAAGATGCCACGTCCGAACTCTGAGATATCAAGTCCGAATTGTGAGATATCAAGTCCGAATCTTTTTTTTCTCAATTTTTTTTCAGTGGTGGAAACGGGCTTCCATATGTAACAGATGCAGCCAGAATCCGCAAACTGTCATGAGACGAGAGAGACGATGTTAAAATACCTCAAGTCTCAAAGTATATAACATGACAATGATAATGAATGTAAACAACTTATAGAGCTCTTACTTGTACCACCTGACTGCTGCAGATTCATTTCGGCATTGATAGGGTTGACATAAATAAATGCATAAATCCAAGTCTTAGGGGGCGAACAGCCCAGAAAAGAACGTCACGGGTTGCCATCTCGTAATTACGGTTACAACATGGCGTGAACGCAGCATCAGCTTGTTGTTTTCGTTCAGAAGGACTGTGAAAGGTGACTGCAGTTTGTCAACTCTGCATAGCCTTACGGAACATGCTGATGCGTGAGCAGGTAAATTAACTGGTGTAATTTAAACAGCTTCATCCTAACCTCATTAGGATCACAGATGTCCACAAATATTTTCTTTTCTGCCCCTATTTGGGTTGACCCCGTAATAGATCCACATTTCCAGATTTCTCAGAAGCGGAAGACATCATAATTGGGTAAACTTTTGAAAGCGAGACTTCATTAAATATATTTTTTGTGTTTTCATAACTTTCAAAACGATGATGGCAGTCAGAAGAGAAAAAGATGCCATTTTTACCGTCACTTCCATATAGGTGCTGTATTAGAAACACACTCACAGCAGTGTTAACTAGGTATTTGTAATTTGAGGTAAAGGTAATATAATACTAAGCATAGCGTTTTAAACGTGCATACATTTTTAAAAAAATGAATATGTAAAAATATTTGCAGGATTTACGAGATCGATGACCGTTGAAACGCGTCATCACAGTCACACACGTCATTTATTGCTATATTTGTATTTGCTTGTCTTTCTACAGAAAAAAAACTATTAACAAAATTAAAAAATTTGAACTGGGGAAGTTTCTGAATTTGGTTGATTTGACATGGAATGACCACTAAATATTTTGACTTCTTTATCACATGAACTTTTATGCAATTTTATATTAATTGTGCTTATATTAAGATTCAAGACATTAAAGAAATAGTTAATAAATAAAAGGAAATTGCATGGATTAATACTTACAGAGGAGGAGAAAACCAGTGCAGCGATGCCCAGAGGAAAGCAGCAGCACAGCATGGTAAAGATGGAATAGCACATGTAATCTGGCACTGGATTGGCCAGTGGAGTGGGGTTCACAAAAACTGTAGGCTGCATGGTGACCACAGGTTGCCCTGGATATGGCACTTGGGCATAGGGGCCCTGGCGGACTGGCTGGCTTTGGAGGGAGACAGGGTATCCAGTAGAATTGTCCTGGTATGCTGGTGGTGGTGCTGTCGGCTGCAGCATCCCTGATTTCTCAAATGAATTCCAGGCGCCTCGGGGCTGATTGCTGGGATCCATTTTTCTAAATATTGATTTTGATTTTGATTACCTTATGCTCTGCAGAGATGCATGTATTGCTGTACTCTGGTTCAGACTCATATATACCTTTGCGATGAACGGCAGAAGCAAATGGGAGGTGAGTTGTTGGTTGTAGGGGAGGGGCGAACTTTGGCACTGTTCCCATCATCCTGTGTGACTGCAGGAGCTACCTTGTTGTTTCACAATGACCCTGATGAGAGACGTGAAATATCAGGTGGATCAGTTGGATTATTTCATCACAACTGAACATATTTTTTGGACCTGAATTGTCTTTTTTTTAAATCAGCTTCCTCATCTCTCCAGTCAGCAGTCCACATCAAGATTCAAAACAAGGTTACAAACTTTTTTAGAAGAAAAAGCATGGTTATTTAATTAAGAAACATCATTGTAAATGAATAAAACACTTTAAATAAAAAGTGTTGAAAAGCATATGAATAAAAAAAGCAACTAAACCTTTTACTTTTATACAAAGTATATATTTTACAAAACAATTTGGACACTAAAATTGCCAGAGAAATCAAAGCTGAGTGTCTAACCAAAATTTGAAGTTGATGTCACAAAAATTGAGCTTACTAAAAGGATTTAAAGCACAGTTTCTAGGGTAAGGCAATGTCCGATTTCAAAACTGTTTTCACTCTTCTTGATGAATCTTAAGTGTTTAAGCTTTCACATGATACCTTACTTATGATGATTATATATGTTATAGAGAAAGTATAGAGAAAAGTATACCAAATAACCTAGTTTAATAATTTCAGATGACTTGATTAAAACTAAAAAGTTGTTTAAATTATCTCAGTAATATTTCTAATCAATCAATGAACAACATTATTTACACTGCGCTACATACCTTCTTTCATACTATTTCCTCATTCACACAGCTACAGAGTCATAAACTCGTTGCCTTGGACAAAGCATCTTTTTTCATGAGAACAGGAACTATATAAATAGCAGGTAGTATTTTGTTCTTCAGGAAGTCATATAAATAGTGAATATTCAGATAGAGGAACTTTGAATCTATTTTGAGATGCAGTAAAGCAACTTTTTGAATATTATCTCACTCTTCACCTGTGGCCGGTGTAAGGCCCGCCCACGGGTCCAATGACGGCTTCCAATAGAGCGGGTTAAGGTTTATCTGCGTGTCGCTGTCTTCCTTTATACAAATTAAATGAAATACATTTCCTTATATGCATTCCCTCTGTATTTTCATCTGACTCCAAATATGGAAAAAGATTTTGATTATTTATACATTTGGCACCTTAAGTGGCACACAATATTTCTTGTTTTCTAAAACTTTTTGGAAGTTTGTAACCGCCAAATGCAGATGGATTTCAGCAGTGGCGTGTACTACTAGCCACTTTGGTGGTGAAATTTTATTTGGAATATATACATTTTCCAGTTGTAGTCTTTTCAGAATGTATCTGAAATAATAAACTAAGTCAGGGATGTCCAAAGTCCGGCCAGCTTGTCTATTAAAATACATTATACATTTAGTCATTTAGCAGACGCTTTTATCCAAAGCGACTTACAAGTGAGGCAATGTGCCTTTAATTACATTGCCTCACAGGCAATTTGTCATCGAAAGCTGTAGTGATTAAATATATTTTTTGCCAAAGCAATGAAAGGTTAGCCAACAAAAACTGCGTTTGTGCTCACTGTGTGAAGAATTTTGAAAAAGTTAAAAAAAAAAAAAAGATTATTGTGACTTTTTATCTCACAATTCTGAGAAAAAAAGTCAGAATTCTGAGACACAAAGTCAAAATAATCTTCTTTTTTTTCAGTGGCGGAAACGGACTTCCATAGTATTGAGTATTGATTTGTTTTGCAAACAAAAATGAAGAATTGCAAAAATACAAAGATATAAGTAAATGCCAAAATCAATGACAGCTGTAAAAGAAGCTTAAGAACTTTGAGCCTATTTTATCTCTATGACATTTTCCATGGGCACACCTTCTAATTCATTTGCAACACTCCTTTTATTCTGTGTTTGAGTCAAGTGTAAGCTCACGATACCATTTTCTTCATGGCACTTTTTTTTATATAGGGGTGGAGTCAAGAAACTGGGGCGTGTTCAACGACATGCAGGTGGATTGTTTCCTATAGCCCCTTTATCCATCAGAGTTTGCAGTTCTTGTGTCAGTAGGTGCGCGTGTTCCGGTTTCATGGTAGTGGAGTGGTGCTGTTGAAATGTGGAGGGCGATGCGCTAATTGTTCTCTTTTTTTTTCATCATTTAGCAGACACTTTTATCCAAAGCGACTTACAAGGGGAGCAATTAGGGGTTAGGTGTCTTGTTCAAGGGCACTTTAGTCATGGTATTGAAGGTGGAGAGAGTGTTCATTCACAATCCCCACTTTCAATTCCTGCCGGCGTGGGAATCGAACCAGCAACCTTCAGATTACAAGCCCGACTCCCTCACCACTAGGCCTGCTCTCCGCTCAAGCGTGACTGGCATGGTGAAGGGTGCTATTCTGCAGTTTGTCCATGCTATTCATTGGTCTCTGAAGATGTTTGCACTTTGCTCTGAAAGTTCTGAGGTTACAATAGTCTCTACATGACTCATGCAAACACATCTGGAACATCAGACCTCTAACCTCAAACCACAATTTGCAGTCTTAATTGAAACTGAAAACTAATCTATTTTTTTTTTTATTTATCTCATTAATATTCCTAATGATCAATATTATTTACATTATATAGGACAAGAAACTAAATAGCCAGGTAGTATATTGTAAAAGCAGTGAATATACAGATAGAGGGGACTTTGAATCTATTATTTTAAGGAGTAAAGCAATCTTTTGAACTATTTTGTCTCTTAAGGGTTAATTGACCCTTTGCAAAGAGAGTTACTGTTGCTATGTCCGACAACCCATCCGCTCTCACACCACACATCATGTTCTCACGCAGTGAAAAATACATTGTGGAGCAAAGAGGACACTGACAACGACTCGACAGACAACACAGAGCAGGTTACTTTTGATATGAAGCAGTTTTATGTTTAAAATATTGTGATTTTTTTAAAGAAGTTTTTTTTCTCCTATCTTATTCATTCTTGAATTATTGCATGTCAAATAAGAAAATTATAATCAAAAATTATATATGTTTGTGTTTTATCAGTAGTTTCTCAGCATGAGAATGTCCAATTATAATGTAATTGATATTTTCTTAAAATTTAAAATGTGTTCTAACAAACGATGCATACCTTTTGACTCTCCTTGCTTTATAGAGAAACGACTCTAAAAAGCTCTCAAAGGGTGCATAACTGACTGTTTACATTCATTTCGCGTCATGAAAGCCTTTTGAGATGCAAGTAGGCTACATTTAACTTACACGGACTCGCACACAGTCACATGCGCGAGCACTCTTCACAAAGTGCACATGAGCATTTGAAATTGAAAGCATCCTTCTGTCAGTGAGTTTCATATTTTTAATATATAAGCCCACTGCATTCCAAACAACATAAATTAAATCTTTGAAGAGTAGACCGCACTTTGGACGGATAGATAGATAGATACATAGATTCATAGATCTAAGATAGAAAACTGAAATAAAAACAGTAGTAAGTGTAAGTCTGGAAAACAGACAACTGTCTTTGATTGATTTTCCTTGTACTTTCAGGTACTAGTTTTATGATGTAACAAGACAATGAGAAAAACAAATGTTTTAATTGATGATACATTCACAGTCAAATCTTTCAATGCTTTAAAAATACAATAAAAAGTATGCATTTTAATTATGTAAATAATAATAAGGCAGACATGTCAATTACATATTGAATCATTCCTCACTGGCCCTATAGATGGAGCTCCATACATATTAGTGCCCAGTTTCACAGACAAGGCTTAAGCCTTTAGTCTCAAACTAAAATGACTGTTTGAGCTGCATTAACTGAAAGTAACCTGCATTGACATATCTTAAAATATGTCAATGCAATAAAATATGCCAAATATGTGTTAATTTATCTAAGGCTTAATCCTAATCTGTGAAACCAGGCCATAGTCTTACAGCTCTCATATCAATAATGTGAGCAACACTAGCATTTAAAAGAAGACCATACAACATATTCAAAACATAATGTGTCCATGTTCGTAAAACCCTCACTGTCTATAACTTTCTCGTTTCCTACCATGATATTTCTTACATTTATGGTCTATATTTATTGTTATAGTTATAGCTATTGCTTGTAACTGCGATGAAAACAAGAATGACATAGATGACAACGATCAACCAGAGGAGGAGACCAACAGCAACATTGACATGGTTAAGGTTGCGAGCCATTCTGGAGTTTCTGCTTGCCATTGGTTGGTGTCCAAACATGTTGGCATCTCGAGTCTGTGAATATAAATTACAATAATATTAAAATTCTTTGTAAAGAACCTTTCTTAAATGATATGTTTAAAATAAAATCAAAAGATCAGACTTCACAGTTTAGAATAAACAATAAAAATACACAAAAAGCAACTCTAGCAGTGTACAACTAGAAAGAAAATAAGAAATGAAAATGATCAAAAATAATGTATATTTGATGGCTGTAACAAAATCACAAAACATATCGCAAAGTTCTTAAACATCATTTATTGGACTGCATTATAGAATTTCCACTATCTTCAAATTAGTAAAATTACTACAATATACATTATTAATTTATGCATAATTACATGCAACTTACCCTAAACCAAACCAAACCCAAATCCATATAGTAAGTATAGTTACTTAATATTAGTCCACATTTAAATGTATAATTACAGTGTAACAAAGAAGCCTTAAAACAATGTGTAACCAAAATATTTTATTTGATTCAACATAGAATTTATGACACGTACTCTTTTGGACCATGAGGGTGAGTAAATGGTAACTGAATTTTCATTTTAAGCCTTTTTTTCATACCAGTTTCAGACACGCCGTCCCAGGACCCTGTTTCATTTGGTATGTACTAAGAGTTTATATTTTTTATACTATTTAATTCTGTATTTATATTATTATCTTTTCAACAAAGAAGCAATATTTTCTGTGTATGAGTTTTCCTTTTCATTAACCACAGCTAGGCATTGCATTTCTCGTCTGGCGTGAGACTGACTTAAAGTCCAATAAATAGTAAAACTGTTTGTGCTACAAACTAGTGCCTTTATTAGTACGTTAATAAATAAAAAATAAATAATTTGAAAAGAAACACCAGTTCATTCAATCACCAAATGACTTTTTTGCACAGCTAAAATAAATGGAGAAGATGTCTAACATCGAAAGCATGGAACATTCAAAGTTCAAATGGCTCTTATGTTCAGAATAGGGTGAATAGACCTAAAGTATTAAAGTAAACAAGCGAGAGCAGTAGTGTAATAGCTAGAGGACATTTTTGTATTTAAATTTAATGTAATACATAATGTATTATTTTTTTTAATGTTTTTTTTTTTTTTTTTACTCAAGAGAGAGAAAGGACCTATTGTATATTGACAGCAATTCACAAAGTTGTTTTTGTTCCATAACCAACCACACCCTCTCTTTAAAAACGAAAGTTACGGGAAGTGGCAAAACTGGAATATTAAGATGCACAAAGAGCCTGTATGGTACAGGTTTTCTGAGTTAGCAAGACTGAGCACATATCTTTAGACCGTGACAGACTTTTAAATGTCAAAATGTGGTTGAAATAATGTTGTTCCAATGTTAAAACAGCATGCTCTATATAGAAGTAAAAAGGTTAACAAAACACTAAAAAATACAACAATGAAATTTTAAACAACATCACAAGATCAGTGTTGATTTGAGTGGCAAACTCGAAACGAGATTTGAATTAATCTCGATCCATGATGTTAAATAATCATTAAAAATGCTGACTTTAAACAATAAAGACTTTAAGAAGATTTTATTCTTTGCGTATTTAAACACTCAAATATGAATGTTGGTAAACATTCTACAACCAAGGCCTCATTACTTTCTCTGTTTCAATTCCACTTTGATTCCTTTAGGCCTACTGACATGAACCATGATCCTGTGAAGTCTTGTTTAACCCTTAATATAAAGGAATTTTAACTTTAAAACACATTCAAAACAATATTTATGTCTTATATTATTTTAAAATAAAGGTTAAATTCTTTATTTATTTAGTTAGCTTGAAGAGTAGGCTTATCATTTGTAAATGCTAAGCGCGGTGAGACAGGTGTATGAACCAATACTCACTGTGAGGGAGTAAACAAGAGCAGCCGATCCCAGAGGTAAGCAGCAGCACAGCATGGTAAAGATGGAATAGCACAGGTAATCTGGCTGTGGATTGGCCAGTGGAGTGAAGGACACATTAACTGGAGGCTGAACAGTGACCACGGTCTGTCCTGGATATGGCACTTGGATGCACTGGCCAGTTGCTGCCGGAGCTCCGTACTGCGGGGCAGGTTCACCTGAAGTGCTGGGATAGCTCACAGAGGGAGGGAATCCATGACGGGAGTACTCTGGAGGGTCCTGCTGAAGTGGAAGTAAAGGCTGCCCTACTTCCATTGGAGATTTTTTGGGATCCATGTTTCTTGCGTTTTTTTCCCCTGTACCCCTGAAGGAATAAGAAAGATCTGTATGTCTGTCTCAGGTGTGTAGTCAGGTGAAGACTGATCTGGATCAGGTTCCTCTGTCGGTGACTGGTTGGGTTGGGTTGTGCTGTAAGGGGAGGAGTGACAAGAATTTTGGCACAGATTTATTGTTTTCTGTAACTTCTCCAGCTTGACTAGCAAGTTGCTGTCTTATTCAATTTTGTATCACATTAAGTTTTGAACTTAATGTAGTGTAAACAAGTGCAAATTGGTCATGTATGTGAGAAAAGAATTCATGTAATTTGTAGGTCATTGAATATATTTGTCATTGAAATATGACAATTTCATATGAAAGTAATTAAATCAGCTGACTCCCAGGTGACTCATGTCTACCTATAGGAATACGATGCCTATCACAGCATCCATATATAAGCTCCTCAGTATTATCAGCAGCTAATTTACCCTCCTCCATCCCCAGGTCCTCCTCTCGTCAGTCAGGATTTGGCCTTCTGATTCCCCTTTGAAATCAGACTAATTCTTTAAGCATGTGTACATGTTAAATTATTGACTAATGATATCTGCACATATATGTTGGTTCTGTTCTGTTCACCCTAAGGAGGGGGTGGGGGATTATGGCTGCTTATCCATGCTAGGCTGCGTGGATGCGCAGGGAGATGCCCAGAACAGAACCATACTGCCAATATATATATGCAGTTATCAATCATATTTGATGATAGTGGTCTTGACAGAAATATATTTTGTGCCAAAGCAATGGCAAATTATGTCACATAAACTGCTGTTGTGCTCACCGTGTGAAGAATAAAAAAAAATCTATTCAGAAATTAATAAATACAAAAAAATACAAAAAAAAATAAAAAATGGACCATACATGGTCCAGCCAGAGCCCTGACTTAAACCCAATCTCTGGAGAGACCTAAAAACGGCTGTCCACCAACGTTTACCATCCAACCGGACAGAACTGGAGAGGATCTGCAAGGAGGAATGGCAGAGGATCCCCAAATCCAGGTGTGAAAAACTTGTTGCATCTTTCCCAAAAAGACTCATGGGTGTATTAGATCAAAAAGGTGCTTCTACTAAATACTGAGCAAAGGGTCTGAATACTTAGGACATTGTGATATTTCAGTTTTTCTTTTTTAATAAATCTGCAAAAATCTCAAGAATTCTGTGTTTTTCTGTCAATATGAGGTGCTGTGTGTACATTAATGAGGAAAAAAATGAACTTAAATGATTTTAGCAAGAGAGTGAAAAGTTTAAGGGGGTCTGAATACTTTCCGTACCCGCTGTATATATTTATATTCTTATTTGCAGTAAGAATATATTCCTGTTATTAATTAATTAAGAAAATACAAGACAAAGTATTGTTTTTTCATGATATATTTAGCTGGCCAGTCAAAGCTTTCAATGTTTTAAACAATAATAATCATAGACAAGTCAATTATCAGCATATAGTATAATGATACATTGACCAAATAACATTTAAAAAGCGGAGAACCAAATCTGTTTGTAATCTGCATCCAGACATGACAGCTCTAACAGCTGTTATTTCGAATTCACCAGAAACTGTAAGATAATGTACACTGCAATAAAGACAATCCCAAGAGCAACGGCGACATGATTCAAGGTCCGTGCTGTTTTGGAGTTCTTCTGTGCTAGTGCTTGCTGTCCTGAGTAGTTGGCATTTCGAGTCTGTGAAAACAATTGTGAAACATAATGTCAACCACTTCTGTTCTCATTCTGAATTTCTTTGACCCAATGGCACATGGAGGACTTCTGACTTTGTGGATAGCTTTTCTTATAGTTTTCATGTTAAAGGTGTAAAAAACACTATTTCCTTTAACAAGCACCTAAAATTATATTCATATCGTTTATACTGTTCACAAACTGTCTAAATATGTTCACCATGGTCCATTTTTGTATATACCAAAGAGTCCAAACTACAGTTGTGTTCAAAATTATTCAACCCCCACTGAAATTGATTGTTTTGGCCGGTTTGACATTGATTTTGATCATTCAGTCATCCTGCTTACAATTAAATCAAAGAGGCACGTGTAGGTCAGACAAATATAACATAACATTTATAATGAAATAACCACAAATGTCTTTTCTCTCCTCACATCATTATCAGTTTTATTCAACCCCCAAGTGACATTCAATCTTAATACTTAGTACAACATCCTTTTACAGTTATAACAGCTTTTAAACGTGAAGCATAGCTTGACACAAGTGTCTTGCAGCGAGCTACGGGTATCTTCGCCCATTCATCATGGGCAAAAGCCTCCAGTTCAGTCACATTCTTAGGCTTGCGCACTGCAACTGCTTTCTTTAAGTCCCACCAGAGGTTCTCAATCGGATTTAAGTCTGGTGACTGCGATGGCCATTTCAAAATGTTCCAGCCTTAAATCTGCAACCATGCTCTAGTGGACTTGGAGGTATGCTTGGGATCATTGTCCTGTTGAAAGGTCCAACGTGTCCCAAGCCTCAGGTTTGTGACGGACTGCATCACATTGTCCTCCAATATCTCCTGGTACTGAAGAGAATTCATGGTACCTTGCACACGCTGAAGCTTCCCAGTACCTGCAGAAGCAAAACAGCCCCAAAGCATGATTGACCCCCCGCCATGCTTCACAGTAGGCAAGGTGTTCTTTTCTTCATAGGCCTTGTTCTTCCTCCTCCAAACATAGCGTTGATCCATGGGCCCAAACAGTTCTAATTTTGTTTCATCAGTCCACAGAACACTATCCCAAAACTTCTGTGGTTTGTCCACATGACTTTTGGCATACTGCAGTCGACTCTTCTTATTCTTTGGAGACAGCAAGGGGGTGCGCCTGGGAGTTCTGGCATGGAGGCCTTCATTACGCAGGGTGCGCCGTATTGTCTGAGCAGAAACTTCAGTACCTACATCTGACAAATCTTTTCTCAGTTCCTCAGCAGTCACACGGGGACTTTTCTCCACTCTACGCTTCAGGTAGCGCACAGCAGTCGAAGTCAGCATCTCCTTTCTGCCACGACCAGGTAGCGTTTCAACAGTGCCCTTTGCCTTGAATTTGCGAATGATGCTTCCTATGGTGTCTCTTGGTATGTTTAACATCTTTGCAATCTTCTTATAGCCATTGCCCTTCCTGTGAAGAGTAATCACCTCTTCTCTTGTCTTCCTGGACCATTCTCTTGACTTCACCATGTTTGTAACCACACCAGTAAATGTCTAGAAGGAGCTGAGTATCACAGTCATTTTAAAGCTGCCTAATTGGTGCTTATTAGGCTTTATTGCTGCTCCCTGACATCCACAGGTGCTTTCAATACCTGATTGAAAACACTTCAATGGACCTCTGTTCTTCAGAGTGGTAGTCTTTAAGGGGTTGAATAATTGTGTCAATGAAGAATTCACAAAAGAAACATTTACTACTGTATTACAAAACCAATTGATGTCATTTTAGTTGCATATGCTTCTTTAAGAAGTCCTTGTAGGATTTCATTCTGAATTCAATTACAAATGTACTCTAAATTCTCTAAAACCATTTACAGCATTGGGGGGTTGAATAATTTTGAACACAACTGTATAACTGCATCTTAGTAATATATAAGGCAACATTTGAATCTTATGTTTAAAGGTGTAATTCGGCAATTTCTCTAAAATAAATCCTGTCGTCACCGGCGTGCAATGAATTCTGGGGTGGGCTAGGCTGTGAAGGATCCATATGTTATAATGTTCATTGCATGGGAAATAAAGGATGCATTTGGAGCGCGCATTTGAAGGAGGCTTCGAATTGGGACAGCCTTTGTCGTGCTGCTGTGACACATTCAGCTTTCAAAAAATGCAGTTGGGACGCAGAGTGTGCCGTTTGGGAAACGGCCTTTCTCTCCTTATCTAGCCATATGCAAAGCACACTGGGAACTAAAAATCCTCCACCCAGTTTATTTTAGATGTATGTCTGTTTTGGACTTTGGTTTTCATATGTCACATGTTCCTTTGTTTGTATTTCCCGCCACTTTTAGTTACTATGGTTACTGTCATTAGTAGTTCATTTGTTCCAGCTGTGTGTAATTAGTATCGTTTGCTCCTCTGTTCCCTCAGTATTTAAGTGTTTAAGTTTCTGTCTAGTCCTTGTCTTGTGTTAATGATTGTTATGGTTTTTGGTTGAGTTTATTCTCCTGGTAGTGTTTTCATTTCTGTTAAATAGTCTTCCGGTGGATGTTGTATGCTTCGTTGATTAACCCAATTTGTGACAGTTTCAGTTAATGCAACAAAAATCCTTCATGTGATCCCAACACAAAGACATGGATTAAGTAAACTTCAAATTTAAATATATTTTAAGTTTATTGAACCCAATAAAATTAAGTTAGGAAAAAATGTAAAGCAGTTGTGTTTCTTTAGCTCATTTTAATTAATTAATTTGAATAAGCAGCAATTTCTTTTCAGTATATGTGTGATAGCAATGTCTGTTCTTTTGCTTTTGCAGAGAAAATGAGAATTTTAGAGAGAAGATGTTATTTTTATAATTTTTGAATTTTTTTTATTTTAATAAGTTGTTAATAAATGTATAATTCAAGCATTGAATAAAAATAGTTCTTATGTTAAATGTTGTTTTTCAGTGTTATTGGCTTTTGTTCACATGTTTTTACATGATCTGTAAGTATTAATGCTTCCCAAATGAATTGTATTGATGTTTAAAAAACCATAGAGAAGACATTACTCTGGAATTTAAAAATGTTTGTGTAGCATTTTCTTTGGAGTTACTTTCTTACCTTTTTTCCCAGTGAAATTACTTATACTTATAATTTTTTATACAAAATTTTTTGGTTTTGTGGGGGTCTCCAATGCCACACCTCTTTCTCTAGAACTGTAAGTCATTTACAGGAAGACTAGATCAAAGACTGCACATATACAAACTTTATGAGTAAACGTTCTCAGACAGTCATACATTGATATCAATCATTTACACAGATTTCTTAATGTACATATTAATAATATATATTGTTGATATCTGAATATCAATAATATTCATAGTTTCATGGTTTGTGTATATATACGTATATATATATATATATATATATTGTACATATTCAAACATATTTTTTGTTTTTTATTAATTTATTTGTCAGAATAATCCATCCATACATTCTCCAAACCACAGCCACAATTATAAACTTGAAGATTACCAAACTTCTTTCTCTTTATAGATTTGATATTTTACATTACTAAACACTGAAATGAAAACCATTGTGAAGATATGCCTAAACATTTTGACTTCTCTATCACATGAAGATTGTTATGCAATTTTATGTTTAATTGTGCTTACATAAAGATTAAAGAAATTAAAGAAATAGTTCATAAATAAAATGAAAGTACATGGACTAATACTTACAGAGCAGGAGAAAACCAGTGCGGCGATTCCCAGAGGTAAGCAGCAGCACAGCATAGTAAAGATGGAATAGCACAAGTAATCTGGCTCTGGATTGGCCAGTGGAGCGGCGGTCACAAAAACTGTAGGCTGCATGGTGACCACAGGTTGCCCTGGATATGGCCCTTGGGCATAGGGGCCCTGGGAGACTGGCTGGCTTTGAAAGGAGACAGGGTATCCAGCAGGGTTGTCCTGGTATGCTGGTGGTGGTCGCATGGCATCTGGAGGCTGATTTTTAGGATTCATTTTTCTGATTGTTGGCTTTTGATTTGAATTGTAATTTCGCTTCCCTTGTGCTCTGCAGAGACTTATGTATTGCTGTACTCTGGTTCAGACTCTCATATACGTTGGTGATGAACGGCAGCAGCAAATGGGAGGTGAGTTGTGGGTTGCGTGGATCAGGTTCCTCTGTTGGTGACTGGTTGGTTTGGGTTGTGCTGTAAGGGGAGGAGTGACAAGAATTTTGGCACAGATTTGTTGTTTACTGTAACTTCTCCAGCTTGACCAGCAAGTTGCTGTCTTATTCAACTTTGTATCACATTAAGTTTTGAACTTAATGTAGTGTAAACAAGTGCAATTTGGTCATGTATATGAGAAAAGAATTCATGTAATTTGTAGGTCATTGAATAGTATTCATACATATGGGTAGTCGTGGCCTAGTGGTGAGGGAGTCGGGCTTGCAATCTGAAGGATGCTGGTTCGATTCCCACGCTGGCAGGAATTGAAGGTGGGGATTGTGAATGAACAGCACTCTCTCCACCTTTGATACCATGACTAAAGCGCCCTTGAGCAAGACACCTAACCCCTAATTGCTCCCCTTGTAAGTCGCTTTGGATAAAAGCGTCTGCTAAATGATGAAAAATGTAAATGTAAAATATATTTGTCATTGAAATATGACAATTTCATATGAAAGTAATTAAATCAGCTGACTCACAGGTGACTCATGTCTACCTATAGGAATACGATGCCTATCACAGCATCCATATACAAGCTCCTCAGTATTATCAGCAGCTAATTTACCCTCCTCCATCCCCAGCTCCTCCTCTCATCAGTCAGGATTTGGCCTTCTGATTCCCCTTTGAATCAGACTAATTCTTGAAGCATGTGTACATTTTAAATTATTGACTAATGAGATCCGCACATATATGTTGGTTCTGTTCTGTTCACCCTAAGGAGGGGGGAGGGGGGGGTAGTATGGCTGCTTATCCATGCTAGGCTGCGTGGATGCGCAGGGAGATGCCCAGAACAGAACCATACTGCCAATATATATATGCAGTTATCAATCATATTTGATGATAGTGGTCTTGACAGAAAGATATTTTGTGCCAAAGCAATGGCAAATTATGTCACATAAACTGCTGTTGTGCTCACCGTGTGAAGAATTAAAAAAAAGTGATCTATTCAGAAATTAATAAATACAAAAAAAAATGGACCATACATGGTTCAGCCAGAGCCCTGACTTAAACCCAACTGAGCATCTTTGGAGAGACCTAAAAATGGCTGTCCACCAACGTTTACCATCCAACCGGACAGAACTGGAGAGGATCTGCAAGGAGGAATGGCAGAGGATCCCCAAATCCAGGTGTGAAAAACTTATTGCATCTTTCCCAAAAAGACTCATGGGTGTATTAGATCAAAAAGGTGCTTCTACTAAATACTGAGCAAAGGGTCTGAATACTTAGGACATTGTGATATTTCAGTTTTTCTTTTTTAATAAATCTGCAAAATCTCAAGAATTCTGTGTTTTTCTGTCAATATGAGGTGCTGTGTGTACATTAATGAGGAAAAAAATGAACTTAAATGATTTTAGCAAGAGAGTGAAAAATTTAAGGGGGTCTGAATACTTTCCGTACCCGCTGTATATATTTATATTCTTATTTGCAGTAAGAATATATTCCTGTTATTAATTAATTAAGAAAATACAAGACAAAGTATTGTTTTTTCATGATATATTTAGCTGGCCAGTCAAAGCTTTCAATGTTTTAAACAATAATAATCATAAACAAGTCAATTATCAGCATATAGTATAATGATACATTGACCAAATAACATTTAAAAAGCGGAGAACCAAATCTGTTTGTAATCTGCATCCAGACATGACAGCTCTAACAGCTGTTATTTCGAATTCGCCAGAAACTGTAAGATAATGTACACTGCAATAAAGACAATCCCAAGAGCAACGGCGACATGATTCAAGGTCCGTGCCGTTTTGGAGTTCTTCTGTGCTAGTGCTTGCTGTCCTGAGTAGTTGGCATTTCGAGTCTGTGAAAACAATTGTGAAACATAATGTCAACCACTTCTGTTCTCATTCTGAATTTCTTTGACCCAATGGCACATGGAGGACTTCTGACTTTGTGGATAGCTTTTCTTATAGTTTTCATGTTAAAGGTGTAAAAAACACTATTTCCTTTAACAAGCACCTAAAATTATATTCATATCGTTTATACTGTTCACAAACTGTCTAAATATGTTCACCATGGTCCATTTTTGTATATAACAAAGAGTCCAAACTATAACTGCATCTTAGTAATATATAAGGCAACATTTGAATCTTATGTTTAAAGGTGTAATTCGGCAATTTCTCTAAAATAAATCCTGTCGTCACCGGCGTGCAATGAATTCTGGGGTGGGCTAGGCTGTGAAGGATCCATATGTTATAATGTTCATTGCATGGGAAATGAAGGATGCATTTGGAGCGCGCATTTGAAGGAGGCTTTGAATAGGGATAGCCTTTGTCGTGCTGCTGTGACACATTCAGCTTTCAAAGAATGCAGTTGGGACGCAGAGTGTGCCGTTTGGGAAACGGCCTTTCTCTCCTTATCTAGCCATATGCAAAGCACACTGGGAACTAAAAATCCTCCACCCAGTTTATTTTAGATGTATGTCTGTTTTGGACTTTGGTTTTCATATGTCACATGTTCCTTTGTTTGTATTTCCCGCCACTTTTAGTTACTATGGTTACTGTCATTAGTAGTTCATTTGTTCCAGCTGTGTGTAATTAGTATCGTTTGCTCCTCTGTTCCCTCAGTATTTAAGTGTTTAAGTTTCTGTCTAGTCCTTGTCTTGTGTTAATGATTGTTATGGTTTTTGGTTGAGTTTATTCTCCTGGTAGTGTTTTCATTTCTGTTAAATAGTCTTCCGGTGGATGTTGTATGCTTCGTTGATTAACCCAATTTGTGACAGTTTCAGTTAATGCAACAAAAATCCTTCATGTGATCCCAACACAAAGACATGGATTAAGTAAACTTCAAATTTAAATATATTTTAAGTTTATTGAACCCAATAAAATTAAGTTAGGAAAAAATGTAAAGCAGTTGTGTTTCTTTAGCTCATTTTAATTAATTAATTTGAATAAGCAGCAATTTCTTTTCAGTATATGTGTGATAGCAATGTCTGTTCTTTTGCTTTTGCAGAGAAAATGAGAATTTTAGAGAGAAGATGTTATTTTTATAATTTTTGAATTTTTTTTATTTTAATAAGTTGTTAATAAATGTATAATTCAAGCATTGAATAAAAATAGTTCTTATGTTAAATGTTGTTTTTCAGTGTTATTGGCTTTTGTTCACATGTTTTTACATGATCTGTAAGTATTAATGCTTCCCAAATGAATTGTATTGATGTTTAAAAAACCATAGAGAAGACATTACTCTGGAATTTAAAAATGTGTGTGTAGCATTTTCTTTGGAGTTACTTTCTTGCCTTTTGTCCCGGTGAAATTACTTATACTAATTTTTTATACAAAATTTTTTGGTTTTGAGGGGATCTCCAATGCCACACCTCTTTCTCTAGAACTGTAAGTCATTTACAGGAAGACTAGATCAAAGACTGCACATATACAAACTTTATGAGTAAACGTTCTCAGACAGTCATACATTGATATCAATCCACAGATTTCTTAATGTACATATTAATAATATATATTGTTGATATCTGAATATCAATAATATTCATAGTTTCATAGTTTGTGTATATATACGTATATATATATATATATATATATATATATATATATATTGTAGATATTCAATCATATTTTTTGTTTTTATTAATTTATTTGTCAGAATAATCCATCCATACATTCTCCAAACCACAGCCACAATTATAACCTTGAAGATTACCAAACCTCTTTCTCTTTATAGATTTGATATTTTACATTACTAAACACTGAAATGAAAACCATTGTGAAGATATGCCTAAACATTTTGACTTCTCTATCACATGAAGATTGTTATGCAGTTTTATGTTTAATTGTGCTTACATAAAGATTAAAGAAATTAAAGAAATAGTTCATAAATAAAATGAAAGTACATGGACTAATACTTACAGAGCAGGAGAAAACCAGTGCGGCGATTCCCAGAGGAAAGCAGCAGCACAGCATGGTAAAGATGGAATAGCACATGTAATCTGGCTCTGGATTGGCCAGTGGAGCGGCGGTCACAAAAACTGTAGGCTGCATGGTGACCACAGGTTGCCCTGGATATGGCCCTTGGGCATAGGGGCCCTGGGAGACTGGCTGGCTTTGATAGGAGACAGGGTATCCAGCAGGGTTGTCCTGGTATGCTGGTGGTGGTCGCATGGCATCTGGAGGCTGATTTTTAGGATTCATTTTTCTGATTGTTGGCTTTTGATTTGAATTGTAATTTCGCTTCCCTTGTGCTCTGCAGAGACTTATGTATTGCTGTACTCTGGTTCCGACTCTCATATACGTTGGTGATGAACGGCAGCAGCAAATGGGAGGTGAGTTGTGGGTTGTAAGGGAGGAACGGAAACCTGTGTGATTGCAGTAGCCATCAGGAGGATCAGTTGGATTTTTTGAAATCAGTTTCCTCGTCTAGATTCAAAACAACGATATAAACTAAACCTTCCACTGTTTTAGAATAAAAAGCACTGTTAATTATTTTAGAGACACCTTTTAACTTAATAAATTGCTTTAAATAAAGTGTTGAAAAAGCATATGAATAAAAAGCAAATTTACTGAACTAAACATTTTTTTCCTTCTTTTTTCTACAAAATGTTTTACAAAATTATTTTGAACTCAAAAATCAAAGCCATGAGTCAATTTTCAGTGTTTGAGCTTTCAAATGATACCTAATTTTTAATTATTACTAATTATAAGAAAAAAAAGATAGCTAAAGCACTCTAAGCGCTGGAACACTAACAATTAGGCTATGACCAAAACTATATTTGAAATATTTAATTTATATGTTCTCACAACACAGTGCTTGTCATCAGTATGCATTTATTGTCATGATGTCATTTTTCTGCATGCATGTGTTTTAATTACATGAATGCACTAACCAGATAATGCTCACTCAATATTATAGATTCTCATTGTGAATTCAAATAAAAAGTATATAAAATGAATAAATAGGTAAAGTAATATTAAATGTGTTTGTTCAGTTGTCTTTATGGTTATATATAAGGGCACCTTCTCGTTTAATATCTCTGACAGTTATGGAGATCTCTGTATTACATTGGAATGTGGATGATAATAATAAAAAGAGGAAGCATATACTAAGACTAGCACGTAAAGGTTTTCTGTGCTATTCATTTGGTTTTTGGAGGTGTTACCACAGAACGTTCTGAGGTTAGAATAGTCACTACATCACTCATGTAAAAATACATTATCTGGGTCATCAGACCTTTAACACAGTTTACAAGAAATCTGTTTCAGCAAGAGATGTAAAATGTTACCATGCATTGGTTTAAACAATACGACTCGATAACAAAATGTTCACTTGAAGAAAATTTTCAGATTTTTCTTTTTTACTTGGCTTGGCATATTATTTCTTATTGAGCCCACGTAAACCGACTACTTTACTAGTGATTTACTAGAAAATTCACAAAATTTTTGAGATGTGGTAAAGCAACCTTTTGAAATTAGGCCTGTGGCTGGAAAATTCAACCAGCTCTGGATGAGACTCATGCCTCACAAAATATGCTACCCATGGTGGCAGCACCAAATATAAATCTTTATAAATGTCTATACTGTCACTTTCGATCAAAACGTATTAAAAGTATTGCTTTCTTTCATTTCTTTCAAAAAAAAAAAAACTAAAAAACTCTTACTGACCCCAAACTTTTGAATGGCAGTGATAATGTTACAAAAGCTTTCTATTTCAGAAAAATGCTGTTCTTTTGAACTTTCCGTTCATCAAATAATCCTGGAAAAAAATTGTACACAACTATTTTCAAAATTGATAATAATACTAAATGTTTCTTGAGCAGCAAATCGGCATATTAGAATGATTTATATCAATATTAAAACACTATTAGGGAGTTTTTCTTTTGCTATTTTGGTAAATGGGAACAAAATTTATTTAATGTAGTCTCTCAATCACTGCTATATATTGACATAAACCCAGAAATGTGAAAAGGTGTATTAGCAAAAATTCTCAACCAAACATTATAGACCTTTTGTAACCCCGCCCCCTTTCACGCCCACTGTCTTCCGCTTTGCATTTCCACAGAATGAAGGTAAGATCTTACGGATTTATTAATGAACCGATCGTTTTGAATTCTTCCCAGTCTACTACATTTGTTATGACATCTGCTTCAAACACTACAATGCTCATGGTAACCTTACAGAAAGATAAGTTAACTCTACAGTCAGTTAATCCAGTTACAAGCTAATTACTCTTCGACAGTGACGCCACAGAAATAGAGCTACCGTAAAAATGGAAGTTCAAACATAAAATTCTAAAGATTGCAGTGTGCTTGTTTCTCTGGCGCTGTTACGATCACCAGCTGAAGTGCCCAAGGCTCATTATCTCTTTACCCCTGCCTATATAAAGCCTGGTTCACTCACTCACTCTTTGTAATGTCTTGATTTTCTATTATACTGCAATTCAGAGCCTTTGTATTCCTGTTTCTCCAGTGTCTTGGCTTTTGGTTTGTTTCCCTGTTCTCTGGATTATCTGTTTCGCCAGTGATCTGGACTGCTCACTTTTGTTTGACGTTTGCCTGTTTGACCTTGATTGTGGATTACCCCTCAATAAATGCTGCGCTTGGATCCTCAGCCTCCGGTGGCCGCGGAACTTGGCCCACCAAAATCACCACCATATCCAGCAATAATGCTCGCCACTCCTGTGCTTCCAGTACCTTTCCATCCAGTGGTTTCCACACCACATATGGTTTACAAGATGTCTGCCATGATAGAGCCATTTTCACAACATGGTCGCCGTAACAGAACCTCCCAGAATGCATGAGTCTCCAGCCATCATGGATGTAACGGCAAAGCCTTCAGCCGCCATCTCGCTGTGTGTTCGCTCTAGAGCCCGCTTCAACCCAAGAGTCCTCTCCAGAGTCCACTTCAGTTCATGAGTCCACTCCAGAGTTTGCTCCTGTCCCAGAGCCCACCCTTGTGACCTATGAACTTCCTATCTGCCTTGATACGACCACAGAGGTCGTCCCTGAACTTCCTGTCTGCCTCGACATGACTGCAGAGGTCGTATATAAACTTCCTGTTTCTTCCCTATCAATCCTGAGGTGACCGCAGAGGTCAACCTTTGACACCTTGCAGGTCCAATTATGCCCATGGAGGACACCCTCGAGCTTCCTGCCTGTTTGGACATGGCCCCTTTGACCAACGCTAATCTCTCTGTGCTTCAGTTTCACCTAATCTTCCGTGGTGGTGTTCAGCATCTCTATATCTGCCCTTGGGGTCTTCGGCTCCACCGTGATTGTCATCAGCTCAACAACGCCTTGGTGTACTTCAGCCCCGTCTGCTCCTCCATGGGGGTCTTCAGTCCCATTAGATCTGCTGATCATTATCTCACTAGCCCTGCCTATAAAGCCTGATTCATTTGCTCAGTCTTCGCAGTGTCTGTTATACTGCAATTTAGATCCTTCGAATTCCTGTTTCTTCCGTGTCTAGGTTTTTAGGTTGTTTCCGTGTTCTCTGGATTATCTGTTTTGCCTGTGATCTGAACTGCTCACTTGTGTTTGACTTTGATTGTGAATTACCCATCAATAAATGCTGCGCTTGGATCCTCAGCCTTCGTATCTCCGAGCAGTACAGAACAGGCGCATAAGATCCATAGAAGTAAAGAGAACAGAAAACTGCACTGAAAATTGATATGGGTTCATGTAAATAGGTTAGTCTTACAATTTGCTATAAATTAAAGATGGAAGACTCGTATGCACTAAGAATTTCTAATTATTAATTACTGAAAATGTAATTCCAAAACAAGAAAAAGTACTTTTTTTTTCATTAAAAATGTATTTGGCCAATCAACACTTTTTTTTTTGTTGTTTTAAGTATAATGATACATTGAGCAAATTACACTTATAATGCAGAGAACTCTTTGTAGTCTCCACCCAACCATCACAGCACTATTAGGCTTTAGTGTAATTAGGCCTATTATTAAAAACCACAAACTTTAAAAACTTGCACAATAAACCAAAGAAAACACCAACTGCAGCCAAGGCAGGGTTCCGGGTTCATGCCGTTTTGGAGTTCTTCTCTGCTAATGCTTGCTGTCCTGAGTCATTGGCATTTTGAGTCTGTGAAAACAATTATGGAACACAATGTTAACCACTTCTGTTCTCATTCTGAATTTCTTTGAACCAATGGAGGACTTCTCAAATGAGATGGCAAACTCCACACTGTGGGTGGGTTTTCTTACAGTTAAGCTCAACATATATGATTCATTTCCATTTGATATAAAGTTTTATTTATTAAAACCAAGTCACTCCAACATGCCATCAAGTTTCTACGGTTTAAAGAGTACATTCTTTGCAATAAATGACAATTAATATTTTTGTTATTAAACTTAAATCATGAATGTTGATCTGAAATTACAGCTTTTGTCCCCATATAGTTGAATCACAGGACCGGATACCAAGTTGCCTTGCCAAGGAAAACTTTTCTTGGGTATCAGCAGAGAAGTTTGTTCTAATATCTTCAGGCCACCTTCATGTGCTTCTCTTCTCTTCTCTGAGGATCAGTGCGTTACATCAAGCTTATATACCATGACTAGGGATTTTACAATTCCTTACAAGGTAGTAAAGCAAGTTAGTTTCTTTAAAATAGAACATATACTTCATGCATACACATCTACCCTCCTTGTAGGGAATACTGTACATCAATAGGTGTTTACATCATGGAACAACTGCATCAGCTGAAACATGTGCTACATGCAGCCTTTCAGAATACATGTACACACATACTGTCACATGTATGTCATCTAGTCCTGTCTCGTCCTGTCTCGTCCTGTTTAGTTCTAGTCTTCACCTTGTCTAATTAGTTTAAATGTCATCACCTGTTTCTATTTAGCCCTCGTCATCTGTGTGTATTTAAGTTCCTTCCATTGTCTCACTCATTGTCTGTAATTGTTTGTGCTTGCAGCACGCTGCACGTTATGTTCTTCGCTTATCTTCATAATAAACCTGTCTGTTTATTATGCACCCTCGTCTCCTGCCTTCGTCTCCGTGACACATACATTCCTGTGAGTCCAAAATTATCTCTCCTTGCCTGTGCATACATGCAACACTACATGTTCATACAGACTTGGCTCATGAAGCTTAATCTTTCTCAAACACATTATACATTTGATTATGAACATATAAATACTATTAAAATAATTACATTTTAATCTTCAATTAAGGATGCAGGAAACCTTTCATTTAACTGATCCAAGTGCTCAAAAAATGGTTTGCTCATGGATCTGAGCTGTTTACTTTGCAATTATTCAGGTCATTTCTATCAGTTTTAGCGGCACAGGCTGCTTGGCATTATCACACTGATGGAGTTTCAATAGAGCCAAAACATGAATTTGCATGAATTTTAGTTTGTTTAAACACACCTGAACTAACTAATCAAGCTTCTCAGATAAACTAGAAAATTCAGCATGTTTTAGATATAAGTGTGATCCAACGGTGATCACACGTTTTTTTTTTTACACACGCTTTGTGCACACTTGAATACTTGGGCAAAATACAGTGCAAAGTAGACAAGTGGTCTAGTACAGACTGCAAGTGTTGGTTTTGGGACAGCCCTATCCAATGATTTTTTTTTCTTCTTCCATGATTTAGATTTCACTTCAGGGAGAAGATTAATCAGAGGTATGGTACAACATAGTCTATTCAATTATTAAGCCATTTAGTAACATTTGCAGTGATAACAGTAACTTAATAAAGACAATTTAACTCTGAAATTACCACTTGATACTTATTATCACTCTCCTGAATGTACTCTAACATATTTATGTTTCATTTGATACGCAAGTTTACCCACAGTTTGCCCTGGATATGGCACTTGGATGGATGTTGCCGGGCCTCCGTGCTGCTGAGCAGGTTGACCTGAAGTGCTGGGATAGCTCACAGAGGGAGGGAATCCATGACTGGAGTACTCTGGAGGGTCCTGCTGCAGTGGAAGTAAAAATTGCCCCATTTCTTGATTCCGAGATGACATTTTGAGACCCACGTTTCTCTTTGATTGTTTTTTCCCTGCACCCCTGAAAGAATAAAAAAGATCTGTACTATAGGCTATGATCTGTAGATCTGTAGATCTGTAGACAGGTGAAAACTGTTGTGTTGTACTGTAAGGGGAGGAGATACAAGAATTTTGACCCAGATTTACTGTTTAACTTCTCCAGATGCCACGTGGTGCAATCAACATGTAACTTAATGAGTTCCGGAAAATGGGTGGTGGGGATCTTCCTCCCCTCTAAATATGTTGTTTCCTCCCTCCTCCTGCTACATTCCTGTTCTAAAAAATAACGATTTGGGAATTAGACAAACACTCACTTAAGTTGAAGTAAGTTGATCACTGGGAACCAACTGTCTGTCTTTGTGGTATTTTTGGTTGTTTTGCTTGTCTGACGAAATCCACTTCTCATGAATTCTCAGATTCTGTAGGTGTCAACTGTCAGACACTCCACTTCCTGTGCAAATGTGGTTAAACCTTGTGTTGTACATCTTGGCTTGGTTATAGCCAATCACTAAAATGTAATAACATTTTTGTGTATTTATATATTATTTTAGCCTGACATTGTTCATTTGAATGAAGGTTTCTTTAAAGATCTTCAATCTTGAAAACAAATTCAACACACAGTATATGTATGTATAGTACAATCTGAGGGGATATACAGTAAATGAGCAGCATGAACAGTGTCCATTCATGTGATTTTTCCTCATTCATTCTCAATTACCCCCACCTATCCCACACTAAATCTCCATGGGCTCAGAGAGGCAAGAGAGACGTTGCAAACCTGTGTAACTTTAACCACTAGTGTTGCTGTTTACCATAAGAAACATTGGAAAAAGTGAGAAATATCCAGGCGTTCAGTAATATTCGGGTGAATTTTGTGTGTTATTGTAGTCTAACTGTTCCTGCAGTTCTAAGATGTAGTGTTTTCTTTCTAAAGGACCACTACCATATTACATCCAGAAAGTATTCACAGCGCTTCCCTTTTTCCACATTTTGTTATGTTACAGCCTTATTCCAAAAGGGGTTAAATTCATTATTTCCCTCAAAATTCTACAAAAAAATAAAATAAAATTTAAAATTAAAAAACCCTATAGTGACAATGTGAAAGAAGTTTGTTTGAAATCTTTGCCAATTTATTAAAAAAAAAAAATCACATGCATAGTGAAGCGCTCTGAGTACTTTCCGGATGCACCGTATAAATGTTGTTATATTATTTGCATTGTTCTTTATTATTGCTCACAAGAAGAAATTGCCACAAGTCAGACTTGAACTCAGATCTCTGGGCTGAAGGTTGGGAGATCTACCACAGAGCGATAAGGTTGGACCTAAACGATAACACTCAAGCCAGTCTTTCAGGGAATGTAGATTTAATAAAAAAAAAGTCTTTGCAAGAATAATCCAACAAAAGTTCTTCTCAGATCGAGGTGAAAATAACAAGAACACAAATGAGAAAATAAACTCCACAAGGGGAGAAAACAAAGCCAGAGAACAACAAAGCAAAGAACTCAAGATATCTTCGCAAGAGTCTTCACCAATACCAGGCAGGAAACTCAGGTACAGGGTACAGGTGAGCTGGATAATGCTAACAAGGTTACATGAGGAAGAACTAAGGCAGAGGAGAACACAGGGGACCTCTAGAGGCACAGAGACACACTACAGGAGGTAGGATGCTGACAGAAATGACATATTGTAGATTATATTATCTTTATTTTGGGGTGAACAATTTAATCCAAAGATATTCTGACACTGTATTTTGGTTTATTTTGGATCTTCTGCCCCATGTAACTAAAAGAAAAGAAATGATAAGGAATAAAATACGAAACCCACCTCTATTTGTTTATCCTGCGTGTCATTTCCCCCGTGGCCACAATACATGGTATAAGGAGTAGGGTATTACAGAGTAAGGAGAATCAAGGGGTTTTTCTCCAAAGGTGTGTGTGCAATGTAAAGTGCAGATAATAATACTATAGTGGTGAAGAGAAGATAGAAGATTCCTGCAGGCGAGGAGAGAGACAGATCGTCATGGAGCATCGCAGGGCCCAGCTAGATCTCATCGGTCAGGGGCTTTAAAGAGACTGTTATACTGCTGTTACATCAGATTGGAAGCACTTCAAGCACTTATCATCAGGAAAGGGTGGATGCAGCCATTAGTGTGATAATGCTTCCTGTTGCTGGACCACACTAATGTAGGAAAAGGCCAAATGCAGGACAGCATTCAAATGTGTACCATATAGCCAAGGACTGTACAGTACATATATATATATATATGTATGTATATATATATATATATATATATATATATATATATATATATATATATATATATATATATATATGTACTGTATTTATATACAGTGGGTACGGAAAGAATTCAGACCCCCTTAAATTTTTCAGTCTTTGTTATATTGCAGCCATTTGCTAAAATCATTTAAGCACCTCATACACAGCACCTCATACTGACAGAAAAACAGATATATTTAAAAAGAAACACTGAAATATCACAAATATCACCTAAGTATTCAGACCCTTTGCTTAGTATTTAGTAGAAGCACCCTTTTGATCTAATACAGCCATGAGTCTTTTTGGGAAAGATGCAACAAATTTTTCACTCCTGGATTTGGGGATCCTCTGCCATTCCTCCTTGCAGATCCTCTCCAGTTCTATCAGGTTGAATGGTAAACATTGGTGGACAGCCGTTTTTAGGTCTCTCCAGAGATTCTCAATTGGGTTTAAGTCAGGGCTCCGACTGGGCCATTCAAGAACAGTCACGAAGTTGTTGTGTAGCCACTCCTTCGTCTTTTTAGCTGTGTGCTTAGGGTCTTGATGGAAGGTAAACCTTCGGCCCAGTCTGAGGTCCTGAGCTCTCTGGAGAAGGTTTTTGTCCAGGATATCCCTGTACTTGGCCGCATTTATATTTCCCTCGATTGCAACCAGTCATCCTGTCCCTGCAGCTGAAAAACACCCCCACAGCATGATGCTGCCACCACCATGCTTCACTGCTGGGACTGTATTGGCCAGGTGATGAGCAGTGTCTGGATTTCTCCACACGTACCTGTTATAATTAAGGCAAAAAAGTTCTATCTTGGTCTCATCAGACCACAGAATCTTATTTCTCACCATCTTAGAGTCCTTCAGGTGTATTTTAGCAAACTCCATGCAGGCTTTCATGTGTTTTGCACTGAGAGGCTTCTGTCGGGCCACTCTGCTGTAATGCCCCGACTGGTGGAGGGCTGCAGTGATGGTTGACTTTCTACAACTTTCTCCCATCTCCTGACTGCATCTCTGGAGCTCAGCCACAGTGATCTTTGGGTTCTTCTTTACCTCTCTCATCAAGGCTCTTCTCCCCCGATAGCTCAGTTTGGCCAGACGGTCAGCTCTAGGAGGGATTCTGGTCTTCCCAAACGTCTTCTATTTAAGTATTATGGAGGAACCTTAAGTGTAGCAGAAACTTTTTTGTAACCTTGGCCAGATCTGTACCTTGCCACAATTCTGTCTCTGAGCTCTTCAGGCAGTTCCTTTGACCTCATGATTCTCATTTGCTCTGACATGCACTGTGAGCTGTAAGGTCTTTGACAGGTGTGTGGCTTTCCTAATAAAGTCCAATCAGTATAATCAAACACATCTGGGCTCAAATGAAGGTGTAGAACCATCTCAAGGATGATCAGAAGAAATGGACAGCACCTGAGTTAAATATATGAGTGTCACAGCAAAGGGTCTGAATTCTTAGGACCATGTGATATTTCAGTTTATCTTTTTTAATAAATCTGCAAAAATGTCAAGAATTCTGTATTTTTCTGTCAATATGGGGTGCTATCTGTAAATAAATGCTGGAAAAATTTAACTTAAATGATTTTAGCAAACGGCTGTAACATAACAAAGTGTGAAAAATTTAAGGGGGCCGAATACTTTCCGTAGCCACTGTATGTATATAAATATATATATATTAAAATGCAGATATACCTATGCATATTTACTTTTGAGTTGAAAATATAATTTGGCCTATTTGTAAAAGTGCACATCTGCTCACAAAATATTTATGTAAATTCTAAACAAAATATCACTGCTAGAGCTTACGTAGCCCTCATGCACTCATTGTGTTCTGTCTTCCAGTTTGTGTTTCTACAGCACGAAGGTAAAATTATGTGGATTTATGAATGATCTGTTCATTTTAAACTCTTCCCGCTCTATTGACATTTGTTATGAAATTGAAAATGTATATGTGTTAATTTATGGGTTACTTTTACAGTTTGCTATAAAATAAGATGGCAGACTCATATGCATTAAGGTTATATTTCTGTTATTAAATGCTGATAATGTAATTCAATGATTAAGAAAAAACAAGAAAAGTTCTGTTTTTCATGGAAAATTTAATTGGCCAATCAAAGCTTTTGTTGTTTTCAACATAACATTATCCTGATTTTTTTTTAAGTACAATGATTGAGTAAATAACTGTCTGTAATCCAGACATGACAGCTCTAACAGCTGTTATCTCGAAAGCACCACAACCTGTAAGATAATGTACACCACAATGAAGACAATCCCAAGAGCAACGGCGACATGATTCAAGGTCCGTGCCGTTTTGGAGTTCTTCTCTGCTAGTGCTTGCTGTCCTGAGTAGTTGGCATTTCGAGTCTGTGAAAACAATTGTGAAACCATTATTAATATAATATTATTAATATTATTAACCATATTAACCACTTCTGTTCTCATTCTGAATTTCTTTGAGCCAATGGCACATGGGAGAATTCTCAAAAGTGGGGGCAATGGGTTTTCTTATAGTTCAACATAAATTATTCATTTCCATTTGATGGAAGGTTTTCAGGTTACTTTAACAAACGACCAAAATGATGTTTATTTAATAAAACCAAGTCACACCAGCATGTCATGAAGTTTATACGTGCTCATAAAAAAATGGTTTGTTCACGGATCTTCATTCAGAGTTGTTTACTTTGTGATTAGTCCTGTTATTAATGTCAGTTTGACCGGTTTCAGGCTGTTTTGCCAGGCATTGACAGTGCCTACATAAAACATCTGATGTTTGCATTCATTTTATCCCGTTCAAAGAACAGAAGGAAGGAGATTAAACTATGGTATGTGGTACAGTAGCCTTTACACTTCTTATTTAGTAACCGTTGCAGCGATAATGGTAACTTCATACAGTTAATTTATGAATTTTTTGAATACAGAATATTTTGTTGCATGAATAAATAAACATGCAACATATCAAAAGAAAGAATGGAGCCTTAGCTTTTAAACAAACAAAAAAAAACATTTTTTATCAACTTGAATGTGGGTAAGATTCAGAAAAAAATCAGCATTTTGGTGAAAATCACGTTTTTGTCGAAGACCACATCCAGATCGGATTCAGAAAGATAATTAAAACATAGATTGAGTAGATCGTGTGCATCAACAACCCCACAGCTTTACAGTCCTATTCCTTTTCCTGGGTCATTTGGTAACGTTAGGCAGTTTTGATTTATATGTTGTTCAACGTTGGATAATTGTAGTATTTTGCATAAGCAATATTTTATCGCTGGTTTCTGCTTCTTCACCAGAATTTTGATTCCTATAACAGTGAAAATATGGTTTGCCAGAAAATTCTGTCAATGGCAGGGAGAGTGTTTATTAATGATCTTTTAATAAATTGATAATTTAAACATTGAATAAAATTATTCAAAAATTCATTAAAATGACATTTTTACACACATGATCGGTATTAATGCTTCATAAATGAATTGTACTGATGTTTAAAAAAAACTAAGTAAATATTACTCAGGAATTTAAAAATGAAAAATTAGCATTAGAAATGCTTTTATTAGAATTACTTAAGAAATTGTTATAAAGTAAGTAAAATTTACTTAAAATAGAGGAAGTAGAAACTTTACTTCAGAATTTCTAAGATTTGTAGCCTTTGCTTAAAAACATGATGTTACACTTATTTTCAAATAATAAAGAGGTGATCCTTTTTTTTCCGTTAAATTATTTATACTGGACTAAAACAGGGGAAATAACAAACATAATTATAGTTTTTTTTCTTTAAAATGTTTTTCTGTAGATAGGGTCTCCTTTGCCACACCTCTTTCAGTAGAACTGAAAGTTATTTACGGGAAGCCAAAAAAACTGGACCAACGCCCATCCATTAACTTGTATTTTTTGTAATGCTGCTTTGTGTGATCACAAGCTCAAGTTTTAACAGGTCTTTCACCTGTTCGGTATAGTCAACTGTATCTCTTTATAAAACTAATTAAGTGAACTCAACCTGATGGAGACATATTTACTATTCAAGCAAAGGAAATGAATTAATTATCACTGTATTCCAAATTTTTCCAATTTTCACAATCATTTGAGTAGTGAATCACTGATGATGTCTGGGATCAATTTGGGGAATGTTTAAGCTAATAAACAGATCAACTTAGGAAACATTTTCGAACATATCATTCGTTTGGATTTGGGCTTTAGTCTGGCACTGTGCTTTTCTGTTCTCTCCCAAACATATCATACAAACACTTTTTTACTGTACTCCAAACCACAATGCAGAATGATGGAAGTTTAATTTTTTCCCATTAATGAACATGATAATCATTGATAGAGGCTCATTATATATACATATATATTTATATAACACGAAGAACCACAAATTGGTTCATAGAAAACATTCTTCATACAATACAAATAATTATCATTTTCCATAGATTTTCTCTTTACGTGGCCATTAAAGGGCCCTTATTAATAAACAATTAATTATTATGAATTACAAAACTCCTTGCTCTTTATATGTTTAATATTTTACATTACCAAACACTGAAATGTAAATCATTGTAAAGACATGCCAAAATATTTTGACTTCTCTATTGTATGAACCTTATTTTTGTGGAATTTTTCGGAAATGTTATGTTTATGAAGATTAAATCGTTTAAATAAACAGTCATAAAAATAGATATGAGAGGAAAGTACACGGACTAATACTTACAGACCAGGAGAAAACCAGTGCAGCGATGCCCAGAGGAAAGCAGCAGCACAGCATGGTAAAGATGGAATAGCACAGGTAATCTGGCACTGGACTGGCCAGTGGAGCGGCGGTCACAAAAACTGTAGGCTGCATGGTGACCACAGGTTGCCCTGGATATGGCCCTTGGGCATAGGGGCCCTGGGAGACTGGCTGGCTTGGA
This sequence comes from Opsariichthys bidens, assembly GCA_037194245.1. Classification (NCBI taxonomy): domain Eukaryota; kingdom Metazoa; phylum Chordata; class Actinopteri; order Cypriniformes; family Xenocyprididae; genus Opsariichthys; species Opsariichthys bidens. Next base: position 6,064,724 of record CM074300.1, on the reverse strand, counting down.
TAGGAAGGAGGGTATCCAGCAGAATTGTCCTGGTATGATGGTGGTGGTGCTGTCGGCGGAAGCATCCCTGATTTCTCAGATGAATTCCAGGCACCTGTGGGCTGATTGCTGGGATCCATTTTTCTGATTATTGGCTTTTGATTTTGATTGTAATTTCCCTTTTTCCGTTTGCTCTGCAGAGACGTATGTATTGCTATACTCTGGTTCAGACTCGTATATATGTTGGTGATGAACGGCAGCAGCAAATGGGAGGCGAGTTGTTGGTTGTAGGGGAGGGGCGAACTTTGGCACTGTTCCCATCATCCTGTGTGACTGCAGGAGCTACCTTGTTGTTTCACAATGACCCTGATGAGAGACGTGGAATATCAGGTGGATCAGTTGGATTATGCCCGAAAAGTTTCATCACAACGGAGCATATTTTTTGGACCTTGTTGTGACAGTGAATTAAATCAGTTTAAATCAGTTTCCCCTTCTCTCCTGTCAGCAGTCCACGTCAAAATGAACTCAATCTTACATTATTTTAGAAGAAAAAGCACTGTTAAAGGCAGGTAGGGTGATGTGCTTCAAAAATGCTTTTTTTTTTAAGCTGGTTGAAAGTCGATTCACATCCCTATAGCAATCACTGAGTGAAGTGGTCTAAATGTACTTGCGCGTATTTATATTGTCTGTGGAAGGCATAGGACCATAAAATATTCATCTGATCATATCCCTGTTTGCACAGACATCATACGTCATCAGTGAGTTTAAAGGATTAACTCACATTTACTCACCCCCATGTCATCCAAGATGTTCAGATAAGAGCCGTATTCCTCGTCTGGGATCGTGTAGAGAACTTTGAAGCTGCACTGAAGCTGCAATTTGGACCTTCCATCCGGTGAAGCCCACTGAAGTCCACTATATGAACAAAAATACTGGAATGTTTTCCTCAAAAACCATCTTGGATGAGGAAATTATCAGGAAATTTCCATTCAAAAGTGAACTAATCCTTTAAGACAGACGCCAGTCACGACAACTGCAACCAAAACAGAAGCCACTGAACCAAAACAAGTTCATTAACGCATTCACGCCATAACTACCGTAGTTTGGAAGAGAAACCCATGACTTTATACTTGAAGTGTTTCATGACTCGAATGTATTCATTTCATTTACACTATGAACAGCGAAATGAAGGAGCAGCAGGTGATACAGGTCAGTACTTTTTAATTGGGTTAAGTTGATTGTTATTGTAATGTTATGTGCTTTGAGAGGTAGTTTAATGCCATCTCTCTTGTTATTGTAGCTGTAACTGTGGAGGAGGCAGACACTCTGAAGGGAAAGCGGGATCTTGTGCTTTCAAAGTTTTGTGTTTTACCTGCACTTTCACTTCTATTTAAACACTTAATTTCTGCCAATGGAACCCATATTTTTAAACAAATTTCATGAACGCTTAATGCAGACCTAAAGTTAGTATCTTTTTAAAGCAGACTGAGTGAAAGCAGCTTCAAAAAAATGTTCAATTTCAAAACAATGAATTTTGAGTATTTAATCTCTCAAATTCAAATGACACCTCATTTATGATGATTACTACTATGTTATGGGGGAAAAGGCAATAAGTAAAGCGCGCCAAGTGTCCCGCTGCCAGGATATTGCAGACTTGACAGAGATGGATAAGTGGTAATACAGAGCTTTATTTGAGGAAATTCCAAACACAGGTGAGTTATGTTAACACAGCGATGTTAGCTGTAGCTTCTTCAAGCGGCTCGTGAACCGATCATCTCTTCATACTAGTTCATTTATAGCATCAAATAAACATGAATGAACATCAGAAGGAATGTTGTTTCAAGCACAGAACGACATGAGTACAGACAATTTTTAAAGTTCAAGTTCACCAACTCTTAATCTACTATCTCCCCTGACTGCTTTGTCGGACAAAATGGTGGATTCAGGGTTATGATTGGTCAGATCGCCTGTCAATCAAACTGTTTGCGAAGGGTCAATTGAATCATCCCTTCATCCATTTTCCAAACCTTTGGTCCAATGTGGCTACAGCGTAATATCATACAGGTAAATTCCTTATTAATTGATTAAATTGATTACTCAAGGTTCATACATGCTAATTTCCATGATAGAGTTCAAGATAAATCTTTTCATTACTATCAGAGCTAAAAATAATTGTTAGTTCACCCCAAAACAGATGCTCAGCCAAACATGAATGACGCAATAGTACTTAGTAATAGTATATAATAGAACTTATATACTCAGCTACGTCACGCAGTGAATTCGTGAACACTTTCTAAATGGTTTCTAAAAATGAGTGAAATACACCAGAATATGATTTGGCATATCACTGAAACATCAGTTACGATTGTAACGGTGTGCAGGAACAGGTACAGAGACAGAATTCCACTTCAAAGAGTTTAATATTTAACGAGATACGGACAGGATACAGATGAAACACCAAGCATGAAACTTTAATAACGGACAAAGACCGGACTGACACAGAGGGAATATATACAGATGAACACAAGAGGATAATGAGCGGGCACAGGTGAAAACAAGGAACATGTGTTACACATGACAGGACTTGAACTCAAAACATGGAATATGTGACTAATGACAGGACTGGGGAACAGAGGAACAGAGATGTAAACAGACATCGCTATGACAACGATATTATAGCACACCCCTAGACAGAATCCTGTCGGATTTCATCAAAAAGATCTTCATTTGTGTTCTCAAGATGAACGAAAGTCTTATGAGTTTTGAATGACATGAGGGTGAGGAATTAATAACAGAAGTTTACTTTTGGGGTGAATTAGCCCTTTAATTCTGAAGTCGTTCTTTGCTTTTTGTTGGTCTGGGAAGATGGAACTGAAACTTCTGAGCTTACAATAGTCTACATGCCTCATGCAAAAACATCTCTGGAACCTGAGTTGAAATTGTTTAATTTATCTCATTAATATTCCTACCCCAACTATCAATGAACTATATTATTTGTGCTGCAAAAAAACAAAAACACCTTCCTTCATAATATTTCCTCATTCACTTAGCTGCACATCAGTGTTTTAAACTCATTGCTTTGGACAAAGTTGGTGACGCATTCTGAAGCGCCAACATTTTTTTCACTAACAAAATGAGAACAGAAACTGTATCAATCCTCAGGTAGTATATTGTTCCTCAGGAAGTAATACAAGAAGTGAATATTGAAGTTCAGACACAATAAATATTGTCTATTATATTAAGATGAAAAGAAAAGATCCTTTGTTCGAACTGTTCTGTGTATCACAACTCAACTCCCTTAGCAACTAAACTGTAAACTGTATGTTCTCAATTTATTTTGTTAATTGAAGCTTACTGTATAAGAGTATTGTGAGAAAGAGGACAAGTGAATGAGTTTATTGCCTGCATTCAGATTGCTTACTTTCCATTTTCCATTTTTCATCATATAGCAGACACTTTTATCCAAAGCGACTTACAAGGCGAGCAATTAGGGGTTAGGTGTCTTGCTCAAGGGCACTTTAGTCATGGTATTGAAGGTGGAGAGAGCGCTGTTTATTCACAATCCCCACTTTCAATTCCTGCCGGCATGGGAATCAAACCAGCAACCTTCTGATTACAAGCTAGGCCACGACTACCCACACTTACTACCCCGCTTACTTACGGGATGTGTGTGACCGCACACACAAACATTCCAGAAAATCACTGGCACTGTCAATGAACCCAAATCAAACAATCCTGGGACACGTTATCAGTGTATTTTCCGGAATATCTGTGTGATAGGGGCTTTCTGTGTCTGACAGTATCTATGTCATCTTCAGGTAGATTTCCAGGACACTGGCATTCTGGCAACTTTTAAAGTTGGTGTGAAGGTCCAATAGTGTTTTCTTCCTTATTGTTAAGTATATCTGAGTGAAATGGCTCAGAAAATGTAGGGCGAGACTTCATTTTGTTCATGGGGAATTCACGAGTTCACACTTATAAATAATCAGATATAATAATTAGTGTGCATATTTGGCGTACTGTCCGAAGATGGTTGTGGTTTGCTATTGTTGTGATCTCATGACAGTTTGTCCCACCCTCACAACAGTAAACAAGTGGGAGGGGAAGTTATTTTGATTAAAGATTACAAAGGCACATCAATTAAAAAAAATGATTAAATTATAATGTGCAAAAGTAAGTGTCCGGCAAGTTATTGTATGTCGAATATGAAATATGTATGTAAAATTTCCCTTGAGCAAACTTTTATTTTTTTGTTTTTTATCTTCCGTGAACACTTGATCCACTCATAAAAAAACAAACAAAAAAAACCTTTCCTTCCCTTTTCCCTTCCTACTCTAGCTTATGGTACTGAGCAATGTATGAAACTTGTACTGTGAGCACTTCCTGTGTTATTTGCCAATTCATGAAGAATCGCTTGTTTGTTTTCCTCACTTGTAAGTCGCTTTGGATAAAAGCGTCTGCTAAATGACTAAATGTAAATGTAATGTAAATGTATCAGCAGTTTCTCAGCATGAAAATGAGAATGTTATTTTTTTATTTAAAAATGTAAAACGTTTTCTTAAAGATTTGACTCTCTCTGATAGAGATTTGAAGTTATGAGTCATTATTTTTGTGCATGTAACTCAATTAAAAATGCCTACCTTTGTTCCAAATTCTGTAACTTTTGAATTCATTATGCGATCACGACAAAATTTGATCCAGACACAGCTCACTTATAGGAATATCAAAAAAAGAATGAACCCGCTACGATATGAAAAAGGTTCCATTTTTTCCACTTTTTTTGATTTTGTCAAAAAAAATCATTCAAATGATACCAACTTTTTTGAGTTTCTTTGCTAGAGTTTTAGTTACGAGTCTTTACTTTTTTGTGTCCCTTAGAAACAAAAGAGGAAAAATTAACAAGTAGACAAGTAAAAATTAACCATTTATTAAACTTTTCAATTATTTTTATCAGAGCAGCAACACAGAGAGGTAAACAGTAGCACTCTACAGTGCTGTCCACTGATGCAGCTCCTTATTTCTGACCTGGAGAGGCACTCATATTGTGGTCTGTTTTAGGTTTTTCTGTGTCATGAATAGTTATTTAGGTAGAGAACATTCACACAATTTCCCCCAAACAACCTAAAGTATCTACATGTGGCGACATGCCACTCTGACTGGGGATAGTTGTTGATGTGTGACTGTTGAGGAAAGAGAAGTAAGTCAAGCAGAAAGCAGGAAATCAAGCAGGACTACAGCCAATTGTGTTAATGAAAGCACATGGGGCCACCTCTCACAATTCTTATTGGCTATAGCGGGAGCTCATATCAACCTGCTCATAAAAGTCACACCTTCTGGAATCTTAGTGGGTTGGAGTGGATATATCATTGCAAAGAAATTTGCCTCAAAAAGACAATTTAAAAGGCTCAAGCCATGTATGCGTATTGTAAGTGACTTTGGACTTCTAAAATCGGGAGTTGCATCTTTCTAGGCTTCCAAATAGCCAAATAACAGTTCTCAGTTAATTTCAAATAGGGCATAACCATGGTATTGTTTTTGATTCTCTAATAAGAACCGGCTCATAAGAGTGATTCATTCGGATATCTAAATACATGACAACCTCAGTGGTTAAAAAAAGAAAAAAAGAGCACTTGTTTTAGATCATTGAAAGTTTTAATTACTTATAATCTAAAGACAGGAGGAAAAACAAATATCAATATCTACTTTGACAGTTACAGTTTGCATTATTTTGAAACATAAGCTGATCAACTTTAAAGCATGTATTAGTTACATTAATAATTTTACATTAGAGATGAGACAGACAGATCAAACAAAGTCAATCTCCTTGAAAATGCATATTAGTTTGTTTGTAAAAAAACATCACAACGTGCTTATAAAATTATACTTGTGGCATTATATAATCTTACTTTTGGAAAGCCCTCATTCCTGGTGTCCAACTATGATATCTTTGACAATTATGGAGTTGTTTGATTAACGTTTACAACCACCACAATGATGTAGATGATATAAAATACAAAGAGGGCAAGGCCAATACCAAGAGCGATATGGTTCACAGTGCGCGCCATTTTGGAGTTTGTCTCTGCTAGTTGTTGTTGTCCGGACATGTTGGCATTCCGAGTCTGTGAAAATAAATGTGAAATGTAATGTCAGTTGTGTTTTTCAGAACTACACATTCTGACTAAGTTTGCTCTAAGCAATAGTGCTTAAAGTGTTTACATTGTAGTAAAGCAATGTCTATTCTAACAGTGTTTCACATGGTTGCTCATGAATCAAACCAGACGTTGAAACATGCATGTTCAAACAGATGCCAAAGATGTTATTTCAAAAACCATTATGACCTCTTATGTGGTAATGGAAACCCAGATCAAGTTTCGAATACCAATATCATAAATTTCCATGCTAGATCCTGTAATGGTTTCAGTTCCTAATCTAAACCATCATCTATTGCATTTCCTTTTAGTTACATCATTTACGGGAACAAAAGTGGTTACTTAAATGGAGACCAGAATCTGCCCAGTAGATAATGTAAACAGGAACTATGGAAGCTTCATGAGTGAACTACTTTAGTTTTGAATGCTGGTTGTGTTATCACAAGTCTTTGAATGACAATTGAAATCTCATTCTTATATCTTGCAGTCTTTTGCTTAAAATATTTCTACATATTGGAACACTAAAAACCATTGTATGTATGTTATTTATTTTTTAATCCAACAAACTCTTGTCCATCTAGCCTTTAAAGGGGAAGTTCACCAACAAATATGACCATTGTTTACTCATTAAAGCATGTTGGACAAAAGAAAAAGTAAATAACATTTTCATATATGGGTAAACTTGCCTTTAAATTAAAGGGATTTTAGTGGAAGAGATTTACATTTATTAAGCAATTCATCTTAAAGTGGCAATATATACAAGACAAAGTTTCAGACATTTATTTCAGAAAATTACAAGGTAGAACAGAAAGGGATTAAGGAAAAGTGATAGCATAAACAAAGTAATAGTGGAAGATTTTTTTTTTTTTCAGTTTATGCAGTTAAGTGCTCAAGGAAGAGACTATTTCTTGAATACTGTCAAGGGATTTATTACCATTTGCAAAGCAAAAACAATTAAGATTTCATGCAATTTATGATCAACGGATGTTCTTGAATTAATACTTACATTGATGGAGTAAATTAGAGCAACAATGCCCAGAGGAAAGCAGCAGCACAGTAGATTAAAGATGGAGTACAACAGGTAATCTGGCAGTGGATAGGCCAGTGGAGTATTAGTCAAATAAACTGCCGGCTGCACGGTGACAGCAGGATGACCTGGATATGGTCCTTGGCCGTACGGTCCTGGAGCTCCATATTGCTGGCCTTGATACCCAGAGGTGCTCTGGAAACTCCCTGGAAGAGGTTGTTCAGAATAGTCCTGGTATGGTGGTGGACCAGGCTGCAACAACTTTGATTTCTCAGATGTATTCCAGTTTTCTTGGGGCTCCATTGTTCTGTTTAGTAAACTGGAACGGTCTTCTTTTCTTTGTACTTTACAGAGAGGTACAAATTTGTGAACTCTGGCTAAGAGGAATTTGGCTCCTTATGGTCATGTGAATATTTATTGCAATCAAATGGTAGGTGGATTGTAGGAGGAGTGACAAGAAGTGACAACAGATGTGAAAGTTCAGTTCCTGTATGTACACAGTTACACCGAAACATAATATTCATATAGTGACTGCAGGTGCCACTCTGTGGTTTTGCCTGTGTCAATATTTTGTTAATCATTTATAACTCTTGCAGAATTTATATGGCTTAACAAGAGTTAAAGTCCAGCTTGATAGGTCATTAGAAGTTATTTGGGGATTATTTGTACTAAGTTGTTGTAAAATGATGTTATAATATATATATATATATATATATATATATATATATATATATATATATATATATATATATATATATATATATATATATATATACAAATAATGTCTTTCAAACTAAAAGATTGGGTTTTATTTAAATGAGAATATAAGTAAGACCAACACTTCTGAAGCAATTTACACAAATGGAATAAACGTATCAATGTTTCATCTTTGTGACCTCAAAACAAGTAAGAATATCAACATAATTGGATACTGTTGAATTGACGGGTAAATCTTATGCAGTATGTTAAAGTGGACTTCTTTGGTCTTATCAGGAATTAAATATTTATACGAAAAGAACCATGCTCTTCTCCAGTCGATATAGTCAATTAGGGCAGCCCAAAAGAATCTGCCTCTCTATTCTGAAAAATCTGCCGGATGTGTTTATTATTACCTTTCCAGTCATAAATGCTAATGCCGTCCAATAACAAAGTCAAATCCTGTGTATCTTTCTGGTTGTATAATCTGGGGCTCTAGACCTCTGTGGATAACTTTAATCACAGTATTATATTCTTTAAAAGAAATAGGGAAATCATGAACAGACATGATGCATTCATAGGACAAAATGTTACCAAAATTGTCAAATAAAGAAAGGATATAAATTAAACCTCTATTAAACCAATTGGGGGGAAAAGAGAGATTTTTTACTAACAGTTATATTCATATTATTCCACAAGAGATATTTGTGAGGTGAGAAATTGTGGCTGTAACACAATTTCCATGCAAGAAGAGCCTGCTGATGAAAATTAGATAGTTTAACCAGGAGTTTATTATACATATAATTACATTTTAAGCTAAACGGGAGGCCTCCAATTTTATTAAAGATTGAATTAAGAATTAAAAAAACAGAATTTGGATTTATTAGACGTCTTTTAATCCAATTTATTTTAAACATTAATAGTGTTGTGAAAATTTAACACTTCAAGTCCCCCATCACTTCTACAGTTGGAAATTACTGCTTTTTTGAGTTTATGAGACCTGTAAATCCACATAAAGTCGAAGAAGATTTTATTGACACCTTTAGCAGTATAATCAGTTACGTATAAAGAAAATAAAGGATACACGAAGCGAGAAAGACTTTCCGCTTTAGAAAAGAGAACCCGAGATAGATCTCCTTGTAACCAAAGATTAGATTTCTTAATCTCACATTTGGACATATTTAACTTCAACCCTAAACCATACGAGAACTTCTTAACTATCTGAATGGCGCTGGAGAGTTGATTTTTATCCTGTAAAAAGAGTGGTGTCATCGGCCAGCTGCGAGATTTTGATTTCTCTATTGAAGATGGAGATTTGATTAATAATTTGATTAAGCTCAAGTTTCAATCTATTAGAATATACCAAGGCCAAGATCTTATAATCAACTGTTAAGAATGTAATTGGTCGCCAATTATCAATTCAGAGAGGATCTTTTTCGGGTTTTGTAATAGGGGAATTTAAACCCGGTTTCGTCATTTCCTTCTGAGCAACACATTCTTTGTTGGGGTTTTGGTTCTTTGCGGCTGTTGCCTTTGGCTTGCTTGGTTGCACTGTTAACAATTTTCCTGTATTTTTACAGTACAGTACTGGCAGCACGGTTGCCAGCAAGTTACTGTATTTTCATATACAGTAAACATACAATTTACAGTACACAAGAAGAGTGCTGTAATTCTACAAAATATACATCTATTCTAAAACAAAACAAAAGCCAGTAATAAGTTATGTTGCTTGTTGTTCTCCCCCTCAAGATATATTTTACATGATGAAGACAAGTGTATACATTTTCACTTTTTTATTCCTTAATGTACTGTGCAGTACAATACACTAAACAACAAAAAAATATTCTGCCCCAGCATCCAATCTTTGATCTGGGACAGGCCAGAGAATCTTGCCAACATCACAGGCCACACTCTAAAAAAAAATTGTGCTAAATAGCACTAAAAGTGATTCATTGACTCGTAATCATAGGGCAACCACTTTAAGTGCTATATAGCACCTCAACCACCCCAAAGAACCGCTGAATAACCAAATTTTTAGTGTGCAGGAAGCAGGGGTAAAATATTGCACGTCTGATGTCTGGTCAGACTTCTTCCATTCCGTCGTCTCTGTGTCCTACAGAGATAGAGGTATTGATCTCTGTAACTGTAACACAAGCTTTTTACAAAATGGAAGCAGACAGAAACTCTGTCAGTATGTGAGGCAGTTTGAAGCATCTCTTATCATTACAGAAGTATAGAGCAACAGCTACAGGACATTTATGTGTTGTAACACAGTGCATCACTCAAAAGTAACAGTAGAGTAGCTACACTGAGGTATGGCTACCCATTTTCCTCCCTTAAGATTCTTATGTTCGAGGCGACAGTGAAGCAACTTAATTTTGGCTGAGCTCATTGCCCAGCCTCCCTCATAGTCATACCATGGATGGACAAGGACATGCTCAAGTAGTGGTACGAATTTCAACTGAGACTCCTTTTCTCCTTGGCTCTCAGCTAAGACCTCGTCGCCCTCATTCTCGACTCCTCCTCCTCCACTCCTCCTCGACTCCACCTCCTCCTCCGCGACTCCTCATCCTCCACTCCTCCTCCTCTCCTCCTCGACCCCTCCTCCTCCTCGACTCCACCTCCTCCTCCCCGACTCCTCCTCCTCCTCTCCTCCTCAACTCCTCCTCCTCCTCGACTCCACCTCCTCCTCCTCGACTCCACCTCCTCCTCCCCGACTCCTCATCCTCCACTCCTCCTCCTCTCCTCCTCGACCCCTCCTCCTCCTCCTCCTAGACTCCTCCTCCTCCTCTCCTCTCCTCCTCAACCCCTCCTCCTCCTCGACTCCACCTCCTCCTCCTCCTCCTCTCCTCTCCTCCTCAACCCCTCCTCCTCCTCGACTCCACCTCCTCCTCCTCGACTCCACCTCCTCCTCCCCGACTCCTCATCCTCCACTCCTCCTCCTCTCCTCCTCGACCCCTCCTCCTCCTCCTCCCCGACTCCTCCTCCTCCTCCTCTCCTCCTCGACCCCTCCTCCTCCTCCTTCCCGACTCCTCCTCAACCCCTCCTCCTCCTCGACTCCACCTCCTCCTCCCTGACTCCTCATCCTCCACTCCTCCTTCTCTCCTCCTCAACCCCTCCTCCTCCTCGACCCCTCCTCCTCCTTGACTCCACCTCCTACTCCCCAACTCCTCATCCTCCACTCCTCCTCCTCTCCTCCTCGACCCCTCCTCCTCCTCGACTCCACCTCCTCCTCCTCGACTCCTCATCCTCCTCTCCTCCTCGACCCCTCCTCCTCCTTGACTCCACCTCCTCCTCCTTGACTCCACCTCCTCCTCCCCGACTCCTCATCCTCCTCTCCTCCTCGACCCCTCCTCCTCCTTGACTCCACCTCCTCCTCCCCGACTCCTCATCCTCCACTCCTCCTCCTCGACTCCACCTCCTCCTCCCCGACTCCTCATCCTCCTCTCCTCCTCGACCCCTCCTCCTCCTTGACTCCACCTCCTCCTACCTGACTCCTCATCCTCCACTCCTCCTCCTCTCCTCCTCGACCCCTCCTCCTCCTCGACTCCACCTCCTCCTCCCCGACTCCTCATCCTCCTCGACCCCTCCTCCTCCTTGACTCCACCTCCTCCTCCCCGACTCCTCATCCTCCACTCCTCCTCCTCTCCTCCTCGACCCCTCCTCCTCCTCGACTCCACCTCCTCCTCCCCGACTCCTCATCCTCCTCTCCTCCTCGACCCCTCCTCCTCCTTGATTCCACCTCCTCCTCCCCGACTCCTCATCCTCCACTCCTCCTCCTCTCCTCCTCAACCCCTCCTCCTCCTCGACCCCTCCTCCTCCTTGACTCCACCTCCTACTCCCCAACTCCTCATCCTCCACTCCTCCTCCTCTCCTCCTCGACCCCTCCTCCTCCTCGACTCCACCTCCTCCTCCTCGACTCCTCATCCTCCTCTCCTCCTCGACCCCTCCTCCTCCTTGACTCCACCTCCTCCTCCTTGACTCCACCTCCTCCTCCCCGACTCCTCATCCTCCTCTCCTCCTCGACCCCTCCTCCTCCTTGACTCCACCTCCTCCTCCCCGACTCCTCATCCTCCACTCCTCCTCCTCGACTCCACCTCCTCCTCCCCGACTCCTCATCCTCCTCTCCTCCTCGACCCCTCCTCCTCCTTGACTCCACCTCCTCCTACCTGACTCCTCATCCTCCACTCCTCCTCCTCTCCTCCTCGACCCCTCCTCCTCCTCGACTCCACCTCCTCCTCCCCGACTCCTCATCCTCCTCGACCCCTCCTCCTCCTTGACTCCACCTCCTCCTCCCCGACTCCTCATCCTCCACTCCTCCTCCTCTCCTCCTCGACCCCTCCTCCTCCTCGACTCCACCTCCTCCTCCCCGACTCCTCATCCTCCTCTCCTCCTCGACCCCTCCTCCTCCTTGATTCCACCTCCTCCTCCCCGACTCCTCATCCTCCACTCCTCCTCCTCTCCTCCTCGACCCCTCCTCCTCCTCGACTCCACCTCCCCCTCCCCGACTCCTCATCCTCCACTCCTCCTCCTCTCCTCCTCGACCCCTCCTCCTCCTCCTCCCCGACTCCTCATCCTCCACTCCTCATTCCTCTCCTTCTCAACCCCTCCTCCTCCTCCCCGACTCCTCATCCTCCTCTCCTTCTCGACCCCTCCTCCTCCTCGACTCCTCCTCCTCCTCCCAGACTCCTCATCTTCTCCTTCTCGAACCCCCCCCCCCCCTCTCCCCCTCCTAACCCTTAGTGTTTTCACCTGGGTAATAGTGTGCTAATTGAGCTCAAGCTAAGCTGACTTGAGTGAACAATATTGAATGCTGGTGCTTTCTAAATGACAACATGGTGTAGGCAATGGGAAATGAAGGGATTTGTGTGTAGAGTTTTGCAGTGATAGTTCAACAAATCTGAATCATGTGTCAAAACGGGAATAGTGTTTGTAGTTTAGGGTGTGTTTTTTGATAAATGGCGTGATGGTTTTGAAATTTTAGTTAAAAAACCTGGTTGTAATGTTTACACAACTGAGGAAAAACTGTTCAAATGTGGGAAACAGGATCTTCCAAAAGGGATGTCAAAACAATATAACTGGCAAAGATAACAATCAAACTGTTACCTGTGATTTGTTCAGACAAAACTTGTCTGGGCTGAATTATCGAGTACCATTATTGAGTGAAATTTTGTAATGTACAGTTTATTGTATTATTCTGAATTACCTTCAGTCCATTCCATTGATGAACAATTTGATTGTTCTAATTCTGTTATTATTCACAAAATCTGTGGTCAGACATATATTTTAGAGAAATGAGAGAAAATGAGAATAATGTAATTTTTTTTAATGAACAATCATCAAAAACTACAAAAAAAATTCAGCAAACAATGAAAACATTGCATGTGAGAATACAATATCATATTGGCAAAAAACAAAAATCAAACAAAAAAAAAAAACTTTGGAAAGAGAACTTTGGTTAATTTTCCTCAAGGTAAACTTTGCTGAAGATGTATAGTCCAATACAGATGAGGCCCACAACAACACCAACGTGGTTCAGGATGAGTGCAATTTGAGAATTTTTCGCTGCTTCTGTTCTCTGTCCGGCAGCGTTAGCTTTGCGGGTCTGTGAAAGTAAAGGTAAAATCGCAAATGTCAGCCACTTGTGCAGTGCACACACTGAAAAACTGGTTAACGGAAAATCAGACCTAACCACAAACCACAATATGCTGAGAGCAGGAGTGTTTAGAGTTTTGTCACATTTTTGGATTGCAAAATGTAAATGTGGGTCAAGGGGGATCAGGACTGGTATTGTTTTGTTAAATGGTGACTGCATCACTCCCCTCACAATAGTCACTTCAGAAACAGAAGTAAAAACGGCCCTCTACATATCTGTTTCTGAAGTGAACTGTGTAGAGACCTGTATATGGTCATTTATTTGACATAATGATGAGCTGATGACAAAGAATTTAATGTTCCTGACTCTACAAGCAGTGTGTGCCAGTAAGAGACCAGCACTGCTCCAAACAGGTTTGGGGAGTAGCGAAATACAAGTAACTTAGTTACGTATTTAAAATACAAAATTTGAGTAACTGTATTTCATTTCAGTTACATTTTAAATGGGTGGTAATCAGATTACAGTTACATCTGATGTAAAAGATGTATTTTAGATTACTAAAGTGATTACTTTGAATTTTAATGTCATTTAAACAGCAATTGGTGATTCTCTGACTCTGACAGTCTGAATAAGCGGAGTTAAGTTTCATCGACATTTTAATACTTTTAAGAGAGATGCTATTTTTATTTAGTACTGTCCTGAATAAGACAAAATGACTGAAGTTATAAAAAAATTGCCCAACTGTCAACTTAACTGTCCTGTCATGACCTGGATGATCCACGACTGTTTTCATGTTTTGTGATAGTTGTTTGTGAGTCATTTTATAATTGTAAAAAAGGTCACTGCAACTTTTTCTCACAATTTGTTTTTTCCCCTCGCAGTTGTGAGTTTGCATTTCACAATTCTGACTTCTTTTTCTCAAAATTGAGAGATTTAAACTCACAATTGCAAGTTATAAAGTCACAATTGGAGATATAAACTTGCAATACTGACTTTTTTTTTTCTTGCAATTGTGAATTTAATATGAGTTTTTACCTCATAATTCAGATTTTTCTCAATATTGTGAGTTTATATCTCATAATTTTGACTTCTCAATATTGTCAGTTTATATCTCATAATTCTGACTTATAACTCGCAATTGCAACTTTATATTACACAATTCTGAGGGAAAAAGTCAGAATTGTGAGATAAAAACTGCAATTACGTTTTTTGTGTTCGTTCTACAATTATTAATTTTCTAAAGTATTTAGATTAAGTTACAAAACTTGAGTAATGAAACGAAATACGTTACAAATTACTTTTTAAAGCATGTATTTTGTAATCTGTAGTGAAATACGTTTTAAAAGTAACCTACCCAGCCCTGGCTCTAAAGCTAAAACTAATCATGACCATCTTTTTTATATTCAGAGACTTAAATTTGCTGTTAGTTGTCACAGTAGAGAAAATCAATATGTCTGAATGATGTTGAGTCTCAATGTTGTGAAAATGTTGTGAAGATTACAGAGAGTTATGCATATGCAAATTCTGAATTGAGGTCAGCATCATAAAGCCCTTTCACCATTGTGGTTTTCACTGGAAGATTTCTCAAAATCATGCACCTGAACTGATGCACTTACAAGAAACATGAGAAAAAAACACTATGGTTAACCGAACAACCTGCTTGATCGCAGTTGACCTACAAAGCAAATAATTCCCTTGAGATCTTCACTGTGTAAAAATCAATTATATATATTCTAAAATGGGGATGTGCTATTTTTGTGTATTTGCTTTCTGCATTGTGGCCGATATAACTCACTGTATAAGATATAGTCTGTGTTCTGTCAGATAATAATTAAATAATTATGTATGCCCTCCACAATAATAACATTATGTGTTTATAAATACAGATTGTGTGGACTATTGTTTATAGTCATTGAGTTTATTATCCATCTATCTTGCCACCTTGGAATTATAAGGTTCTATCTGCATTCTGAGCAGTTTTGAGATATTCAAAGTTTTTGCATTCCATATAGCAAAAATGATATAGGGAACAAGTCTCTTTCCTATGAAAATGACAAATACCCTGAGTGTATTCTAAATGTGCAATATCAAAGTCCTCTCAGATTTGTAAATGGGGATTTTGGGAACCAGTAAAATGCAGATAGAACCTTCTAATGACAAAAAAAAAACCAAAACATTTTCTGCTTGGAATTATAAGATTCTATCTATCTATCTGTCTGTCTGTCTGTCTCGCATGTTTGCATAATATGAAAAATCTTCATAAGTAGATACTTACAGCTCTAGAGTAATAAAGAGCAGCACTTCCAAGACAGATACAGAACACTATGGTGGTAAGTCTTGAGTAACACATGTAATCCGGCACAGGTTCAGCCGTTGGAGCTCGAGTACGCTGGGACGCAGGGGGTTGAACAACAACCACAGGCTCGTTGGGGTGATTCCAGACCTGGGCATTCAACTGGATGCTGTCAGCATGGATGGCATGAGGATATCCAGCATTATCACCCTGACGGTAAAGTGGAGATGAAGCCTGGGCCATGCCTGATCACTTCCACCTTTCTTCTTTAGATGTCTTCTTTGTTTTTCTGATCTTTTCTCTGCACCTTGGCCTTTTATGGTGAACTGTGTGAACGGAAATGGGTTGTGGCAAATAACTGAAATTGCCAGCTATTCTGGTTTGTCCACGCAGTCTATAGTAACTGCAGCTGCAACACTGTGGCAGTGCCATTTATACTTTCTCAATGGTTTACAATCCTCTCTGCACTGAAACAAAGGTGTAGAAACAATTATCACTTAGAAATTGCTAATAAATTTGACAAATTATTACAAAGAATCTGAAAGTAACACTTTCTTGAAGTAGAAAGAATACCATTTTATGGTGAAATTGTATTTACGTTTATAACATTTAACATAAGGAAGAAAGTGGAGGATGATAGCAAGTTTGCCTATGACAGTGTGGTGGTAAACCAGCTCTTATCCTAAAGTTTCATGCTTCTGAAACAACAAACCAGCTCATGACAGCAAGATTGTGCATGCGTTTTATCTATTTTTATACTATTTTTTTTATCTGCTATGTGATCAAAACGGGGGGTGGGGGGGGGGGGGGTTTCAGTTCATTGTTTGTTTTCCCCCTTAACTGTATTCCCTCCTACAGCAATCATGCAACACCTTTATTTTCCCATTTAGTTTGCATTTAAAAAAATAAAAACGGTAACACTTTACCGTAAGGTTGTGGCAAATTAGCTCAAAAGAAAGATGAATAATTAATCATAACTTATTATATATAAATGTAAATTTTACAATCAATTAACCTGTGTGAACTTGGTTAATTGTTAATTAAATCTAAGAAATGTTCATTTCTGGGTTATGGGAAATGACATTCTTACTGTACAGTACTAGTCAAAATCCACATGATTAGGGACTCCAGTATATGAGAATGAGACACAGACAACTTCGCATGTGACATGCACAAGACTTTATTAACTAAACTGAACACTTAAATTACTCTAATATTCACACACATACATACATGCTGACAGTGTACCAAAAAAGAGATCTGATGCAGAATACAGCAAAGCAAGAAGTTATAGCATTGTTTGAAGGTCAATAGATCAACAGCCTCAAGCAAACCATCAGTTTAGTTTTAACACGCTCTTCTTTAAAAGATGGTAAGGATACTTGATGTATCGAATAATGAGACTAAGTGTGATACTTGCATGTCTCGGAGGAAGAGCAAGTTTCGGACAAAAACTCTAACAAATTTACAACTATTAAAATTTTAATATTCAAAAGTGGGATGTGGGATCTTCCAAAAGGCATGTGAAAGCAACATAATGGACAAAACCCTGAACTCATGGACTGGGTTGAATTATTGAGTGAAATATTGAAATGTACACTTTCACATTATTCCGAATTACTTTCAGTCCATTCCATTGATGAAAAATGTAATTGTTCTAGCTCTTTGTAAAGGACAAAGTCTGTGGTAGTTTCCATTATTCACAAAATCTGTGGTCAGACATAGATTTTAGAGATTTGAGAGAAAATGAGAGTTTGAGAGGTTTTTTTTAATGAACCATCATCAAAAACTTGTCTTTTGCATTCATTTCAACAATTAAACAATGAACTTCACGATACATTAAATTTGTCAATTGAATCTTAAAAAAGGCAAAGATTGAAAATAATTAAATGTAGCACGTTCAACGTAATGCTTTATGTAAACTATCCAGATGTACAAACAGAATAAAAAACTCACAATAATTCAGCCAACATTAAATGAAAACATTGCATGTGAGAGTACAATACCTAACCAAACAAAAAAAGATGCGGTGTAACTTTGGAAAGATCACTTTATGGATAACTTGCTTTTAAGTAAAAATGGTTGAGGCAATATAGTATAATGAAGGTGATGCCCACACTAAGACCAAAATGGTTCAGCATGAGAGCAATATGAGAGTTGACTGCTGCTTCTGCCCTCCGTCCGGCTCTGTTAGCTTTGAGGGTCTGTGAAAGTAAAGATAAAATGTTAAACACTCATTGAGAATAGAGACTGAAAAACTGGAAAATCTGGTTACTGGAAAATCAGACCTAATCCACAATATGCTGGCTAGCCATCTATCTATCAATCTATCGATTCACCTATCTATCGATTTATCTATCGTTCTATCAGATGATCGACTGATCTATCTATCGATCAAAACAAGTTATGACAGCCGCTGTGCAAATGTTTATGTTTCAAAAATGAATTGCAGTAGAAAATTAACTTTATAATTAGATTTAGAAATTAATGCAAAACCTGCCTCATATATGTTTTTTTATTTTAGCGTTGATTATTATATTTAAGAATAAATGGCAACTGATTTTAATAGTTTAGGTTGTTAATTAAAACCTTTAATAAAGCAATGGTTAAGTAAGGGCTCCCTATATACAGTACACTCACCTAAAGTATTATTAGGAACACCATACTAATACTGTGTTTGACCCGCTTTCGCTTTCAGAACTGCCTTAATTCTACGTGGCATTGATTCAACAAGGTGCTGAAAGCATTCTTTAGAAATGTTGGCCCATATTGATAGGATAGCATCTTGCAGTTGATGGAGATTTGTGGGATGCACATCCAGGGCACCAAGCTCCCGTTCCACCACATCCCAAAGATGCTCTATTGGGTTGAGATCTGGTGACTGTGGGGGCCATTTTAGTACAGTGAACTCATTGTCATGTTGAAGAAACTAATTTGAAATGATTCGAGCTTTGTGACATGGTGCATTATCCTGCTGGAAGTAGCCACATGTACATGGTACATGGTGGTCATAAAGGGATGGACATGGTCAGAAACAATGCTCAGGTCGGCCGTGGCATTTAAACGATACCCAATTGGCACAAAGGGGCCTAAAGTGTGCTAAGAAAACATCCCCCACACCATTACACCACCACCACCAGCCTTCACAGTGGTAACAAGGCATGATGGATCCATGTTCTTATTCTGTTTACGCCAAATTCTGACTCTACCATCTGAATGTCTCAACAGAAATCGAGACTCATCAGACCAGGCAACATTTTTCCAGTCTTCAACTGTCCAATTTTGGTGAGCTCGTGCAAATTGTAGCTTCTTTTTGCTATTTGTAGTGGAGATGAGTGGTACCCAGTGGGGTCTTCTGCTGTTGTAGCCCATCCGCCTCAAGGTTGAGCTTGTTGTGGTTTCACAAATTTTTGCTGCATACCTCGGTTGTAACGAGTGGTTATTTCAGTCAAAGTTGCTCTTCTATCAGCTTGAATCAGTCGGCCCATTCTCCTCTGACCTCTAGCATCAACAAGGCATTTTTGCCCACAGGACTGCCACATACTGAATGTTTTTCCCTTTTCACACCATTCTTTGTGAGCCCTATAAATGGTTGTGCGTGAAAATCCCAGTAACTGAGCAGATTGTGAAATACTCAGACCGGCCCGTCTGGCACCAACAACCATGCCACGCTCAAAATTGCTTAAATCACCTTTCTTTCCCATTCTGACATTCAGTTTGGAGTTCAGGAGATTGTCTTGACCAGGACCACACGCCTAAATGCATTGAAGCAACTTCCATGTGATTGGTTGATTAGATAATTGTATTAATGAGAAATTGAACAGGTGTTCCTAATAATCCTTTAGGTAAGTGTACACTAGTTTACAGCATTGGCTAAGCTTTTTATATCCTTATGGATAAAAAAATCCTTATGGAGTATGTTCATTTTAAATTGTAATAATAATTCACAACATTACCCTTTTAACTGTATTTTTGTATATAAATGTATCAAACATATCAAATCATATATCAAATCATATCAGCCTTGGTGAGCAAGAATATCTTCCAAAATAATCTTACCACCCTAATTTTTTGAATAGTAGTATGTGTATCTTATTTGAAACTTTGTCCCCATGAACACATGTGCTCATGAAAAAGTTTCCTGTAATTTTTTTTTTAATCCTCAAGTCCTCTGTGCAAAGTGAAGAACACTATGTTCAAAGGTACATAAAGTAATACTTACAGCTCTAGCGAAATAATGAGCAACAAATCCCAGACAAATGCAGCAGCCCAGCATGGAAAATACTGAGTAACATATGTAATCCGGCGCAGGGTCAGCCAGTGGGGCACGAGGCTGATACGAAGGGTGTTGAACAATAAACACAGGTAAGTAAAAAATGTTTACAAAATGCTTTAAAAAGCCATTTAAGCCTTTTAAAATATATTAAAATGGAGTATGTTCATTTTAAATTGAAATAATATTTCACAACATTACCATTTTAACTGTATTTTTGTATCAAATAAATGTATCAAACATGTCAAATCATATATCAAATTATATCTGCCTTGGTGAGCAAGAGCATCTTCCAAAAAAATCTTTTTGAATAGTAGTATGTGTATCTTATTTGAAACTTTGTCCCCATGAACAC
Source organism: Opsariichthys bidens (assembly GCA_037194245.1). Lineage (NCBI taxonomy): Eukaryota > Metazoa > Chordata > Actinopteri > Cypriniformes > Xenocyprididae > Opsariichthys > Opsariichthys bidens. The sequence continues at coordinate 6,044,356 of CM074300.1, read as the reverse complement.
ATGTGCTCATGAAAAAGTTTCCTGTAATTTTTTTTTTAATCCTCAAGTCCTCTGTGCAAAGTGAAGAACACTATATTCAAAGGTAAATAAATGAATACTTACAGCTTTACAGTACTGATGAGCTACAATTCCCAGAGAAATGGAGCAGCCCAGCATGTTCAATACTGTGTAATCCATGTAATCCGGCACAGGGTCAGCCAATGGAGCACGAATCTGGTACGGAGGTTGTTGAACAATGACCACAGGCTCAGTGTGGTGATTTAGGAACTGGGCATGGAGCTGGATGCTGTCAGAATGGACTGCATGGGGATTTTGAGCATTTCTGCCCTGAGGATAGAGTGGAGCCTGGGCCATGCCTGATAACTTCCACCGTTCTTCTTTAGATGTGGCTCTATTTTTTTCTTATCAAAGACGAACTGAAATGACCTACTTTTTTTTGTTTGACTACAGGTGTCTACAGTAACTGCAAGCAACATATCCGTGACAGTTACATAGGCCTACACCTTCTCAGCGGTGTCTATCTATCTATCTATCTTTTCTTTCTTTCTTTCTTTCTATCTCTCTGTCTCTCTCTATTTAGGGTGTGTAACGGTACATGTGTCCGTCCCGAAACGTACGGTTCGGTTAATGCAGTGACACGATACAGTCACAGGCACTTCATACTCCTGTCCAGAAGGGGGCGTGTGCGGTAATGCAACACTGTTTGCTACCAGTTAAAAGCCCAGAAGAAGAGACGGTGATTGGAATGTTTACAAAATCTGCAGAAAGATATCAATTACACAGCTTGAGAATAATATCTTTAGTGTCGACAGCGTGTTAGTTCACTAGAGAAATGAACTCTAGAAGGGAGGATTTCACTACATATATGCACGATATTAGTGTAACGCTGTGGTATGCAGGAACAGGCAAGACAACGGAATACACTTTAACACAGTTTAATAATCCACAGGAAGGAGACAGGAGACAGGAGACAGATTCACACCATTTACGATACGTTTTAGAACTGACAAGGACTGGACAGACACGGAGGGAATATATACAGATGAACAAAAGAGGATAATAAGCAGGGCACAGGTGACAGACATAACTGATAACGAGACACAGCTGATGAGGATGAACTAATAACGAGGCACATGGGGAACCAAAACAAAGATCACATGACAGGGACTGACGAAAGCAAAACAAATTAACACATGACAGGTGACAGGACTGGAATGCATGTTACAATTAGCTTATTTATTCATTTTATTGACTTAAACTGTTAGTAATGTCTTGATTATTTAATGTATGTTTAAATAATTCTTTTAGAGGATTGTAAACCACTGAAAAAGTGTAGGCCTATGCACTTTTAACATTCACGTTGTATTTTACCTTGACATTGTTAAATGTCATTGGAAAACAAAAAAAGTGTTCATTGTATGAATATACGCCAGTGAAAGTTTCAGTCATCTCAGAAATCACAGTTAGTCAACAGTCTACCTTCTAAAGGCTGAATATCTGCTGTTGAAGCTAATTTCTTTAGAAAGATCACAATATCCTACACTTCTTATGTGAAGAAAGAGCAGGTATTATTAAAACAAAGACAGTAAAGTGGTAAACCAGCTCTAATCCTGAGGTTTCATGTCTCTGAAACAACCTAACCTCAAACCAATTCATGGCAGCAAGAGTGGGTATGCATTTTATCTATTTTTATACCATACTATGCATTTTAGGCAAATTCCACTACTTTCGTTCTCTCTGACATGTGGTCAAAACGGGGATTTTTTTCAACTCATTATTTTTTTCCACTTTACTGTATTCCTTCCTACACAAAACACCCCAACACCTCTGTTTTTCCATGTTATAAACAGTTTGGGGAAAAAAAAAAAAACAGTGAGAAACATTTATTAACTGTGGTTCTGAACAAGAAGTACCAACCAATCTTGTTGGGGAGTTACTGCAGAATTATGCTGTCAAAATTAAAATGATCAGGATTGACAGTTGTATTCTGATAATAGTTCATAAGTTATGCCAAATATCAGTGAGTAGAGGGCGCTGTTGAGTACATTTTGATTGCAAAAGTCTCTTTGCAGCTGTTTATCTAGTTTCAACAGAATAATTTCTTTAAAAACATTTTACATGCATAAACAGGATGTGAGAAATAACAGGTCAGGCTAAATTGTCAAATGCTTGCCTTAATCCACACAAATCTAATGCTGTTTTCCAGCTAATGGAAAACATTGATGCAGGTGCTTTTAGTTTTAGTTTCTTTTAGTGTTTATGTTTGAATAATACTGACAATTTCATAAACACACACACACACGCATACAAAATCGTTTGAGATGAATAGACAGGAAATTAAAAATAAATCACATTACAATTCCTCAGAAAAAAATCCCTCAATGCTCTTTAACTTTAAAAAGGTTATGAACAATGCTGTATTATTTATTTGATTAGACTACTTTATTCGATTACCTAATCCAAAAATGCCCAATTGACCCTTCGCAAAGACCCGCCCCCTTTAGTTACTGTTGCTATGTCTGACAAGCCGTGTGCTCTCACGCCACACATCATGTTCTCAGACAGACATATAAAACAGTTTCATATTTAATATATCGTAATTTTTTAAAGAAGCTTAATCAATAAATAGCGTCTAGTGTCTCTTTAATGTGTCGTGACAGATCGCTGTAGCTCCTCGTGAACCGATCATCTCTTCATACTAGTTCATTTACAGCATCAAATAAACATGAATGAACATCAGAAGGAATGTTGTTTCAGACGTGAGGACACACAATTTTTCAAGTTCAACTTCACCAACGTTAATCTCCTAACTCCCCTGACTGCTTTGTCGGACAAAATGGCGGATTCAGGGTTATGATTGGTCAGATCGCCTGTCAATCAAACTGTTTGCGAAGGGTCAGTTGAGGCAACGCGACTGAAAAAAAAAAAGCTAAAACTTAATTTTGGAAAAATCCTTATATTATCTTTCTATTAATGCAGTGGTGGATGACAACCATCTGTGGTCTCCCACGGTCTTATTGGCAGTTTTGTGTCAAGTGATTAATTTACACCAAAACAAAAGATAACATGTAGTCTATGCCTATGTAACAGAGTGTAAAAATGTTAAATCGGTGGGGACAGCGCCACCTGTCTGGTGCGTGGTGGCATGTGAAATAGGGACCAGCAGAGATATCGAGACATGCTGTGGGTAAGTTTTGAGCAGTCGGAGAATTATCAGTTAAAAGTGTGCAAAACACAATAACTGCTTTATTGTGGGTATATTCAGCAATGAACTTGTTAGGGAACTGTTGATGTGTGTCTGGCGTCGAATGTGCCATTTTTATATCGAGTTATTTCGACTGATTACAAGGCACAATCGTAATTTGTGCATTGTCTGTATTTTATGTAGAACTGATTTATTCTCCATGCAGTTTTCCCTCATTTCCACGCTTTGTATGTCCATTGTGCAGGAAGGCTGTGTTGTAAGATTTAATGTGTTTTTTGTAATGGGTTAATTATTTGTTCAATTGAATTTCACATGTTCACCGCTAGGCGGGGATGTTTCCCTTCACATTGACTTTACTTAAATTGTTCAGCATTTCATTGAGTCGATTTGTGATTAATTCACTGAAAATGTAATATAATCTGTAAAATTGTTCACAAGATGGTCTACTTGTTCCGCTTAGAATTTGATGTGCAGATCCATGTACATTGTTAATATTGCCCACAACCCATTGAGTAGATGAGGGTTTGATTAGAACTACAAACACAAGTAAAATGTTTAGAAAACTGCAAACATGGCAGCTGCGAAAGACAGTCAGTCAAGTTGAGGTTTGAGTGATTAATAATCAGTATCTAGCCTGACGAAAACTTATTCATGTTTTCCATATTATATGTCATTAGCAACAGCATTGTGGACTTTCACAATGATACATTTGGTCATTAACTTTAAAATGCATGAGAGTTATTTCATTAAAGACCCATCATGGTGCTATATTTGTCTCCAATATGGCAGAATATTACATTAAATTGAACGTGGAAGTTTTTAACTGCCATTTGGCTTCTTGTTGCATTTACATGGCTTTAACCAGCAGATGTCCTCAGCATGCTATGTTTCGAGTGAATCTGAGAAGTGTATCCCTGTAGCCTGTGGTAGATATCCAACCCGTCCCACATCAGAATCCACGCCCATGTCCAAATACATCACTTGTCATTAGCTCGATTAGCAGGGGAAGTCGGAGTCCCTGCAGCCAATTCTTAAGATTGTATTGGCCATGCCAATCACAGCACTGATTCCCGACACTGATCCCTAAGCCTACCCATCACTGAAATCCTAACCAATGAAATTGCAGGGTGGGATTTCCTGCGAAGTGGTTTGGGAAAAATAAAACTGAGCCTCCTCATTAGCTTTGAAATAGGAAGAAGCATTAAGGAGGCTTCTTAAATTTCCCTTTTTATAACAGACTGTGCTGAAACCCACTCAAAACCTCAAAAACCCTTTTAATCGGAACATACATACTGAAACTAAAACCCACCTACAACCTAACCTTATGCCTGAAACCCACTCAAAACCTAAGCCTATAAACCCTAAAACCTACATACAAAAAATAAATCAGGTTACCAGGGTGGAACGGGGATCAACGTTCTACATCAGAACGCAGACTCAGTATTGGCTGATGCTGCTCACATGAGCAGCACGACTCATGCGTGTGATGCTGACGCAGGAAGTCATTATTTTTGTTTTGTTTTTGGGCACAAAAAGTATTCTCAAATAGTTATTCTAGTATATGTTTAAAATAAATAAATGACAAGCATTAAGACAAATGAATACTTTCTTGTGTTATCATGAATAAAACAAAGCTGTTGACCAATCAAAATCAAGGATTGGAACTACAGTCGTGGCCAAAAGTTTTGAGAATTACATGAATATTAGTTTTCACAAAGTTTGCTGCTAAACTGCTTTTAGATCTTTGTTTCAGTTGTTTCTGTGATCTACTGAAATATAATTACAAGCACTTCATACGTTTCAAAGGCTTTTATCGACAATTACATGACATTTAGGCAAAGAGTCAGTATTTGCAGTGTTGGCCGTTCTTTTTCAGGACCTCTGCCAAATCCTGACTGATAGCAACCCATTCTTTCATAATCACTTCTTGGAGTTTGTCAGAATTAGTGGGTTTTTGTTTGTCCACCCGCCTCTTGAGGATTGACCACAAATTCTCAATGGGATTAAGATCTGGGGAGTTTCCAGGCCATGGACCCAAAATTTCAACGTTCTGGTCCCCGAGCCACTTAGTTATCACTTTTGCCTTATGGCACGGCGCTCCATCGTGCTGGAAAATGCATTGTTCTTCACCAAACTGTTGTTGGATTGTTGGAAGAAGTTGCTGTTGGAGGGTGTTTTAGTACCATTCTTTATTCATGGCTGTGTTTTTGGGCAGAATTGTGAGTGAGCCCACTCCCTTGGATGAGAAGCAACCCCACACATGAATGGTCTCAGGATGCTTTACTGTTGGCTTGACACAGGACTGATGGTAGCGCTCACCTTTTCTTCTCCTGACAAGCCTTTTTCCAGATGCCCCAAACAATGGGAAAGGGGCTTCATCGGAGAATATGACTTTGCCCCAGTCCTCAGCAGTCCATTCACGATACTTTCTGCAGAAGATCAATCTGTCTCTGATGGTTTTTTTTGGAGAGAAGTGGCTTCTTTGCTGCCCTTCTTGACACCAGGCCATCTTCCAAAAGTCTTAACCTCACTGTGCGTGCAGATGCGCTCACACCTGCCTGCTGCCATTCCTGAGCAAGCTCTGCACTGGTGGCACTCCGATCCCGCAGCTGAATCCTCTTTAAGAGATGATCCTGGCACTTGCTGGACTTTCTTGGACGCCCTGAAGCCTTCTTTACAAGAATTGAACCTCTTTCCTTGACGTTGCTGATGATCCTATAAATTGTTGATTTAGGTGCAATCTTAGTAGCCACAATATCCTTGCCTGTGAAGCCATTTTTATGCAACGCAATGATGGCTGCACGTGTTTCTTTTCAGGTCACCATGGTTAACAATGGAAGAACAATGATTTCAAGCATCACCCTCCTTTTAACATGTCAAGTCTGCCATTCTAACCCAATCAGCCTGACATAATGATCTCCTGCCTTGTGCTCGTCAACCTGAGTTAACAAGACGATTACTGAAATGATCTCAGCAGGTCCTTTAATGACAGCAATGAAATGCAGTGGAAAGGTTTTTTGTTATTAAGTTCATTTTCATGGCAAAGAAGGACTTTGCAATTCATCTGATCACTCTTCATAACATTCTGGAGTATATGCAAATTGCTATTATAAAAAATTAAGCAGCAACTTTTCCAATTTCCAATATTGATGTAATTCTCAAAACTTTTGGCCACAACTATATATTTCAACCATTCTCAATAGTTTCGATACCACGGCAAAAACTAATGCTAGGCTAACTAATGCAAGTAAAGTTTTCAATCTATTATTGAAGACTAGTAAACTGTCAGAAATAAAATAAGAAAAATTAAACAATAAGAAAAATAAATACTTTCTTGTTCATAAACAAAGACATGATGTTTATTTATATAAATAATTTTGAGAGATGAGCTAAGGATTTTGAGAGCATTATAGGCTTTTTTCAGGTAATCTATAATAGTGCTGTTTGTAAGAATTGTTTCCAGAAATGCACTTACTGGTTTGAATATATTAAGGATGATACGAGAAATGTACCAAAATGTCTGAGAAAAACTGTAATAATGATAATAATACAAAAATGTACTGTATTTAAAAAGAAATGCAGCCTTGATAAGCATAAAAGACTTTCTTTCAAAAGCATTGAAATCTTACAAACTTTTGAACGATGGTATGAATATATCTTATTTGAATCTTGCATAAATGTTTGCATAATATGAAAAATCTTCCTGTAAAAAAGGGGGAAAGAAAAACACATGGAAAAGGTAAATAAATGAATGCTTACAGCTTTAGAGTAATAAAAAGCGGCACCTCCAAAACAGGGGCAGCAGCACTTCTCTGTAAATTTGGAGTAAAAAATGTAATCCGGCACAGGCTTACCCAGTGGAGCACGAGTCTGATACGCATGGGGTTGAACAACAACAACAGGCTGGTAGTGGAGATTCCAGACCTAGGCATGGAGCTGTAGACTGTCAGGATGGATGGCATGAGGATATCCACCATTATTTATATCTATATCCAGTACTTCTGTAGATACAGCTCTTTGTTCTTGCTATCGAATATTGTGAGTCTTTTCTCAGTACTTTGGCCTTTTATGGTGAACGGTAATGGGTTGTGGTAAAGAACATAGGCAGAGGCAACACTGTGGCAGTAACATTTACACTTTCTCAGTGGTTTACAATCCTCTCTGCTCGGAAACAAATTTGGTGTAGAAACAATTTTCACTCAGAAATTGCTTGTAAATTTCACAAATAAGTATAAAAAATTGGCAAGTAACACTATGGCATGAAGAAGGGTGAGGCCAAGAGCTGTGGGAATGGAGGGAATATTATTGAACGACACCTGCTTGACACACCGGTCTCGGGTCCCATGGAGGACCCCCAAAAAATGGGAGCGATAACAGTGCAGGATGACAGAGGACTAGGCCTGGGACTTTAATTCCCACCTCCATCCCTTATAAACAAACTTTGTTACAAACACATCTCTTTTTTATGCGTGTGTACAGCTATTTATAGGCCATATTGAATAGAAGTAGACCTAGTAGTAGTTCTCAACATGGTTTTGCTTCAGGATCTTTTTTTACATTTACATTTACATTGTTTATTATATTGATTGAAAAACTGTTAATTGTATGAAGTACATAAGTAAAAGTTTCCATTAGCCATTGCACACAGTTCCACTGCCAATCAAGTTAGAACAACAGTTTAAAAGGATCATCTGTGATGTCTGGGAGTAACAAATGCAACAGACATTTTGTCAATGCTGAGTTAACCTTTATTTAAGTTGAGAATCTCTCAAAGAACAGACTGGAGCATTTTAGCCACATTAAGGCAGTAAAATCTGGTAAAAGTAAATTGATTCTTCCATATTGCTGCATCACAGCTGCCAGAAAGCTTCACATCATGCATGATTTAAAAAGAAGAAGATTCAATGTCACAAGGTCAGAAAGTTGTGATAAAATAATCCAACTGATCCTTCTGATATTTCAACTCTCATCGAGGTCATTATAAAACCACGGGGTGGCTCTTCTTGTCACACAGTATGATGGAAACAGCCCCAAAGTTCTTGTCATTGGAGATATATCAAACTGCAGAACCACATATCACAGCAGTCTGAGAACAGCAGCGCCAGGCCAACAGCCTCAGACCTGAAGTTAGGGTGGCGCTGACGATCGCATATCCCACCCCAACCCCAGCCTACCACTAAACCCACCCTTAATGATGCTATAAGCTCAATCCCAACACCGGTCTGAGACTGCTAAACTGGCACTGCTGTCCTCACATTGCTGTGACATATGGCTCCTCAGTTCTGCAGTTAGTTATTACTGTGAGACTCCCCTAAAACTACAACTCGCCTCTCATTTGCTGCTGTCTTCACCAACAAAGTATATGAGTGTCTGAATCAAAATACAGCAATATAAATGTCTCTGCAGAGCAAAAGGCAGAGGAAATTACAATCAAAATCAACCCAATAATTGGAAAAAAATGGAACCCAGCAATCAAGCCTCGGGTGCCTGGAATTCGTCTGAGAAGTCAGGGATGCTGCAGACACCATACCTGAACAGTCCTGCTGGATACCTTCCCTCGTCTCCGAGCCAAACAGTCCTCCAGGGCCCCTATGTCCAAGTGTCATATTCAGGGCAACCTGTGGTCACCATGCAGCCTGCAGTTTTTGTGACCTTCACTCTACTGGCCAATCCAGAGCCAGATTACATGTGCTATTCCATCTTTACCATGCTGTGCTGCTGCTGTTGTGTTGGGATTTACAGGGACTTCTGTAATGTTAGTTTTGTTAGGTTACCATTGTGGTGAAGCATGATTAGGTTGAGGATGGGCTGCAAAACTTGTAAGAACATATATGCTGTATGTTGTTTTATTATATACATGCAAGTATATAGTGACAGTCTCTTAGATTGTTATAATAGCATTTATTATTTGCAATCTAACTTTTAACCGAAAACTGAATGTGATGTTCATGTATATGAGTTGTATGTACCTTATGATGAGTTGGGCGAGGCTAAGAACTGTGGGAGTGAAGGGATGCCGGTGATGTGATTGTTAATGAGAGACACCTGTGCACCACACTGGCCTTGCTCCACTTCCACGGCTCTTTGCCGCGCTCCACTTGTCACAAAAATTTTAATTTCTACTAACTTAAAAAAATTAGTTTACGTAAAGGTTTTGAGGTAATACGTTTCCTAAAAATTAGTATTCTGAACTTACGTTTTACAGTGTAACAAAATTCCCCGACCACTCGTTGTGCATATTTTTTAGAATCCGCTTGAATGAATGCACACCAACCTGTTGGTGGTCTTTGAGGTGATTGCTGAATTTGTGTAGTTGGTGCTGGTGAACCACGGGACTCCAAACACCATCTAGCCCCACTGAGGAGGATGTCACCTGCCCCGATACAGAACTAGAGCCCAGCCAACCACACTGCATGGAGCTAAAGCCAGAGCTCACCACAGACGAAGAGCTTGAGGTTGCCGTGATGCCAGCACCAGAAACCAAGACTGAGCCAACCATCGCCCCGGATCCCGAGCCCGAAGGAAAGTCTGACCATGTGCATGAGCCGGCAACACTGCATCTCCATGGGACTGCTCATGGAGTGAGGGTAAAGAGCAAAGCCCCACTCACACTCAAAAAGAGTTACCTGCAGCATATTAATATGGGAAGAGGATATTTCCTTGGCTCTCCCGTCCCCACTGATCCCGACCAGCTCGAAGTCTTCTATGTCTCCAGAGATCCCACCCATCCTCCATCTCCGGGGTTGGGGATTAATAAAATACAAGTAACTTAGTTACGTTTTTAAAATACAAAATTTGAGTAACATTACAGATACATTTTAAATGGGTGGTAATCAGATTACCAAAGTGATTACTTTGAACTTTAATGTCATTTAAACAGCAATTGGTGATTCTCTGACTCTGACAGTCTGAAAAAGTGGAGTTAAGTTTCATGCTTTTGACTGTTTTCATGTTTTATGATAGTAGTTTGTGAGTCATTTTATAATTGTAAAAAAGCTCATTGCAACTTTTTCTCACAATTTGTTTTTTCCCCTCACAATTGTGAGTTTGTATTTCACAATTCTGACTTCTTTTTCTCAGAATTGCGAGATTTAAACTCACAATTGCAAGTTATAAAGTCATAATTGGAGATATAAACTTGCAATACTGACTTTTTTTCTTGCAATTATGAATTTAGTATGTGAGTTTATATCTCAAAATTCTGACTTTTCTCAATATTGCGATTTTATATCTCATAATTTGGACTTTTCTCAATATTGCGAGTTTATTTCTCATAATTCTGACTTTATAACTCACAATTGCAAAAAAAAAAAAAAAGTCAGAATTGTGAGATAAAAACTTGCAATTACCTTTTTTGTGTTTGTTCCACACTTATTAGTATTCTAAAGTATTTAGATTAAGTTACTAAACTTGAGTAATGAAACGAAATACGTTAAAGCATGTATTTTGATATCTGTAGTGAAATACATTTAGCCCTGTCCCTCTCCCACCTCCACTGGTTCCTGACAGCTCCTCAGTTCATTCATTTATTACTAATTTGAATTAGTTTTTCTTTCCAGCATCTTGGGCCACAGGTACAGACAATTTAGTTTCAATTTAGAAAACCTTATTTCCTGGAGAAAACCCACACAGACACAGAGAGAACAATATCCATACTCTACAAAGAGTGGCCTCCTGGCAGTCAAAGCCAAAACTCACATTATTAATGGAAGCTACTCCATAATTCGTGCAAAGCATCATGGGGCATAGGAAAAAGTTGGATAGGCTGTCCAAGTGTCACGCACAGGATGATGAATTTGATATTTACCTACTCGGCAAAGATACAGGCACTAGGGAAAGGCTCCACTAGATTGCTCTGGCAGTCCAGAATGAAAGAAAGTAGAACTGTTTCTATTTCATATTGCAATCAGGATTGACAGTAGTATTCTGATAATAGTTCCTATGCAATGCCAAATATTAGTGAGTAGAGGGCGCTGTTGAGTAAATGTTTGGTCATTGTGACTGCAAAAGTCTCTGAAGCTGTTTATTTCCACCATTATTCTTCCATCTACATATGATTTACAATGTTTTTATCTACCTTCAAAGAATAATTTCAGTAACACTTTACAGTAAGGTTTCGTTAGTTTAACATTAGTCAACAAATTTAGTTAACAAAGAATGAAAAACACAGCATTTATGAATCTTAAAGGTAATTTCAACATTTACTAATACATTTTTTAAAATCAAAAGTTGTATTTGTTAACATTAGTTAATGCAAACTAATAATGAACAACTGTATTTTTATTAACAAACATTAGCAAAGATTAATAAATACTGTAAGAAATGCATTGCTCATTGTTCACGTTAGCGAATACATCCACTAATGTTAACAAACGAGACCTCATTGGAGAGTGTTACCTTAACGCCTTTAAAATATTTCACATGCATAAACAGGATGTGAGAAATAACAGGTCAGGCTAAATTGTCAAATGCTTGCCTTAATCCACACAAATGTCATGCTCATCTAAAGCTTTGAGAAACAGTAGGGTGTCAGTCAGCTGGAGACAGAGAACAGAAAACATTGATACAGGTGCTTTTAGTTTCTTTTAGTTTATTTTAGTGTTTATGTTTGAATGATACTGACAAGTTTTCACACAACTGATAAACAGACAAACTCTTAACACTACTAGGACATGACAATATCTCAATGTAAATATGATGGAGTTTGTTTTTTCTTGGTAGCATGATCTTTTCTTTTTCAATTGCAAAGCAAGTCTGAACAGTAAACTAATTGACACAGAATACAACAGTGTAATTTTGGAAGGATCCACTAAAGCTTACAGTAATATTTGATTAAAGGGTCCATATGGACTGAATCAGGACACTGCCATTGAAAGCCTTCCCTTTCATACCTACATCCAACATAATTTAATACAATTACTGACAGGATAAAAAACAAATTTACATAAATTTTTTTGGTAATCGATTTATATTAAGTGACATTACAAAGACACATCTGGCATAAAAAAACAAAAACAAAATGGTATATGAATTTTCACCTTCTCTATGATCTGGAGCAGATAAGCAGTGAAAACACAGAAAACCTTTGTATTAGGTTCCTCGTCTTAAAGAGAAATGATTCCTCTGATAAACCAGCACATGGGATAAAGACCGTCTCCTCTGATTGGTTCAGGTCAGGTCAGCAGGTTTTTAGCATTCACTGGCCCTTGCTGTAAAATAGAAAAGTATTAAAGATGAATCTCACATTTAAATATTTAATAAACTTTTAAAATGTATGTTTCTTTGGGTCGACAATGTCCTGATTTAGTTCATCTGTCTGACGTCAGAAAGTTGCAGAACTCCGCAAGACATTTTTTGCAGCTTTGTTTAAAAAAAAATGCATCTTTTCACTGGGAAATTTTGAGGTTTTCTTTGCACAATGAACTCTTTAATCTCAAAAGATCGAGGAAAATATTTTAAATAATTTAAACAATTTAATTAAATTGTAATTCTTTTATTCTTCACCATAGACAATTAGATACTGAATAAAACATTTTCATAGCACATCTTTGTATCCTGTTTCTCTATCCCCACCCTCAGTGATCAGAGAGTGTAAATACTCCCAAGGGAGATATAATGACTCATCCTGGAAACCATGTGACTGGTGTTGTGGAGACAGGCCATACGGGCCCACCACTGAGCACAGACCCATTGTATCCCACTGCATCACAGGGGCACTGGCACAGCAATAATTAGCAGATGGATTTCATGCGTGAAACACACAGACATCAGACCACACAGGTTTATAAGTGGCGTGTTTTATAACAGAACTTAGGAGAGAGAGTGCTGATTTATACCAGGTTACCAGCACTGGCTTCATGTTACTGCATGCACAGGCAGATGAGGGCGGTCATACCTGTGTCATTGAGCATCGCTTGAGCGTTACTTCCTGTCCTCCTCCTGTCAAAAGAGAACTGCACTTTTAGAGCTCGTCGATGTATATACTTTGATCAACATACAAGTAAAACTATTGCAATGTAAAACTGTATAACAAATAAAATTAGCTGTATATTATTAATTTGATACCTTTTGTCCTGGTTGAATTTGCATCTGCAGTGACCACCTGTAATAATGGCAAAATATGTTTTTAAACTGGTTGCTGGGTGAATCAAAAATATGCCCAGGTCACATTTCATGTCAAAATTCAAAGGCAAAAAATTAATTTTTTTGCTTATTATTACTCAGTAATACACAGTGTATAGTTACACTGTAACAAAGACATCTTAAAATAAAGTGTAGCCAAAAAAAAAAAAAAAAAACATCTGCATGCAATTACTGCTTTAATTAATTTCTGGAGGTATCCTACCTCAATAGCAGTAGGAGTGTTGCAATACAACATAAACATAATAAATACATTACAAGTAAAACATTTTTAATGTAAATACACAGTAGTTAAAGACACCCAATCTGAAGTGTGACCGAGTTGTATGCTAGTTTGCGGTTACGAATGCAGCATCAGTAATATAGACGCAAAATCCTTTTTCCTGAATGAATTACAGATTTTACAATTGGTTGAATGAATGATCCAATGACTTGCTTATTTTGTACCTAAATGAATCTATGTTAGAGAATGAATCGGTTGAGAAAGATGTAATGACTCACTCCTGACCGTTACACAAAACACAGTTTCTTGTTGCCAGTGTTGCCAAGTCCATGATTTTCCCATGGAAAATGTTACCCCCCCCCCCCCCCCCCCAGTTTTGGCTAGTTTTGTTGCACAGACCTTGTTGCCATCTAATGGTTTAACCAGACTATGCAACATACAAAGGCCAACGTCTGCCTGGTTTCACAAACAGGGCTTAGACTAAGCCAGGATTAGGCCTTTGCTCAATTAGAACATTTAAGTATAGCTTTTATAAACGTGCCTTTGAAAAAAAACATTACTAGTGTCCATCTTGAGACAAAACAATGACACTGACATAGGTAAGTCCGTGCAAGTTGCTTTGAGTTAAAACAGCTCAAACGTGCATTTTAGCCTGGGACTATGCTTAAGCCTTGTCTGTGAAACGGGGGGTATACATCTTAAATCTTGTCTGAACAAATTAAAATCTGTTATCTATAAAACTGAGTCAGTGGAAAAACTCACTTAGGAGAATAGTGATGCCAATCAGACACAGAACTGCTGCCAAGATCAAACCTCCAACCCGAAGTCTGTGATAATCTAGTGAGGGACAGAATGAATGGCAATTAAAGAGAATGTGGGATAATCTTAAGAACTCCTTAAGCATTGGATTATGGGTGATGGGCTCAAACTAAAAGATGTGTGTAACTAACCAAAAGAGAAGGGGTCGGTCTCTGCTGCAAAACCCAAACCGGAAAAAAACATTAATTTCTGTATGTAACATTGTGTGAAAATATTTTATCACAAGGACGAAAACAGAAGCAAATAGAGGAAAATAACAGAAAAAATCGAAAAGTGAAATCTCTTACCTGTCTGTTGACCTTCTGCCAACACAAGGGAAAAAACTACAAAAGAAATAGAATATTTTAGCAACAAAACCCCCAAACAGTCACATGTGTGTTCATTATTAATAGTTACTTGTGGTCTGTACAGATTGATGCACCTATAATGAATTTACATTTCTCTAAAACATGGTAAGAGATTTGACAACAAGCAAATATTTTTAAAACCAAAGGCTTCAGAAAACGCTAATGTCATTCTGGTATAAAAAACCCCCAATGAAAACAAACTCACGTGTGATGAAAACTAGTGCCAAAGTCTTCATTATGACAGTGTGGTTTTAACCTGCAACACAAAAATAAAATATACAGGTAATATAGATGCATTTGCTCTACATTAAAATGATCATTAATTTACTTGTTAAAAGTGATAGTTCACCTAAAAATGAAAATTCTGGGCTGGGTTGGGATGACATGAGGGTGAGTATAGATGACAGTTTTCATTTTTGGGTCAACTAATCAGGCCTTATTGTGCATGATTCGTCAATATTAGCTTAAATTTTCATTTTCCCTCCTGTCACCAAAGCCTTTTACTTTTTTCTTTCCCTCCAGCAACCTGACTTTATGATCCAATCATCTTCAAAAGAATAAATACAAGTCCCTCCCCACATTTTCTAATTGATTATCCTTTTTTTCTCTCTGATTCAGATTGCAGTAAAGTAAAATGGATTATTAATATGATCTTTTCACATTCAAACAAGTGTGATAATGCAATTACTTGGAAAGCAGATCATATATCTGCTGCATACATGAAAGCAAATTCCCATTATGCTTTGCAATCCACTTATGCTCTAAATATAACATGAATCCTTTTAATGCCTGAATTATTGTCCTCTGCCAGCTTCACTTTAACAAAAATGGGGATAAATCAAATGATCCTTGCCAAAGCATCTGATCTGATTGAACATACTGGAGCAACAAATAGCAGCTCTTGAGAACACAAAAGCAGACTTGGATCAAATGTCAACAACGGCCTGGAACATCTCAGCAACCAGACGTTCATACACCAACAAAACAGCTGCTAGGAAACACATCAAGACGCTAAACCCCTTCTTATAAAAGACGACCTCTGATCTGACAAATGCATATTTACGTCTACACTGTGGAAACACGCTGGAGCACCAATCCAAAGCTTAGCTGGGATTTTCCATTTCGTCTCCGAGAGACCAGAGGGAATGCTGTGCCCATCCCTATACCAGCACAAGATGATGTAACACCCTCCACCTTCAGCTTCCAACCATGATGGCAGAGAAGGGGAAAAATAATGGGTTCACCGAGACATGCTGAGACAAAATTAAGTCCAGTATTTCAGCTCTTTGATCAGAGAAGCCTTTGCCAGCGTGAGCAATGAAACAAAGCAGCAGTTAATCTAGAGCTGAGTCTCCAAAGAGGTTTAATAAATCACTTGTCTGTTTGTATACCCTATTGTCTTGCACATGAATTATCTAATGTCCTTCTTCTTGTCTGCCACATTGTGTTATGGATTCACATGTATTTATACAGTAGCCCTAGTTTATTTTATGTTCTTAACATGGGTGCCTGCCTGATCAATTTGTTTATGTAAATCAAGTCAAATTAGCTTCTGTGTAGAACATGAAATTTGCAAACAGGTGCTAGTCTGATGGTGATTTCACGTGTCTATTAAAGAAATGGTGCACTCATTCTGTCATAATTAACTCATTTAAATGCAACTGAGAATTCAGATTTTGAATGTCGGCTAATATACCTCTACTGCAAAATTGTATTACTTGTAGGTCATTTTTTTTGTTCTTTTAGTTGTTTGGCAGACGTGGTGACTAAGGGTGCGTTCAAGTCCTGCTGGGAAGTTCGTATTTACGACGGCAGTGCGTTGAAGTCACTTTCGTAAAAGTAAGATGGCGGTGTACCTTCTCTTAATTAATAACACAAAAATTAGCACTTCTACTTCTAGAAAATGTAGAACATAGAAGTTCATCAGGTTTTGCTTTTTATGCTTTGAATTAATTTATAAAGTCATTGTAAACTTTATGGTTACACATTATTGTTATATGATAACTCTATCATAGTTTGTTCAGGCAATTAGCTTACTTCATTGTAAATAGTAAAGTTGTCACTGCTAAATACCATTAACGTTAAGTGTTGTGGTTGTCCGCCATGTTTCTCACTGACACGCCCCCAACTCGTACAGATAAGGGTTTAAAGACAATCCCGCGCTTCCCACTTGTGTCTATGCGACATTATGGTGACGTTCATATACGTTCGCCTGGTAAAATACAATCTTTTCGACATGACTTTGAACGCACCATGAAACTGTAAGTGTGAGCCTTTTGTGGCGATATTTCAGTCCACTACAGTCTGCAGGTTACGAAGTATCTCCAGTAGATGGCGACGACTGACAGTCCTTTTTTTGTATTGTTAGTTATGCTATGTTCCAGATGGGACTGGACTTGGGATTATCCCAAATTAAATATCCCACTTCAGAGTTCCAGTCAGTCAGACTGTTCACATGTTGCCACATCATCACACAATGAGAGCATATTGTGTTTTCATGTCAAAACAGAATAAAACACGATGACCTCAACAGCCTAAAAGTTATTATTACATAAACGTAATATCCAATGTTAAAGTTTTTTACATTTATGCTCATAAGAAACATTATTTGCCAAAAGATTGGCAGTGATGTCGCGTCTCGCTGAGATTTTTAGGCTTGTTTGAGTTGTATCTGCTGCGCAGACCGATCGGCGTATGACATCAAAGCTCCGCGAGAGTGTTTGGAGAGCATAGGACTCCTTAAGATTTTGAATCGCTCTCGCGGTAGTTTGCTGTCATACGCCGATCGTTCTGCGCAATGCCGATACAACTCAAACAAGCCAAAAAAAGCGGTTGTGTCTAGAAGGGATACAGCTACGGCTGGAAGTGAGGCAAAATCTCAGGATAAATAACAGTAAAACAGTAAAAATCGTGTTTTATTAACATCTACACCTCCCCCAACCCTAAACCTACCCTTATAATACTGCAAAAATAGTTATTAAATTAAATAAATTAAATAAATAAATAATAAATGACGCAATGTTGATATGCGCATGCGCAACGGCCGTAACTTTATAACTCCAAAGCAAGAGAGTTGTTGCTCTCCAATTGCTTTCGCGGTACTCGGGAATAAGCCTGTTGTGGTTAATCGATGTACCCCGAGTTCACAAGTCGAATGTCCGACTTTGAGTGGCGTTTCAGACGTTATTTCCAAGAAAGAGGTGGGGAAAATTTAAATTCCAAGCTGTCTCACACCGCATTACTCATTCAATGAAACTATGACACGCCTGTCGGTTGGTGTTGCTGCGAGAACGCTTGGCAATATTGTGTCAAAATGTACGTTAATCAATGTTATTTTTAATTGAAGTGGTGTATCAGAGCAATATCACACTATTCGCAGGCTTTTTGTTTCACTCGCACTCCGTGTTTTCTCGTTGGATAGACAGTTTGGGCATTCGTGGTGTTTTTTTTTCTATTTACGTAGTTTAAACAATAGGCTGACCGTAAGTATTATTCAACCGATTCATTCAAAACAATGATTCATTCAGGCAACGTCTCTTACTCTTTACGGATTCGTTTGCAACTAGTTTAGTTGGTATGACAAAGTAACTGTAAATATTATGTCTCATATGTAAGTTTAACTCTTGTATAAAATAAATACTTGCAATAGTGTTTGTGTAAACACTATATCAATTGTACTTGCTGAAGTGTTGTACCATAAAAATATATAAAACGATATATAAAACTGAATACTGACGGAATTTTGATTTTTAGAAACTCATTTAAAGGTTATTTTTTCCTGCAGATAAAAAATAAATCATTGGCTTACTTTAGCAGCACTCCCATAACTTTCTGTAAAGTCTACATTCAATAAGTGAAAGAACAGATCAGCTCTTTTATCAGTACCAAGCAGGGCAAAGATAGTTCTGCCAAGAAAAGCCGTTTCTAGGTATTTCACAATCTTCTTAAATCTCATCATGTTACTGTACAAAGATCTGAGAGAAAATGAGAGGGCATTTCATCTTGTTTTAGGCTTGGACGGTCTAGATGTTTTGGCACCCTCCTGCCAGAAGAATAACCCAGGGTGCATGGAGATAATAATGAAAGTCCTGTGATCTGGTACGGTCACGTTGGCTTGCCAGTGTGTGAGTCATGAGAAAGAATGAGGAATTGTGACCAACATCACTTCCTCATCTCATATTACAAACAGACCTCTTTCAATGTAATGCCTTGTTTCTTTCTTTTTTGAAGTTTCCATAGTTCATTCATTCTAGGAACAATAATGTCTCTCAACCCTTTTTGCTCCTCATATGCAGCATTAAATCCTCGTTCAGGAAATGAGAAATTTAAACAAGATAGCCAAGGAATATTGCTCACTCTGCGTCTGAGCAAGGCAGTGCTTTAGTCCTGTATTTGCTTGTAATTTGTCATAGTTTAGTAACTTTCACAAACCACTAACACTACATTTTGCCATATAACTTGCCCTGCACAGTTTGTGCTAAACTCAAATTGTAGCTTGTCGTGCACAGCAAACATTATTTGTATTGTTTTCTGTTAGATATATATAAAATCTTTATATCAAGATATTGGACACTAAATGACTTCAGTTGTGATTTCTGAATAAATGATCTGAGTGTTTATACTTAAAACAAATATTTAGAAGGGAAAACAGGAATATCTTTCCCTATTAACAGAAATGTTCTCTGTCATTGGGGTAGAACGAATATTGTTTTTGGAGTGTAAAGTGGAGATTTTAGTGATTTAACTCTTTTGACTTTGTCCAGCAGGTACCCACTGATCAACCACCCTGAACACCCTAGGCTAGAGATGTAGCAACCACATGGAAACCAGCTAAAAATCATCCATAAACATCATTGCAACATCCTGGCAACCATAGTGGTGAGTTGAATAGAGTGCAGAAATGGCTCTGTTTGGATGATAGTTTACTAGCAAACCCAAATTAGTAAACACACTCTTAGCTTCAATCCTACACTTCTCTCTCCTAATTACAGGTTTTATATTTAGGCCATGTCTACTACTGGTTTCTTGAACTGTTATTTATTTAGAGTTTTGCACATGTATTGAGACTCAAATCCGCGACCTTAGGGTTAAAAGTCAGACTCTATAACCATTAGGCCACATCTGCCCTATAAAGACTGAATGGCTTTGAAAAAAAAAAGATTTTGAGGTTAAAAACCATTGCATCTGCCCAAAAAAATTCTGATGTGAGCAGCAAGCTATCCATTTGATTGGCTAGAGATGTGATCAATTTTCTGTTGATGGACACGCATCCTTCTCTGCAATAATTTGATCAATCTAGTAATTATTGCGAGCAACAGCTGGTGTAGAGGTGGAGTATGTTCTGTTCTGAGTTGAAGAAAGGAGAGAATTATGTTGAAGTAGCAACACACATATTGATTCTCATGTAATTTCTTCTTTTTTTTTCTTTAATCCGCAGTAAACATGATTTATACATACACTCCTGTGCAAAAAAAAAAAAAAATGGGCCAAGCCAAAAATGGCAAAACACTAAGCTTTTAATTGTCTTAACCACAAATTATTGTTCAGGAAATTAGCAAAATTTAAGCAAATGCTCCACTTAATAAGCCGTTGCTGTCTCAGAAAAACATCAAAGATGGAATAAAGTTTTTGGCAGAATTTGGGAAGTTGTGTGTGGAGGGATGAATCACAGGGAAACACAAGTGGCATGGTGATGCTCCAGAGCGGCGTCTTCGAAAATCTGCTGCGAAATATAATATGCATCTCTACCACAGTGAAGCATGGAGGAAGAGGAGATGTTTTAGCCACTGGTATTGGTGAGCTACTTCACTGTGAAAAGTCATTTAATACTTTAGAGTACAGTAGAATATTGCAGAATGGCTTGCTTCCAACAAACGAAAAGTTATCTAAAGATCAGACGTTATTTTTCAACAAGACAATTCTCCTGTCCAAACTGTACAGACCACCAAGAAGTGGCTTAAGAACAAGTCCATCAGGCTCATGTTTTAGTCTGGTCAGAGTCCAGATTTGAACATCATAGTGAATATTTGGTCTCAATTTAAACTCAAACTAGCTTGGGAGACACTTTTCAACTACTCATCAACATTAACATTGAGCGGCTCAACACTGACCTGTAAAAAGACAGTTTAAAGACCACTAAATATTTAGCCATTTCTGGTTTGGCCCAATTTGTACAGATGTCACATCTCTTTAGAGTCTAATATTTATCCACCCAATCAGGAGAAGAAAAATAGGCATACAAATAGCCAAATAAGCATATAATAGTGGTGAAATTACATGAATTACAAATCATTTCCATGCTTCCCGCGAATAGGAAAAAGAGAACGCAAGTAATACACACACTACATATTTGTATAAGTGTGTGAGTGGTCAGTGTACACAGTCACATTTCTTCTCACCTACTTTTTCCAATCAGCCCTCACTCCATATAAGAGAACTCGACACAATCACATGGCACACAAAGGATGCACACCATGTACACAGGAATCCAGACTGCAGCTATATTAGGAACAAAATTCCACCCCTAAGAACAGGCTGTGAACTTTGAAGTATTGTATGAGTATACACACATGCTGACAGATGCCCTTTAGTAACACAGACCGTTTAAAATGGAGAAGTAAAACCATGTAGCTTTTTTACAGACAAAACTCTCAAGAAAAGTCCTCAATATATAACTAGATTTGTATTGAAGTTCACCGTGCTTTCAAGCTCTTTGCTGTCCAGAGTGACGCAGGAAGGAAAGAGACATTCTACTAAAATGAATCACTCTTCCAAAAACCACAATCCCGCCCTTTCTAGTGGTTAATCTATGTGCTTCCTTCAGCTAACAAACATCTGTTTCCATCAGCAGATCACCCAATAAAGCCAACACACTGAAAATATGGCCATGAGCATCTAAATGAAACCTTTTCACACTTCTTTGTTTCTCGTTTGGTGATGGAAAACTGGAATGATAAAAGCTAAAAGGTTAACTGAACAAAACATGTTTTGAGACAGATGGTGAGCTGCCATGGTGCATTTCCAACTTTAAACATCACGTTAGACTTGTTTACTTTGTGAAGTAATGGATTTCTTACAGTTTTCCATGCAGCCAGCTCATGATTTACCCTCCATGTTCCTTCCTCGGATGTTCACAAATATACATTTTTGATTTTTTTTTTCTACTAAACTAAATAACGTCCATAAAACTAAAATAATATCAATTATAACGAAAGCGCCAGAAGTTATTTACTTGTTGCAGCACCAGTAAGTTTCTGTCAAACAAAACACAATTGGATTTCGTTTAAATAATATTCAATGATGATGGGATGTTATATAAAGACTGGTATGTTCGGCAAAGAATTCACGTGCTTGTGATCTTTAAAAGCTGCAGTGATCCAGGGCGCAGCTGTTGTCCAGAGTGAAGCTGCTTGACATTCCACTTTCCAAATTAATGGAGGAAAAGAGGTCCGAAAAGTCTGAGACCACCTTGAGTGTGTGATAAAAGCAGATGTTCTTGCTTTTATCAAAGCACAAGATGCTCTTTTCATCTTGAGATTGTAGGTACTTTTTATTATTAGTGTATATACTTTTTTCTTTTATATTAATGTCAAACAGACTAACAGCTGGAAAGCATGTCAAAGGATACAAAGATTACACTAAATAAATTATGTCTACTAAAGCCCTTTCTGAATGCTTAATTATCATATTTCATTACAATGAACTTGATTAAATCCATCAGCCGTAACATATGTTTCAGTATATAAACATTAAAATAGTATCCAGAGCCGATTACTCACCTTTATCAAGGAAAAAGAAACTGAATCGTTGAAGTTTAAAAAGTGGTTGTGGAGGAACCACCCTTAACACATGTAAAGATCTGAAGACAGACAGACCAACACCCTACACAATCCGCTCAACAGGTTGGCTCAGTCCTGAGTGGGTTGAGTTTTGAATGAAGGATCCTTTCTCTGGTAGAGCAACTCTAATAATTTTTAGTTTGTTATGCACGCTCAGCCTGAATTGATTCTGCTAGTGGGCGGACACAGTGATTCAAACAGACTCTTCAAAAGTCTGTAAAAAATATAGCCTAATATTTTCTATGTAGATTTTTTTTTTTTTTTTTTTTTTTTTTTAAACAGGTGTTTTACTCCTAATTTAAATTATGCATTGAATTGTGTTTTAGGGTTGAAGGAAATATTCATGAACATAACAGAAGAGATCATTTTCTGCCAGGACATTTTACTATGGATTATTTACAGTGTACACTTTTTAAAATAATGTTCCAAAAGGGTGTTTTTGCAGTGATGTCATAGAAGAACCATTTTTGGTTCCCCAAAGAAGTGGACAGTTCTTAAAAGATAAATAAATATTTAAATAACTTTTTTAATAATATATAATAATACATGACCTTGGGCATTAAAAAGGACTCCAAATGCATTTTTGCGGGCCCATAACTGAGAATCTTTATTAAAGCGCCACTTAGGAGACTGAAAATGTGTAGATTAATTCTACAAATTCAAAAAAACAAAACAAAACAAAAAAACCAGACAGCAGCTCATTTTTTGGAGGGCAGGAACTGTGATTCAGGAATAAATTAAATAGTTGAAAAATGTTGAAACAATGGAAAAATTACAATGAAATAAAGTACAAGTGAGAAATGTAGCTAGTTAGCCATCTGTACTTTCTAGACAGTTTATTCTGCTCAATCAAATATCCAATTTGTACGTTTCAGCAGATGAAGTCCCTGATCCTTAGATTTTGCTTGCATCTTCTTCATCCCTATATGTCAAAGAGAGGTGCATTTTAAATACATTTTTTCTCTTAATAATAAATTTTGTTTTCAAAATGTACATAATACTGAGATGTAAACGTGTTTGTGACACTGAGATCAGGTGACCTACTTTCTTTTTGGTTTGCACTGCCCCCCTGTGAAGAGAACAATCTGTTACTCTTTCTGTGAATAAATAATGTTAAACATAAGGTTTTCCTTAGGTAGAAAAAGCATTTGTAAAAATTTGGTGCCACTTACAACACAAAACAGTAACCCCTCCTGCTACAAGCAGAGCTGTGAAGACCAAACCCCCGATCCTCAGTGCCTCATAGTCTAAAAAGAGCAGTAGTCATCTTAAAAAGGAATTATATTTATTAAGTTTTATTTATTAGGAAATCGTTAGCATCTGCCTCAGAATACTTACTGTAAACGAAAGGATCTGCAAAGGCAAAAGAGATGGAAAAAGTTAGAGTGCTCTTGAAAACAGACAAAAATCCTGCCAGAAATGTTCTCATTGCATAAAGAAGACTAATAGTTGAGTAGTGATATAAGAAACAAACACTTCCTCCTTACTTGCTTCAGCTTGACTGAAAAGTGCCAAGAAGACTGCAGACGAAAATAAAGATTTGTGTCAAATCACACGCATATACACCGAGGAGGAATATTAACAAGCTAATGGACTTGGAAAGGTGTTTCAACATTTAAACGTTTGTTAAAAACAAAATTATAGAATATATAATGTAATGAGAACTTAGTACCATACACATTTCTTCCATCAAATCATTAAGTCCAAGTATAAATGCGGATGGAAAGTCTCTTTTGAATGTTTGACCTTCAGGCCCAAGGGCAGAGATCTGTCTGTGACCTTTACTGTGTACATAAATAGACATGACTTACCTATGAGGAGAACTAGTTCTGTGAGCTGCTTCATTTTTACCTCTCCTAATCAAGGACACACAAACACATACACAAACACACAATAAATGAGACTTTTTGTTTCCCCTAAAGGGATTGTCCACCCCAAAACAAAATTCTGCCATTTACTCACCAGCATGTCATTCTAATCTCAATTTAATGACAGTGAATGATGACTGGTGCTTTAAAATGACAAAAGAGCACCATAAACGAATCACAAAAGTGATCCATACAACTTGTCTAAAGCTGCACTAGCTGTCTGATGCAGTCATGACTTCGCAGCAATGTCAGAAGTAACAATGTTTTAAATATGTGAATTGTGCTTTTTCTATGAATAATTTGATTCAGATCATATTCGAATCAGACTGATTCAGTTCTCTTATAATCACCAGTTGAATTGTCCAGTCGCTTATAGATTACAAATGAATAAAGACTTAAATTTAGGCCTGTTTCTTATAGAAGCCTAAGTTGTATAGACTTTATGGTGCTTTTTTCAGTCTCCATTCAGCTTCATTATATTGAAAAGAGTGGCCAACTTTAATGGAAAAACTACTCATACTTATATGATCATCATGAGAGTGAGCAAATGACAGAAAATGTTTCACAGAATCATTGAAACACTTAAGATAAGACATTTTAGAGTATATTTAGATTTTCTGTATACATCACTAATAAAGTCAGCGTCGGCTACTTGCAGCACTTATAATTAGATCTAATATGTTCCTTTCCCATGTGCAGGTCAGTGTTGAGACGCAGACCTATGAGACGAAGAATGTTTTTAAGAAACTCCAGCTGTAAACGCAGCTGAGAGAAAACAGCGCTCGTGTTTTAAAAGTAAACAGAAATGGCGGGTCAACGCAGTCGGGACGCAGCGCGTTCCAGGACACTGCTGGTGTACCCTTGAACGCCTGGAGGTGTTTTGGAAAATTTGCCCTCCCACCCCCTCTGGTTATGGAATCATCTTGGATCAGTAAATCAGCACTTTCTTGATCTCACTGACCACACATTTGCCCTGACTGATGTCTGGATGAAACATTTGTTGCATTAATGCATCTTGTATGTTAAAAAATGACTGTGATTATCTTTTAAAATATAATTCCTCTGAATTAAGCCATCACTCTTAAAAATGAAGGTTCCAAACGGGGGTTGCCATAGAAGAACCATTTTTAGTTTCCTAACAAACTTTTCAGTGAACAGAACCTTTTTTTACACAAAGAAACTTTGAGCACTGGAAAGGTTCCATGGAGGTTCTTCATGGTGTGTTCCAGGGAATATTTACACAAATATCTTGTAAAATAATTCTTGAAATGTCCACATATCTAAAATGCCATGGGGTCACCTTCAGCTTTCGACCTGATTCTGACAGAGAATGACTTCATAGCAATATCAGAAGGATCAGTGTTTAATGTGTGAGCGAATTGTTCTTTTGAGTCTTTTCTATGAATCAGTCGATTCAGATCATTGAATCGGACTGATTCGGTTCTTTTTTAATCACCTACTGAATTGTCCAGTCAGCCCACTAAAAAACCCGTGTTTTTATGTTCCAGAGAATATTTACACAAATTTCATGTAAAATAATTCTCGAAATGTCCACATATCTGAAGTGCCATGGGGTCACCTTCATGTTTTGACCTGATTCTGAGAAAGAATCTTTATCTAATCATTAAAGTTAAATGAATAACTTCGAGCATGGATTATGTATTTAATCACAAACAGAAACTGAATCAAACATTAATGAAGATTTTATAAAGATCCTCACCGGCCTGCAAGCTAAATCAATAATATTAAAGGAGTTCTTCATTGCATCATTCCCATGTCACATTTAGCGCAATCCATTATATAAAATGATAGTCCTCTTACCTTAGCAGAGGAACTGATGGCTCTCTGAGCGGTAGATGTTGGATGAGGCTCCTCAGGTAGGCTAAACTCACAACCTTTCTGTCTTTTCTATAACCTTTAAAGATAACTCCTCCTCACTGTATACAGATAAACAAAGCACAGCATATCAGATTGATGCATTTTGGGTGTGTGCATCACGTCATTTCCACTGTTTAGCCCAAAACATGACTTGTGTGTTGATGAATTACACACAGCTTAAAAGATGGAAGCCAACATGAGTACAAATCAATGTCCTTTAAACGTTCTTTACTAGAGGTATTAAAACTAATGTCCTTTACCCTCCAATCAACAGTAATGTGACACCATGGCAAATAGTGAAAAAAAGCCTTCAAGTTAAATAGAAAAAAATATATACTTTTTACAATATGTAATATAATATGTTTATGTATACAAAAAACATTAAAATTTAAGAATAATAATATAATAATAAATATACATTAGTATTTTGCAATACATCTAATTTTATGTAATGTATTGTTTATTATGAAATTATATATATTTATGAGACTTGAGATTCTGTAACAAGGCCTCAAGTCATGATTATGAAAAAAGAGAGCGAGAAACGTCCTTTTTTATTGTTTAAATTATGTGTTTCATGCTTGCTCAGTGAACTCTAATTTACAGGTGGAAGAAAATTAATGTCAGTTCCAATAACTTAAGACATTAAAGAGACCTTTTGTAATGAGTGAAAAACACCAGGAGAAAGATTCCCAGGGTTCCTTATTATATGTGTGAACAACATGCCATTGTCCTGCTGCATGGAGGCATGAGGACTGCAGAAGTGAAAGCAATAAACTGCAATGTTCGTAATGTAAGACGTTTAAGACTGTTTTACAGGAAGACGGGAAGGACAGTCCTTGCTGTGCTAAACCATGTGTAACTATATGTACACAAGATGTGTTTGAGAAGTGTCTTGGTGGCAGAGTGGAGTAACATGTCACAGCAAAAGCTGGCAAATCTTTGTCAGTCCATGAGGATGAGATCTTCTAGAACTTAAAGGATTAGTTCACTTTCAAATGAGAATTACCCCAAGCTTTACTCACCCTCAAGCCATCCTAGGTGTATATGACTTTCTTCTTTCTGATGAACACAAACGGAGATATATTAATAAATATCCTGGCGCATCCGAGCTTTATAATGGCAGTGAGCGTTACCAAAAGAGTATGAGCTGAAGAAAGTGTCTCCATCCTCATCCATCCATCCATCATAAATATATTCCACACGGCTCCAGGGCGTTAATAAAGGCCTTCTGAAGCAAAGCGATTCGTTTTTGTAAAAAATTTTTTTTTAAAAATCCATATTTAACAAGTTATGAAGAAAAATATCTAGCTTACGCCAGGCATCCTTCCATATTCAACTTAAGAAGTTTGCTGGAAAAAAGCAGCTGAAAGTGGTAGGACATTTCTTTTTTTGCTAAGTATATAATTGTTTTTTTCTTCTCAAATTGTAAATATTATGCATTCTAGTTTGGTATATCATATAATTGTACATTGCCAAAGTTGAGCACATTTGCAGAAGTTCACAGGCTAAAATAAATGGAAATGCGTCAAGTAACCAAATAAGTAGTTATAAGCAAAGTAATGTCACTTTATAGGGTGAGCGTTTGAAGAATTGTCTGAGTCACTGCAAAGAAAACTTGACAACAAAATGGTGTAGTCTTCCATCTCATCTCACTACAAGCTTTAATAAACTCCAGTAATAGGTGGATTTTTTTTAAAAGTATTAATTACAATCATGCACAATGAGAACAAAAATCTGCCCTACTGCACCATTATAGAAAAAATGACATTTCCCAACCACAGTATTTAAGAGAGCACAGGCAGTCAGGGAGGAGCTGCTCTCCAGGGCATCAGCAGCATACGCAGTCATCTAAAAGATTTCACAACCATATTGTATGGAAAATCTCTCAGTGAATCCACAGCTTACGTGACTCTCTCATCATTGTTTGTGCTGTGATGATGGTAAAGAAAAAATCTGTCACACAAACCAAGACCGGCAGAGCTAATGCAGTTATTCATGACTTTTCTTAATCTTTTGAGAACTGACTATAAACTAAATTTGAATATTGAATCTGAAAAACACTGAAGAAAAAAACCTGTTAGGATCTTAGAAACATGAGTTCACATGCCAATTTTTTTTTTTTTGATGGATGTTCACACTGTAGAAACGCACCACATGTCTGCCACTTGTTGATTTCAGTTTACTTTATTGTATTGCTCTAAAATGTATTTTCACAGGGGTCGAACTGACCCCAAACAAACACCTCTATACATGATAATCACCGTTATGAAAAGTACATGCTGATAAAACGGACTGTAAATGCCTCAAGTAATATGTCTATTGGGTTTTGATGAGGTCAGTGGAACATATTACACAAATCCGGAAAGAAGAGAATAGGTTAATTTAGAAATTACTATCACTTTTACACAAACAGCATTCGAGTCTCTCTGAGAAGAATGTATAGTCGTTCTCAAGGGAACAATAAACATTAAAATTCAAACAAAGCTGTAGATAAAAATAATAAAAATATATATATTTGACTGTCTGATTTGAAATGCATCTACATTTCAGATGTCAATAATGTTTAATAGTTATGAGCACATTCTGAAAATATCATACAACATATTAAATATAAATTTGACTGTGAGTTAGACCAGCGAGTTGTTGTGAGCTGTAATGTGACCTCTTGAGTGTTTACTAGAGCTTGAGTACATATGCAAAACATCAAATGTGTCGTTTCTGAGAACATTAGAAACTAAGCTAAAATGCTCATGGACTGATATCTACAATGGAAAACGTAGTGAATAGAAGCGCAGTCGTTCCAGGGTGCAGCGAACCACCTGTGTCAATATTGACCATTCTACTATTGATCTACTCAGTAAAATCCAAAAGGCTCAGTTTGTGTCCTGAAAATGTTGTCATTTAACATCTTAAAGCTGTATAAAACGATTGTAATTAACAACTTAAATCGGTCAAAGTTGTGTGTCATTTACATTCCGTTTAAAATAAAAAACAACCAACTAAAATAAGTGCATATCGCAAACAGCATGTCTGACAATGACAAAGTACTTGACTATTCATTAAACGGCAGATCCATGATTAAATAATCTGATCCTTGTATTTATAAGATAAACATTATGGAAAGGCGGAGTTGCTTGATGCTTAAAGTGGATTAGCTAAAAAAGAACATATACCTGGATCAAAAAGAGGATGAAGATCCAGGAATATGTCCTATTAGGAATTTAAGGCTGTGAGACGCCCCCTACTGGACAAGAATAAAACCCTTTTTTCAAAACTGTAGTATAGAAGATCATTGTGCTGTATGTTGTAGCCTATATTACATATATTATGATATTTGTGATATATTACAAACCCTTCAAATCCACATTTGTTTATAAGAAGCATGAATCAATATTGCTTAGTTTGTGGTGATTGCACGTCATCTTGGATTCCACCCACTGACCCTAAAAAAAAAATGCAGAAAATGACACAAGTTCAGAAACAATCGGAATCAGAACAATCTCTCAGTGTCAATTAGATATACTCAAGTTGGTCAAGCATAATGTGCAAATTGCATGAGAAATGAGAAACTTACTGAAGCATCGCTGTGCTTTCTCGGATCTTTTCAACAGGATATAAGCTGCAACGATGGTGATGAGGGCGGCTAAAAATCCTCCGATCACGTATCCGATGAGCTTTGCATAGTAAGAATCATTCGCTGAGATACAGAGAGAGAGAGACATGAAGGCTATTGTCTCCTCACACACACACACACACACACACTTAATTGCTAGTAACATACCGTATACATAAAGGTTTCCGATTTGGTCCACAACACCTTTGACCCTGCACAAAAAAATAGTGCCATTGTCGTCTTCTGATGTTCCCGCGAGTTCCCAAGCAGCTACAGCTCCTCC
Organism: Opsariichthys bidens; assembly: GCA_037194245.1. NCBI lineage: Eukaryota > Metazoa > Chordata > Actinopteri > Cypriniformes > Xenocyprididae > Opsariichthys > Opsariichthys bidens. Next base: position 6,014,139 of record CM074300.1, on the reverse strand, counting down.
GGATTTTTTATAACAGTAAGCTTTCATTGACTGAGGAAAGGAGAAAGATTTTGTATTTAATATCATTTAGGGACTATGGAAGCTTTCCACCACTGATTTAAAAATAAAGTTAACTGCAACTTTTTATCTCGCAATTAGGTTTTATCGCAATTGACCCTTCGTGGGCAGTTTGATTGACAGGCGATCTGACCAATCATAACCCCGAATCTGCCATTTTGTCTGACAAAGCAGTCAGGGGAGTTGTGTGTGTACTCACGTCTGAAACAACATTCCTTCTGATGTTCATTCATGTTTATTTGATGCTATAAATGAACTAGTATGAAGAGATGATCGGTTCACGAGGAGCTACAGCGATCTGTCACGAAACATTAAAGAGACACTATACGCTATTTATTGTTTAAACTTCTTTAAATCATTACAATATTTTAAACATGAAACTGTTTAATACGTTGTCAGTGTCCTCTGTGCTCCAAGATGTATTTTTCACTTTGTGAGAACATGATGTGTGGCGTGAGAGCGCATGGCTTGTCGGACATAGCAACAGTAACTAAAGGGGCGGGTCTTTGCAAAGGGTCAATTGCGAGTTAATACGGAGCCCCTAAAGGGACATGGTGAAGGAAAAAATTATTTTGCAATGCTTTTACGTGTTCTTGTAAAATGTTTATTCCATGATGGAAACAAGCTTTAAATCTACAATCCAAGTTGTTGTAGAAAAGAAGAGTTTTCAAAGCATCCCAGAATGCACCACATGAATCTGCAGAGGAGCTCTAGGCTGATCTAGGCAAAGCTTAAAAGTTGGTTTGGATTGTTGATCATTCCATTTGTGTCGTTTCTTAGTTTTCCCGACACCATCATTATAAAATGTTGAAAATATAAAGATTTAGTAGGACTGTCCACACTTTTGCTTATGTACAGAATGTGTACCACAATAATTTAAAGAGAGGTCAATTCTTCACCTGAGCGGGTAAGTATTTGGTTTCGTCTCCTGGACAAGACACAGAATCATTGACCTTTGAACCCATGATGTAAAATCGGATTTTTTCCGAGGTCAGGCCACTGTAACCACATTCAAAGGTGACAGTTTTCCCGGTCTCCGAGGTCAAATTTTGAGGAAGTACAATGGGTGTCGGGTCTAATGCTGAGGAGAGAAGCAACAGATCACAGCATAAGTTGGAGGGCCTTGCTAATTTGACTAAGAAATTACCAACTTTTTGACTATTCTAATGGCCACACCTACACTCTTAAAAATAAAGGCTCTTTATCAGCTTCAATGGTTCCATGAAGAAACTTTCCACTTTCCATTTCTCAAAAGGTTCTTTTAAGTGGTTTTAAAAATGGTTCTTTTAAGAACTGTTCATTGAAAGGTTCTTTAGGGAAACAAAAATGGTTCGTCTATGGCATCTATGTGAAAATCCGCTGTTGTTTTAAAGAGTATAAACACAAAATATCCTATAAAGTCAATATAAAAATGGGAAATGTTCAAATACTCTCATATCGAGCCACTGAAAAATACGAAGGTTTGAAAAATCCTTCTTTACCAACAGCCATTTATATTGTTCCATTACAGCTAACCGCTTTTCAACTTTCAAGTTTAAAAAGTCAAGGTTCTTGAATCACTAAACATACCATCTTTCATAATGAGTCATTTTCTTCAACTTTAAGCATTAAGATGTAATATGAAAACGCACCGTTTGTAAGCGAAGCAAACTGCACCACTAAGATCAGAAGCCTCATCAGATGGACAGCGGTTTGGATCTCGATCCTTCCCATTTCATCCGATATCACAGGGCCACGAAAAGCCCTCTCTGCTGGTGCAATCCCTCGAGCGATCGCTCAGTAGGAGAGCGGATGAAAGCCGTGCTCGTTCTCAGCAGACACTGCGACTAAAAACACAGTGGAGGATGCTCATTTGCAAGGAGTCTTCCAAGAAAGTTTTAGGCTGGGCTGGGACATACCCCTATTCCAACCTTTACAGCAGCGCACGTCGCTCTCTTTTCACTTCCTTGTGTGTTTAGCACTGATTTCTTTATGCTTTCCCTTCCTCCTGGCATTACTGAACTACTATTTGAGTATAAGGCATTTTACTGCCAAAACAGTGAAGATGTAAATTTACATAAGCCAGAAAGACACACTTTTTTCCACCCAGCATTGGTTCAGTGGATGCTAAGCATTTTTATGAATGAAAGAGTTATCTTACATCATTCAGATTTTGATATGTGTTGCATTCATTTGCAAAAACCTATAATAAACAGGAGAATGTGAGAAATTAAGAATAAAAAGGTTCAAATTAGAGCTGTTAGCATGATTGCACCATCCTAGGCATAATAAATCAACATAAAAATGTTGAATAAATAATAAACAATACACGTAATTATGCAAAATTCTTATGCACTTGATACACAAGATGTTCTTAGATGTGTCAGAACATATTAACACATATTTATAAATAACTGTTACATACTATACCCTTCAAACGTTTCAGGTCAATTTTGTTTGGATTAAATTATATTTTATTCAGCAAAGATGCATTACATTTATCAAAAGTGATTTCTACTTCAAACTGATGTTCTTTCTCTTTATTCATCAACGGATCCTGAAAAAATATCAGGGTTTCCACAAAAATATTAAGCAGAACAACATTAATAATAAGAAGAAATGTTTCTTGTGCATCATATTACAATGATTGTGAAGGATCATGTGACACTGAAGACTGGAGTAATGCTGAAAATTCAGCTTTGATCACAGGAATAGATTGGATTTTAAAATATAATATTTCACAATATTACTTTTTTTTATTACTGTATCTAATAAATAGCTTTGGTGAGCAGAAGAGCTTTTTTCAAAAACAGTAAAAAAAAATCTTACCGACCCAAAGCTTTTAAATAGAAGTGTATATTTATTAATTTAAAAATTGCTGATGCTTTTATGTCAAGTTTGTAAAGTAACCACACAAAAAAGTAAAGCACAAAAGTAACCAAGAAAATTAGTTTTTTATTAAAAAATTATGTCTTTATTTCAGTATTTAAAAGTCATATATTAAGGCACAACATTTAGATTTTGCTGAAAAGAATTGAAAAGAAAAAGCAGTCAGATTACTCTATGACAAAGATCAGAACTTCTATATTGTACATATATTCATATCAGCTACTTTCATGAACATGAAAACAGAAAAATAAGCATATATATAGAACAAAAGCTAAATTGTCTTTGACTTTTATTGTCTATTCAACTAAATTACTAAAACAAATGATATTCAGAAGGTTATGGTACAACATCTGGATAACAACATAGCAGCGTAACATAAAAATTAGACATAAACTTGAATTAAACAGTGCATTACATAGTAAAGAAGCTATTCATATATGTACATCAATACAAGCAACACAAGCAACAATACTGACTGCCACAGCAATGAGTTTATTCATTCTGCTCTCTAAACCAGTCTTTGGTTTGTATCATATCAATGCTTAACCCATCTTTTAAGACAAAAGAGAAAGTAAAATACATGTAAAATACATGAAGTGTGTAGTTTTCATAAAACATTTTCAAATGTCACTGTGTTGGCCATTTAAATTTAAAAACCTAGTTAAGTACATATTCAATCATGGCACATTTCACAGAGGCCTGTATTATTCAGTAAAATCCTACTCATAAGTTCATTTATTAAAGATTTGACTATTTATATGTATATACTGTACTGTACCTGTGCTGCTAGTAAACAGAATTGAGATAAATACTGTAGATTGAGATAAAGTCCTTGTCAGATTTAGGATTGTGATAAAAAAAGTGTACTTTTCTTGCTGTTTTGAGTCCATATTATGTCTTTTTGTACACCATTTTTACTACTTCAATTAAGAGACTACATCTGAACATTACCATATATTTAATTTTTGGTAGCAAACACACTGTACAAACCTGCAATATAAGATAAAAAAATCCTTGAATGTTTTACGAAAATATTTATTATTTCATTTATATGTTGTGTGTGTGTGCTCATGTGTTTGTTTGTGTGTGTGTGTGTGTGTGTGTGTGTGTGTGTGTATATATATATATATACATACATATAAATGAAATAATAAATAAAAATTGATGTTCAGCCTGGGAAAATTGACATCTTCACCCTTCATTCAAATATTATAAAAAAAAAAAATTGATTTTGTAAGCATATTGCGTAGTCGTGTTTGGAGTCCGCTGTTTTATTTGTGTTAACGCAATGAAATTGTGCAGACATAATTTTTGGCCAGGCTGTCATACAAAGAAATTATGAACACATGCAAAAACAAGAGAGAACCAATGAAATATTAATAATTAATCATGTTGTAGTCAATGTTGGCTTTTTCATGTGAGCTTGTTGTTTTTCTTTGCATGTTTTGCATATTAAATCCTGTAGCTGTAAATTGCTACAAAATTACATTTTTTTGTCAAATAAGTTTGTCTGATAAATACCTTAACCAAGTTTAGTGTTTTGTTCTTCCCTCATATTTATAATATTTAAAAAATATTAAATATTTTCCTCATATTTTGATGGGTTAATTGAACTTGTAGGGTGATTAAATATATATATATTTATTATTATTATTATTATTTTAATTACTACTGTATCTTATTGTACTATACTTGAGGCAGATTTTTTTATTTTATTTTTAAAAAAAAAGCATATTTTATGGTAATTGCCGACTGATGTGTTCATAAACTCAAAGTACAGCATCAGAAATGCTTATTGACCTTCATGAGTCAAATATTGCAAAAAAATATTCGTCCTTGAGACAGGTTGATCATCACAGACGATACATCACAGCATCAGACGTCAGATCTCAGTCACAGATCCGAGCAACAAATCTGACCTCAACGGGCAATATTTCAGTCTCATATAAAACATTTTCCCACTCAAAATGGCTATGGTGTAACCGCCCGTGCCATTTTGTGCACTCCTGGGGAATTCTCATACATCTATGAAGGTAAATTTGAGAGAAAAGTGAGATAAGGTTTGTTTGTAATGACATGTAGATAATCTGATGAAAGTGTGGCGATCATCCTGCATCACTCACCCTCATGGCTGTAGAAATCCAGGGCAGAAAGCGTGACACACGGGTGTAAACGCCGGGCTTCTTGGCCAATGCGCAGCCTGTGCCCCAGCTTACCACCCCCAACAGACGATAGCGGCTGGTCTTAGACAGGACATCCGCTGCTACAAAAGGACCACCACTGTCCCCCTGACATCATATGAGAGATGATATGTCATATCAATGATTGCATATCAGTCCACAGTGCCACACGGCCACTTGTACATTAGTGAAAAATGTCGCCCTCTAGTGGTCGTGTGCAGTGCTGGATCTAGACCAGGGATGTCCAAACCGGCAGAGTTTAACTCCTCACCACACCTGCCTGGAAGTTTCTAGTATGCCTAGAGCTTGATTAGCTGGTTCAGGTGTGCTTAATTGACCCTTTGCAAAGACCCGCCCCCTTTAGTTACCGTTGCTATGTCCGACAAGCCATGTGTTCTCACGCAGTGAAAAATACATTACGGAGCAAAGAGGACACTGATAACGCGTCGACAGACAAGACAGAGCAGGTTACTTTTGATATGAAACAGTTTCATATTTAAATATTGTAATTTTTTAAAGAAGTTTAAGCAATAAATAGCGTATGGTGTCTCTTTAATGTGTCGTGACAGATCGCTGTAGCTCCTCGTGAACCGATCATCTCTTCATACCAGTTCATTTATAGCATCAAATAAATTGGGGGTTATGATTGGTTAGATCTCCTGTCAATCAAACTGCCGGCGAAGGGTCAATTGGGAACAGTGGCACTCCAGGAGCAGGATTGGAAAGCACTGATCTAGACTGATGATGTCATAACTGAGTGGCAGATACCTGGCAGGAGTCGGTTCCTCCCTTCTCATAACCGGCACAGAACATGGTGGTGGTGACCTGGTTGTCGTAGTAATCAGGACCATTGCACACAGTATCGCTGATGATGGGCACATTTGCTTCCTGGAGGACGTTGGCTTGAGTGCCTGCAAGAAATGAAGAGACGTGAAAAAAAAAACCAAAAATGTTCTGATCTCTACAATCCTTAAATGAATATTGAGGGTTTTCGATTTAATGTAACTGTGCCTTCAAGTCATGTTGACCTGTTCATTTTTAAAAGAAGCATTATTGCGTTACTCATAAAAAGCAGCTAACTTTTGCCTTTTTCTCACTGTTGAGACACAGGACAAGGACATAAGTAATAAAAAATTATAGTTGTCAATGTCATGGGGTAGTCGTGGCCTAATGGTGAGGGAGTTGGGCTTGTAACGTGAAGGTTGCTGGTTCGATTCCCACGCTGGCAGGAATTGAAGGTGGAGATTGTGAATAAACAACACTCTCTCCACCTTCGATACCACGACTAAAGTGGCCTTGAGCAAGACACCTAACCCCTAATTGCTCCCTGGGTGCTGTCGCAATAGCTGCCCACTGCTCCGTGTGTGTGTGCGTGTGTGTTCACTACTCAATGCTGTGTGTGTGCACTTGGGATGAGTTAAATGCAGAGCACCAATTTTGAGTCTGGGTCACCATACTTGACAATACGTCACAACTTTCACACTTTTCACTTTCATGATACACACATGATTTTCACACATGAAATAATTAACCCTGGGTCATTCTAAACCCTGGAATCCTGGGTTATCTTGCTTCACGTTTCACACTGCTCATAATTTACCCGGGGTTAACAATTAATCCTGGGTTTTCATAAACTGAAGTTTCACATTGTACATTCCTATTTGTGGTGTCGGTGTCATTGATCGGATAAAAGCAGGACACAACCTGTTTACGTAGCTCTAGCATTGCACATCCTCCTATTGCCGACGAGTATAACGAGTTTATACTGAATAGACATTTTTGACTGTAAAATTAAGAATGAAACGGTCTCTTCTTCACTCAAATTGTCGCATTTTCTTTCAGCATTTGAAATTTTTCCTCTCAAATGTTTCTGTTCAGGTAAATATGAGTTTGTGATTGGTGATTGCTAAGCTCCAGAGCAGGGTTTCATAACCCTGGGTAAAAAGCGGTGCTAACCCTGCATCTAAATTACAAGTGTGACACGTTGCTTAACCCAGGGGGTTAAAAGCGGTGTTTAGAACGGCGAAAACCCGGGGTTAAGCGCAGTGTGAAAAGTCCAGTGATTCCCATGTAAATGCATTTGTGCGGCAATTAAAAGGTATGGAAACATATACGACACTGCATGAACATTATGTGCGTATATCAGCACAAGTGCATTTACACAAGAAACAATGTATCACAGCATTCCCGATTATAATCTTTAGAGCTAATTACAATGATCCAGACCAGTTTATTTCAGGCATGTTCAGGCAAAATTCAAAAAGTTTTCCAGTTGCAAATTGGCAGCATTTTGTGCATTAATCTCATAAATATGATCATTCTGACATGACATGAAGGCTGGGATGCTGTCAATTACTAATACGTGACCCTCTCAGTGTTTATGAACAAACAGGAAATGTGTTTATAGTAAATGGAAGCTTAGCACGTAAGTGGGCAGCATCATGAATAAACATTTAATACATACAACTTTTCTAAAAGTATAACCATTGTACTGAAATATTAAATGTGCTAGAATGAGAATGATGTAGTGTTATGATCATTCTATACTATTATAGTATTCATAAATGTTTATTATAGTATTACTATAGTAATATTTTATAGCTTTATTTCACTTCATTTTAAGTTCTAGTCATTTTATTTGCTTTTGACTTTAGATTTAATTTATATTTATTTCAGTTTTAGTTTGAGTAATCCAAAACTTAAAAAACTTAAATTCCAATGAAAAATCTGAAATAAGTTGAATATTTTCATGTAATATTTACAGTATATTTTACTTTATTTATTGTATTATTTCAATTAACAAAGATTTATTTAATAATTCCTTGCGAAAAAAAAAAAATGTGCACTTTATTTTGGAAATAATACACTTAAAATACTTAGGACTTAAGTACATCTGAATATGTAATGATCATAATATACTTTAATGTCGTTTCTGTTCAAATTTGTACAGAATATCATGTCTTTGAATATAATTGTAATGATGAAGTTATAATTAAGTACATTTAAAATATATTAAACAAATAACACATTACAGGTAAATAAATATATATTTATACAATGCTTTAGTATGTTAGTTAACACATAAATATTTGTACAGGTTTGGCAAAAGATTATCAAAGCATAATAATTTAATATGTACTTTAAAGTAAAACTTTTAATTTGACATTATTACGAAGTGCACGTTTTCACGAAGGTGTACTCTTTAAGTACACTTCAGTAGTCTTTTATTTCATTTAAACATCTGCAATCACAGTTTTTTTTTTTAATATATACTTTTAAGATTTGAAGTAGTGCACATTCAATATTATTAAGCACACTTCTTTTTCACACTACTTTTTAATCACTGGAATGATGAGATAGGATCAAACTCCATCCGCATGAATTATGTTAGAAACACATAACCAGATATTCCCCCAAAATAAAAAGTATTTTTTGCAAAAGAACGAATTTAAGCGCTTTTATGTGCTCACAAAAAAGTCCACTGTTGATACAAACTGAGGGGAGATGAAATTTTTGTCTGGTAACTGACAGCAGGTCACACACGCGGTCTCTTCAAGCACAATAACACTCGCACGGGCCACTGACACAAAGGTCAAAGAGAGACAGACAGACAGACAGCGAGTCTCCGGTTCCAGGTAAAGATGATAAACACTGGAATGCGGCACTGCAGCGACCTTAATTTATTTAAGACGCAGAATGAGACATTACTTACCATAATACTCCATGTTACCCCAGCCGGTTACTGTACCTATCTGCCCATCCGCCAAACGCTGGCCGTAGGTAGGAAGACACACTGGCTGGATATAATCTAAAACATCAAAAGAGATGACGTCAACTGGGAGGAAAACCGTTTCACACACAGTCATTCGCAATTCTATGACACAACACTAGAGGGAATGCGGAGCAATTTTCAGCTTGTCATTGTCCATTTTTACAATGATGGTTCCATAATACCTTTAATATTTCCATTCCACAAAAGGTTCTCTGTAGTGGAAAATGGTTCTTTATAGTTTTTTAATATTTCATCCCTCTAAGAAAAAATGGTTTTTTTTTAGAACTGTTTACTGAAAGATTCTTTGGGAACCAAAAATGGTTCTTCTAATACGCCCACCTATTGGAACATGTATTTTTAAGAGAACAAAACATTTTCTGAATAAAAGCCCATATATTTCCTGACAACATTCTGGTTAACTATGGCTTTGTCCTTCTAGAAAAGTCTGCCGGTATTGTCTTTTGTTTCGACTCAAGGCCGCGTGGAAATAGAGGAGCTTTGTTCTCAGGACGAGCAACCTGAGACCAGAGTGAGGTTTTACTATAATGCTGTGTTCACCCAGAAAGGCCTCTAACATACCACTACCTCATGAAAACACCTCAAAACAAACTCCAATTAAATTCCTGCTAGTAGAGATTTGTCCTTGTTTCACAGTGACATCTCTTTTATGAACAAGCTGTTTTATGAAAAAGACCTTTGTGTAAAAATGCCTTCAGTTTCAATAGAAAACACAACACACACACAAAATAACAACAACGTGACATTTACTGTCATATTTAAAAGATTAAAATAAAAGTTTCCAGTCATTTTTCTCTCCACACCAAAAGGAAAAAGCTAGTCAATAGGACCAAATCGGACGCTTAACATATATATTTACATTGAGCAGGATTTTGGCCAACGAAATTTCACTATACATTTATTATATATATATTTTTATTACATATACATTTTATTATATATAAATATATTTTCTGGGTTAGCCATTCTGTTGACTATAAGTAACGATGCACTAGGTTTGGGTTAGTAGAATAAGTTGACGAACTTGCGAACTTACTTAAAGTCAGTAGAATGTCTGTTGAGGGACCATCATAATAAAGTATTAGCAGATATTAAAATCCTTTCACGAGTAAATTTAAACTATTCTAGCTGAGCGCCCAGCGTGAGTTTTTCAAGGCTACCGTTATTTAGAACTTATCGCTTTATTTTTTCCATAGTGGCGCGTCATTATTTGTCACGTGACACACCGAAGCCAATAGTCTTACTAATGATCTGCTTTTATTTTATTTTTCCTTTTTTATTCAAAATACTTACAAATTTGTTAACTCTAGCATGAGATGTCTGACATTCCGATTGTCAAATATGCCCAAGTGGATGTGTTTTGCTGTTTAAACACCTTTATAACACCTTTACAACACTTCATCCACGTCTCCCGAAATACATGAAAGTAAGTGAGCTGGTGAACTGAGAGAAGAATAGAGTAAACTTTAAAGTTACTTAAAAAATTTGTGTTTGATATGAACATAAAGTGTCGTCTAATTACGGAAAGGATTGTTATTGGCTCTTCCATAGACATCAGAGTGTATTTTACAAACTCTCAATGTATTGTTTTATTAGTACTTATGTGCATTTATATGTCTGAAACCTAAAATAAACATTATGTGGCTGAAAAAGCTGCATATTTTTGATATATTGAAAGCGCCGAGCGGCCCAGCGCGCTCAAGCACATTTTAATTTGCCGGCTGATCACGTGATGCACTTAACGTTCTAATCACACCGGTATTATCGTGGGTTAAGTCTACTAATACTCTAATGAGTTGACATGTAGGTGCAACATTACTTACAGTCAAATGAACGTCTAAAGGGGACCATAAATATACCATTTTCTGTTGTTCTGTGTAAAAACTCACCAGTGAACTGCAGAGGTTTTGTCAGCGCCAGGACTGCAATGTCACGACTGTTGTCGTCAATGTTGGCATCGACGAAGGGCAGATAGCTGCTGTGGTAGACAACAGTCTTCACCTCAGCGATCACAACGTTCTTACGGATGGGAGTGTTGTAGATCGATCCCATCAGAACCCGCCATCGTGACACATGACGATACCTCCTGACGATACAAGCCTGAGAGTGAGATCTCACATACAAGCACACTAACATTTTGAAATAAATTCATACTTAAGTTCAGAAAGTTTCATCATGGTTTTAAATACAATCATACAATCTGTAAGATAGATAGATGGATTGGTGGATAGATAAATGGATAGATAGATGTTGCTACCATTTTCAACATGGAGCTAGCATGTTTTAGCTTGTTTTTAACATGTTTTAACACATTTCTACCATGTTGATAGAATGATTTAACATTTTGCTCGCATGTTTTAGTACTAAAAAATAACAATATGGGTTTAAACTGTGTGTCACTCACTCAGGAAAGCAATGTGCCGCACTGACAATCCAGCGATCGGAAATGATGGATCCACCGCACTGGTGAACTCCATCATACTGTAAGCTGACCTGCCACGGCCACGAACCCTGGCGAGCGTCCACTCCCCCCACAATACGCTCTTCAGGCAGCATACGACGACCACAGTCTACAGCGACAACAACAAATCATGTATTTGAGGTGAAGAAATATTCAAAATGCTACAAATTGATTTGTAACACTTACCCTGACAAATCACCTCTAGTATCTGACCTTTGTCACACTTACTGAAACAGAAATGAAACTTCAGAATTAGAGAGATTAACACTATTGAAACTGGTTCTTAGATTTTGGTTAGTGTTGTTTGTCTGATTAAAATCTAAAACTGTTAAAGGTGAATTGACTATCTGTTTCTCTAACTACAATACCAGTTAAAAGTTTTGAAAAATTTTTTTTTTTTTAAATGTTTTTGGAAGAAGTGTTTTATGCTCACAACGGCTGCATTTATTTGATGAAAAATACAGTAAAACAGTTTTCTATTTGATTATATTTGAAAATATAATTTATTCCTGTTATGCAAAGCTGAATATTCAGCATCATTACTCAAGTCTTCAATGTCACATGATCCTTCAGAAGATGTTGGCGCTCAAGATATTGCTACTTAATATTTTTGTGAATCCATAATACACTATGACATTCAAAAGTTTGGGGTAAATAATTTAGTAATGTTACAAAAGATTTCTATTTCAAATAAATGCTGTTCTTTTGAACTTCCAGTTAATTAAAGAATCCTGAAAAATGTCACGGTGTCCACAAAAGCATTAAGCATATTTTTTTTCAAAATGGATAATGGTAAAATTCATTATTAATAGCTGAGCAGAAAATCATCATATTAGAAATAATGTAACACTGGATCATGTGACACTGACGACTGGAGTGATGATGCTGAAAATTCAGCTTCGCGTCACAGAAATAAATGACATTTTAAAATATATTCATATAGAAAAACGGTTATTTTGAAATGTAATAATATTTCTGTTTTTACTGTATTTTTGACCAAATAAATGGTGAGCATAAAAGAAAACATTTAACATTAGTAATTATTCCAAACTCTTGACCAGTAGTGTTACTGATAAACAAGAGAGCGGCCGGAAAGCATCTTTCTCCCTCAATGGCCAATCAGAATTAGTCGTGTATTCTAATGCAATATATTAATCACAAATATTTCATTAAATTATAGATGTTTTTTTTTTCTACCAGTGACATTTTACCAGTTTTTGGTTGACTCTTTAAAATGCAAAATGTATAGCTTGCTAATTCTAGCTGAGAGCTTTATAGACCAATGGATGAGGAGAACTGTTGAAAGCTTATTTTTGCAATTCCATTTAGTCATGGCAATGGTGCATATCTTTATTTTTAGGAAATGTCTTACCAAGGATAGAGGGCTGTTTTTATCTTCTTCCCATATGTTAACTCACTATCTTTCACACAGAAAAAATCTCGGTCACCACCGTTGTCAGGAGCGCATGTCACTGAGAAATTTACTGCTCTGAATGGAAAGAAAATTGCAAATCAAGACATAACTAAAACAATGAGGAATTCCAGTTAATTAATGAATCCGGCTTGACTAAATGAATGTCTACACATGAGATACAATGAGTCTGGCATGCTTGTTTGTTACCTGATGAAGCCCATCTCCTCACAGCTGATGTTGGCGACGAGCTGGTTGAAGCTGGATGAGCAGACGTGTTTCCACCTCCGCTGAGTGGAGTCGAACACTCTCAGCCTCTGGTCAGCTGCACTCACCTGCACTGCAGGACATAATGAAGACAGTGAGTATGATTCCAAACAAAAGATCCATAAAGCTTTGAAGCAGTGTTTTGAAATCGCCCATCACTAGATATTGTTGAAAAGTCATTACTTTGGGGTTTTTTTGGGCGCACAAAAAGCATTCTTGTTGCTTTATGATATTAAGGTTGAACCACTATACTCAAATGAACTGTTTTAAATATGTTTTAATATCGTTCTGGGCATCTGAAAGTGTTAATTGTCTCGCTGTCAACAGAGGCCTCACTTAGACATCAGATTTCATCAAAAATATCTTGATTTGTGTTCTGAAGATGAACGAAGGGACATGAGGGTGAGTAATTAATGACCGAATTTTCATTTTTGGGTGAACTAACCCTTTAAAGAATTGGGATCAATACGGTTTTTTTGTTGTTGTTTGTTTGTTTTAAGAAATGAAAACGTTTAACTTACTTTTATTTAGTAATGAGGCATTAAAAGACCAAAATTGACAGTAACGACTTTTATAATGTGATAAAATACTGTATGAAGCAGCAAAACTGTTACTAACATTGATAATAATATAAGAAATGTTTCTTGACCACCAAACCAACATGTTAAAATAATTTCTGAAAGATTATGTGACACTGAAAAGCTAGTAAAAACTGAACTATGGCTGCTGAAAAATCTGCCTATGAATTATATTTTAAAATATATTTATCAAAATAAATGCAGACATGGTGAGCATAAAAGACTTCTTTCAAAAACACAAAATTTACCTGTATATAAAATAATATTGTTTAAATGTAATATTCTTAATTAAAAATGAACTAGGCTTACCATCAAATAATCCAGTATCTTCTGTTGTTCTAAGATACGTGACTGAAAATCAAACAAACAAAACAACTGTAATAAGTCTCTGGAGTGACTGCAGTATTCCATTGAATCAGCAGTTCCTATAGGCAAACCGGATTTCCCAGAAAGCAGAGCCGAAAATCTTACCAAGGGCCCAGATGGCGGCTCCCAGACCCCCCAGTATGATCAAGATCACAGCTACTGCAGCGACCACCCGATACGGACTGAAGATGGTCATCCCTGGACTTCCTGTAGGACAAAAAACAACAACGCTTTCGGTACAGGACAAAGTATGTATTTAATGCAGTAATGTGGGATTTTGTGCTTGTGAGCAAACACATAAATCATGACAGAGCTGATGAAAAGAACAGAACCATGAACAAGATCAATAGTCCAAAGTCATCAATTCCTCTCTGCTAAAGTAAACGTGGGACTGAATCTCAGTGTCATGTTCAGCTCTCTCTCTCACATGCGCACACAGACCAATGTCAGCATGTTCCTAGACAAAATCCTAGAGATGGAACTCTGTCAGTGGTAAGTGACCAATGCCAAAAAACAGTAATATCCAGACCTGCATGCACTGAGATCACCAATGCTGCTGTTTACCTGCACTCCTTTATTCTACGATTATACTGATCGATCCATAACCATTATCTTATATAAAGCATACACCGAATGTAAATATGACTTTGAAATACATATGACTTCTATCTCTCTCGGATGTTTATCCTGAGAAAAACGCCCCAATAATCTCACTGTATCTCCTATAGAGTTTCAGAAGAGATTTCTACAATGCCATGATTTCAATATGACCTCAAACATTTCTGAAATATATGTCCAAACTATTAATAAAATATAAATAAAATTATATATTAATAGATTTATACTATTATGGCTACGGTCTTATTTTTTAATATATTTTTTGTTTATTCTATAATGAATTCTTTTCTTGACGTGAAAGAATCAAATAACAGTAAAAAAAAAAGAGATTCAAGATTCTGTATTACATTAAAATATAAATTATATATATAAATGTATATTAACATTTTACATTGTTTTCCAAAGACATTATATTATTTTAGGATGTTTGTATATATATATATATATATATATACTGTATGTTAAGGAAAATGACAAAGAATGGATACATGATTTAATTTAAAATAGAACAAAATGCATCTTAATATTGTTCTTGTGCATTTTGTACATTTTGTTTTCTATTAAAAACCAATGATATGAAAGGAGAAAAATCATAATAGGTGGCTTTCCTGCAAGTGCCTAATGGTAAATGAGTAAAATACTGTAACTGGGACAAACAGATATACTTTAAAGGGAATAACGTACAGTTTTAGATCTCATGAGCTATAAAATAGCAACCTCTGAGCAATAAATCTTCCATTGGGAGTACCTGTATCCTCTGCACATCCCTTACTATACTAAAATAAACTACATTCATTGACAAGACTCGATAAGCTCCACCTAAAATAACCAGGGATCACCAGGACCATATCCATATTCTGTAAATTAATTACGTTTTCTTCTTTCATTAATGTGTTTATTGTTGTGTTGAAAAAGGTCTACAAAGTTACAAAAAGTGCAAGTCCACTAGAAAGGGAGTTATTCTCGATTTCCGAACTCCCTGAAATGTCTCGAACGTAGTTTTCTTCTGGTAATGAACACATCACAGTATTGCTCATTTCAATAATTCCCGCTCAAAGCATACTCAAAAAATGGAGACAAGGCCCGGTTGAGTAGAGTTAGTGTGTTGAAACTCATGGTTATGGTAAGAGGCGTGATATTTCCCAAACACACGTGAAGCAGTTGACCAATCACAACACAGCGGCTCAGCCGACCAATCAGAGCACATTGGGCTTTTCGGAAGGAGGGGCTTCGCAGAGACGGAGCGTTACAATGTCAAAAATAATGTGTTATTTGAAAATTCAAGCGTGAAAATCTTTTTTAGTAGACCCCCAAAACAAAACCAAGACTTTAATAAACAAAATAAAGAGGCAAGTGTAGGATTTTGTGAATGATGGGTTTCAGATTCCCCGTGGGACTGCTCATCACCATCACAAAACATGTGATTTCCTGACTGTGAGGAACTTGTGCACAATCTTCAGACAGAAGCTCTGGTGTGATGATTAACAGTAGACCCATGCGACATCAGATCACTGCAGAGACTGTGCTGTCTGATAAGCCCAGAGCAAACAAACACACAAAACGGGTTGCCGCAGCTCCGCATCAGGGCCGAGCGCTCAACCCTTTGGGTCACAGCGACGCATTATGTAGAAACACACTTCACAGTACTGGCTCTTGTGATCCTCGTGGTGCAAACAAGCACATCAGAGAAAATCTGTGAATACCTGAAGGTGTAAAATTGATTCACACTCTGAGTAGTTCTGGGTGAATCACAGGTCATGGTCTCAGATGGAAAGAGATCTTAGACTGATGTTTCTCACATGATGAGAAAAATATTGATGTATGGGCAGCTTTTCCTTTCATTTGAAATCAAATTTCTATTAGAGTCCTATATTCACTTACATTATTTCTTGAGGAATGTACAGATTCCCAGTCATACATTTTACATAAAGAAAAATTTAACATGATCATCACACGAGAAGTGAAACATTTATCAAGCAGTAATGACTAACTGTATCACTCATTACACAATTGCTTTCCCAATAAATGTTGAAATTGTTTTATTGAATTATTGAGATGACAAGTGATTTAAAAGATGCAAAACTGGAAGATCTACACTATCGTGCAAATGTTTGGGGTCAGTAATATTTTATTTTTTAAAGAAATTAATAGTTTTGCTCTTCAAGTACATGTTGAATTGATCAAAATTGACCGAAAAATATTGCAATATAACTGTTTTCAACTAGCAAATCAGAACGTTAGAATGATTTCTGAAGGGTCGTGTGACACCGAAGACTGGGGTGATGATGCTGCAAATTGCGTCACAAAAAATAAATGACACTTTAAAACATTTTTAAATAGAAAAACAGTTCTTTTAACTTGTAAAAGTATTTCACAATATTACTGTTTTACTGTATTTTGATTAAATAAATGCAGCCTTGGTGAAAAATAAATGTACTCACCCCATACTTTTGAATGGTAGTGTATGTAGAAAATCAGTCATCTGCGTGAGTTTAGCATTCTTAAAGCGATAGTTCACCCGAAAAGGAATGTTCTGTAATCATTTACAGACGTTCTTCAAAATATCTTCTTTTGTGTTCAGCAAAAGAAAGAAATTCATAAAGTTTCGGAACAACTTGAGGTTGAGTAAATGATGACAGAATTTTAATTTGGGGATGAACTTTCCCTTTAAATGCCATTATTGACCAATTAGAATCAGAGAGCATCTTATATATGAAATATTTTATGTATCTACATTAGATATTGAACTGAATATATATGAGAACTCGTGTAATTCTAGTTGTGACACATCTTGGTCATTGATACAAGCTGTTAGATAATAAAAAATGCCCGTGAAACATATCAGCATAAACAGAGAAAATCTGACCATCCATATTTCACTTTGACTCTCAACTGACCAGTGATGTTTTGTCCAAGCCCAGCTTTCAATAGCTACATTAGAGGTCAGAACAAAACTGTAACAGTGT
Source organism: Opsariichthys bidens (assembly GCA_037194245.1). Lineage (NCBI taxonomy): Eukaryota > Metazoa > Chordata > Actinopteri > Cypriniformes > Xenocyprididae > Opsariichthys > Opsariichthys bidens. Next base: position 5,996,577 of record CM074300.1, on the reverse strand, counting down.
GATGTTTTCCTGTTTGCTGTCTCTCGTTTCATTCCTGAGGATTTCCCCATTGCCTCAGACTGTTTCTACAGCACCTGCCATGACCCATTTGACCGGAGAACAAGAAGTACTTTTGTTTAGGTGGGGGTGTATATGAGACAGAGCTTCTTCATGGTACACTGCTCTCTCTCTCTCTCTCTCTCTCTCTCTCTCTCTCTCTCTCTCTCTCTCTCTCTCAAGACCATCATACCTGGATGATTCAAGTTTTGCTGCCAAATTAAAACATCACAACGCCTTTTAAAAAGGGGTTAAAAGCATTCAACAGAACACAGAAACAAAACTATTGTATCGGTTCTAAAATGTTCTAGTCTGGAAATGTATCCACTATAAAGCGGAACATTCTCTCAGGCTGTGGTCTGTCCTACAGTATAGGCAAGTGCAGGTCACCTGTGATATATTAAATATGATCGGCCAGATCCCAATCTCCATGAAAATGCTTAACGGCTAATCAAGTGAGCAGCATGTAACGGAAAACATAAATTTTTTTTCGAATATATTTTTTCCTTTACATGCTGCTGGGTTAAAAACAACCTAAGTTGGGTTGAAGTGGACAAACCCAGCGATTGGGAGGATTAACCTAGCGAATGGGTTAAAAGGCACAATATGTATTTTTTTCACCACTAGGGGTCGCTAAACTCTTCAAAACAATAACAAAGGCGTAGATTGATGACGCAGTGAATGAACGTGGACTCATTGAGCTTGTCTTCATGCCGATGGATCTAATAATGTTTATGGGGAAATAATCAATGTTTATGGATGAGCAGATGCGTGTTTTTTGACTGTGGTATTAAGCAGGACGTGGCCGAGAATCGTGGGTGCGATATTACTAATGAGAGACAGTGGCACACGCGAGTCCCCAGGGGATATAAAGGAACGAGGAAATTTAATTCTATCGAACTACTCATAAGTGCTGAAATACTACTCATACAGGTCAATTTGACGAAGTAAAACTGTGAGGTAACGCAGCGTTGTTTCACTTGCTCTAACATTACACTATCATACTAAACTGTATTTGAGTGTGTTGTAATGTTTAGTATTAGTTTGTTGTCTATATGAGACTCAACATTAAGCTAAATCCTGATGATATTCTAACACTTCGTCGTGTTGAGCTATATAACATTGATTAGTCTTATGTAGTCTACATTTGCTTTCCTCGTCTAATAACGTGCAAAAGCGCGTCTCTGTCAAGTCAAAGTTTGTCGCAAAGCTCTCGCCATCTCAGAAACGCCACGCCGATATTGATCCTCGTTTTATTTCTCATTTTGTCCCAAAGTTTGCTTGCCATAGTCCATAATGTGTGAACGAAACAGCAACAGACGTAACGCACAGTTACTATGCACTACAAGGAAACGCAGATATCACGTCATTGATCAGCGACAAGTGACAATTGAGGGACGGGGCACTATTTACAAAATCTTCAAAACATTTAGGATAATATAAGTACAAAGCTGAACTAAATATATAACACTGTGCAAGTGGTTTTTGGATATTTTAGTATAAAAATCTTAAATATTGTGTATTAAAAGTTTCCCAACCTGCTGGGTAGTTTTATTTAACTCAACTATTGTTTAAAAATGACTGTATTGCTTGCTTAAAATGAACCCAAAATATGTTGGAAATGAACATTTCTTACTATGTTTAATAATTCATTAAACAATAAACATTTCTTAAATTGCTTATTAATAAATGTTCGCCTTTTGATTATTATTGCTGCCTCTAGTAATTATGTGTCTGGTTTTTAATTTCCAACATATTTTGGGTTCATTTTAAGCCGGCCATGCCCAGCACGTTGGGCAAACATTTAAGCCAACCTTTGGGTTAAAACAACCCAATCGCTAGGTTTGTCCATTTCCAACCCAACTTGGGTTGTTTTAAACAGCTTTTTTTTAGTGTAGGGTGAACAAATACAGTTTTGTATTGAAGTTGCTGTAGTTCATCTAAATTTACAAGCTCGCAAAATTTTAACATCCGTCAAATTTGTTTTTGAGAAGGATGATAAAGGTTCAGTTTGCAAAGAGTGGATATATTTTCAGTTAACCCTAATTCAACCCAGAATCCATTTAGCTTTTATGTGCATGAGAACAGCTGTATGGCCAAATCACGTCATGTCATGTCTCGACACCTTTTGGCCCTCTTGTCAAAGTAATACACAGACCCAAACCGACCAAAACAAATCGAGTACATGACCCATCACCTGCCAACTCAGTTAATCTTTAACAAACCAGTCCTCTGATGTGAAAAAAAGAGAGAAACAGCTCAGCACTCACCGATCTTCTTCTCTGGCATCTTTATCCAAGAGAAAACTGAAAAATAAGCTTGGAATGAATTCCAACGATTCCTCCACAAAACTTCGATTTGCTGCTTCTTTCAGACCTGGAAATGTTTAGAAAAGCGTAGAAAACATCATTTAACTGCTGTCATGGACAAAGATGGGTTAAGCAAGTTAAATAAACCAAAGTGCAAACTGACAAAAAAAGGTTACAGTCAGTGCTGTTATTAACAATCACTGTAAAAAAAAAAAAAAAAATCAACACAATCCTATAAAAAACATTGTTTCCCAAATTTTGTGGCAAGCATTTCTGCTAATTTTGAACTTTTTCCATTAATAATTAAATTCAAACTGACTGAAGCATAATGAGTTCACCACTGCATACTGTAATCTTAATTTTGTTTAATTTAAGACAATTAAACTCAAGTTTTAAATTTTAGATTGCTAGGAAAACTTACTTTTTTTTTACTTTTGCCTGTAATGTTTCCAAGTACTCACGTTTATTTTCTCAGTATTTTCTTTACATTTTTAATGTAAAGTTGAAAAAGGTTAACTTTACATACAGTAGCCTATATAATGAGTAAAATCCAATATAACGAATTTTGCCCTGATGGTCTAAAAAATGAGGCAGAGATCTCTGGAGATGATGATGATTATTATCATTTTTGGAAATGTTAACATTTTGGGAAAGTATTATGTCTTTTATTTATAGTTGTCACTAATGCTCATAATCGTAAAATAAACCCCCCAAAATACAGTTTTCACATTTACCTCTTTACTGCAGGTCCTTGTATAAACTTTTGAATTAGAAACAAAGAGATGGAGCGGTAAATCTGTTGTTTCCTCCAACTATCCGCGCTGACATTTCACTTTCCCCGGAGTCTTTCGCTCTTTTATTGTGAGTTAAATGACGCTATTCTCCAGCAGTCAGAACAGCTCTTCTCCTCACTCTCTCTGCTCTTTCTGTGCTGTTCGCTGGAGTGGAAACCTCCCTCTTCCGGTCAGTAGAGAGTCTCAGCGGAGCGCAGGTGTGTGTGTGTGTGTGTGTGTGTGTGAGTGCAGGTGCGCGCGGTAGACAGGTGAATCTGTGTGCGCGCATCTCAACTTCAGAAGCAGACTTCGCATGGAAAGATACGACTGCGACTTAAATAACCAATAACAATAATAAAAAAAAAACAATGATACAGCCAGGGTTGGGTAGGTTACTTTAAAAATGTATTTCACAACAGATTACAAAATACATGCTTTAAAAAGTCATTTGTAACGTATTTCGTTACATTACTCAAGTTTAGTAACTGAATCTAAATACTTTAAAATACTTTGGAATACTAATAAGTGTGGAACAAACACAAAAAAGATAACTGCGAGTTTTTATCTCACAATTCTGACTTTTTCCCTCAGAATTGTGTGATACAAAGTTGCAATTGCGAGTTATAAAGTCCAAATTATGATAAACTCACAATATTGAGAAAAGTCCAAATTATGAGATATAAAATCGCATTATTGAGAAAAGTCAGAATTATGAGATATAAACTGACAATATTGAGAAAAGTCAGAATTATGAGATATTAAATCGCAATATTGAGAAAAGTCATAATTATGACATTTAACTCACATACTAAATTCACAATTGCTAGAAAAAAAGTCAGTATTGCAAGTTTATATCACCCAATTCTGAGTTTAAATCTCGCAATTCTGAGAAAAAGATTCAGTGGCCTTTTTTACAATTATAAAATGACTCATTAACAACTATCACAAAGCATGAAAACAGTCAAAAATATGAAACTTAACTCCATTTTTCAGACTGTCAGAGTCAGAGAATCACCAATTGCTGTTTAAATGACATTAAAATTCAAAGTAATCACTTTGGTAATCTAAAATACTTTTCAGATGTAACTGTAATCTGATTAGCACCCATTTAAAATGTAACTGTAATGAAATACACTTACTCAAATTTTGTATTTTAAATACGTGACTAAGTTACTTGTATATCGTTACTCGCCAACCCTGTAGCAGCCATATATATGACCACAAAACTGAAACTGCGACTTACAAGTGAGGCGATTAGAGGTTAGGTGCCTTGCTCAAGGATACCTTAGTCATAGTATCAAAGGTGGAGAGAGTGCTGTTTATTCACAATCCCCACTTTCAATTCCTGCCGGCGTGAGAATCGAACCAGCAACCTTCAGATTACAAGTCAAGTTACAAATACAACTACCCCCTCCTACACTACATTATGACAGGTGAATAACACTGATTATCACCGCACCTATTGTTGGTGTTATATATTAGGCAGCAAGTGAACATTTTGTCCTCAAAGTTGATGTTAGAAGCAGGAAAAATGGGTAAGCGTAAGGATTTGAGCGAGTTTGACAAGGGCCAAATTGTGATGGCTCGATGACTGGGTCAGAGCATCTCCAAAACTGCAGCTCTTGTGGTTTGATCCTGTTCTGCAGTGGTCAGTATCTGTCAAAAGTGCTCTAAAGGAACAGAGGTGAACAGGGTCATGGGCAGCCAAGGGTCATTGATGCACATGAGGAGCGAAAGTTGGCCCGTGTGGTCCGATCCAGCAGACAAGATACTGTAGATCAAATTGCTCGAGAAGTTAATGCTGGTTCTGATAGAAAGGTGTCAGAATACACAATGGATAGCCGCAGACCATTCAGGGTGTCCATGCTGATTCCTGTCCACTGCCGAAAGCGCCAGCAGTGGGACGCCAGCATCAGAACTGGACCACGGAGCAATGGAAGAAGGTGGCCTGGTCTGATGAATCATGTTTTCTTTTACATCATGTGGATAGCCGGATGCATTTGCATTGCTTACCTGGGGAACACATGGCACCGGGATGCACTATGGGAAGAAGGCAAGCTGGGGGAGGCAGTGTGATGGTTTGGGTAAAGTTCTATTGGGAAACCTTGGGTCCTGCCGTCCATGTGGATGTTACTGACACGTACCCCCTGGTGGCTGTGGCTCTTTCAGCAGGATAATGCGCCCAGACACAAAGCAAAAACAATTCAGGAGTGGTTTGAGGAGCACAACAACGAGTTTGAGGTGTTGACTTGGCCTCCAAATTCCCCAGATCTCAATCCAATCGAGCATCTGTGGGATGTGCTGAACAAACAAGTCCGATCCATGGAGGCTATGCCTCACAACTTACAGGATCTTGGTGCGAACATCTTGGTGCAGATACTACAGAGACACCTCAGGGGTCTAGGAGGAGTCTGTTTTTTTCCAAAAAAGGGGGGACCACATTATTAAGAAGGTGAGGGTAGTAATGTTAAAATGTTGTTATGTTTTGTGTATATATGTGTATATATAATACTTCTTTGGATGTGTCATATATATGCCATGTATGCACTAAAATAACACAACATGCAACTTGCGTAGTTACAAAAAATGCCATGTAACACATGAAAAACAAACAAACAAAAATGTAACTGGAAACATGCAGGAAAGACTGACATCATAAATGACGAAAAAACGAAGATGGAGGAACTGAAACCAGACAAGGGCGATGTTTGCTCATTATTATTGCACAGTAAGTACTTGAAGCCGCAAAAATGACTGCAACTCTCCTTGCAGGCATATGGACCCTGATGTCTTTGATTCTGTCAGGTGAGACTACAGACGACTGAGAATTTATAAGTTAAGATAGAAATGCTGTTTAGATTTCACTTTGTTTCCTGTTTCTTATAAGACAACTTCAGAATTACTCATATGCTTCCATTTCAGGCGTTCTTGCTGATGATTGGATTGTGCGTGTTCCTGTTCACACGGTCTTTGCTCCTCCTGGGTCATCTGTAGTTCTGGAGTGCACCTATGACTACCCTGAGGAGTCAGACCAGGGAATACGGAACAAAGTGCTGTCAGAGATGTGGTGTCTGAATCAAAGCCACTGCATCACTCCGAGATATGTGTACCACAGTGCAGGGATATTCCCTGAGCCCTCATACCAGGGCCGCGTCAAGTACTTTGGGCAGATGGGGAGCAAAAACTGCTCTCTGATGATATCTGATTTGAGGTCAGCAGACAGCGGAGTGTACGTGTTCCGGTTCATCACCGACCACCTGACGGCCAAGCTACCAGGACAAAGAGGGGTGAATCTACAGGTTACACATCAGATACAAAGTAAGAACAGTTACGGCCCTGGATGTGCAAAATTTAGTAACACTTTATTTTTCAGTGTCATTGTTACATATGTTACATGTATTTACTATAGTAATAACTAGAAATTTTGCATAATTACATGCAATTAACCCTAAACCAAACCTTCATCCCAACCCTAACCCTATAGTAAATTGTCATTACTCAGTACTTAAATGTATAATAACCCAAAATAATAACCCAATATTTCATCTCATACTGAGCTGTGCACTTAAACTGAGTAAAACTAGTTTAGGGTTCAATTCTCACTATTATTGCTTATTAGCAAGCATATTTCTTGCTTATTAGCTGTTTATTAGTACTTATAAAGCACATAATAATGCCTTATTCTCCATGACCATATTTTAATCGTATTTTAATACCTTATATACATTTTATGATATTAAGATTATGATAATCTAAATGTTACATATTTTAATACCTAAACTTAACAACCACTTTACTAAATATTAATAAGGAGTAGTTAGGAGTTTATTGAGCTAAAAGTCATAGTTAATTTGGGCACTAAAATAAAGTGTGACCAATAAAGCATAAAATTAAATATTTTAAACCAATACAACTAGAAAAAAATCATTTTCATAAGCTTGAGGCTTATTCATCTCACTTTTGGTCTGAAAAGGCCTTTAAATCTGCCAAAAATAGAACTTTTTTTGCTGTAATTTGAAAAACAAACATGCAAGCCCAGCCCAGGTGAGGAAAAAGTAACGCAAAAGTAATGTAATGCATTACTTTTCATAAAAATTAACTGAGTAATGCAATTAGTTACTTTTTTAGAGAGTAATGCAATATTGTAATGCATTACTTTTCATAAAAAGTAACTAAGTAATGCAATTAGTTACTTTTTTAGAGAGTAATGCAATATTGTAATGCATTACTTTTAAAAGTAACTTCCCCCAACATTGCCTATAACTGCTTAGACTAGTAAAGCATCCCTATTTGCATGTTAACATTTTACATAAACCTCTTGATTTTAATGTTTTATTAGTAAATGTTGATATTAACATTAACTAAGATTAATAAATGATTTGGAATATTTTTCATTGTTAGCTCATGTTAACTAATGGAACATTAATGCGAAGTGTTACCAAGCATTTATATTAATATAACAATTAATTTATTCCTCTGTATTTCAGTTCAGGTCAGTTTAGTATTTTGTTGTTACTAAAACAATACAGTTGGTTAAAATGTCCAAATCACATCTAAAATGAACAAGAATCTTGACGATTTAAGAAATGTGTGTGAGACCATACATTAAAAATGAAAAAACCTTCAAAAACAATTGTCTGTTTTCCACCGTCCTCTCGTAAAGTAAAAGTAAAAACTTCTGTTTTTACTTTTTCGCAAGTTGACGCAAGAAAAAACATTTCCTCAAAACAAAAGAAACTTCCTCAAAAAAATCTGTAAGCTTTCACAACGTTCACTTAGGACGTTTTATTTAAGAAACAGCTTTTAACAGTGACCAGTCAACATTATTTATCACTGATAAATGAATTTATCAGCCATGTTATTGACTTTAAAATTGTGAAAATTGCCACTGAATTGCCATTGCTAGAAGTAAGAAGTCTTGTAATTGTGTGCTAACTTGAAAATTCCATAGTCTTTCTAAATGATATGTGAAAAATGTAAATATTAAGTTATCCTAAATTCCTCACAGCAAGAAGCGCAGATTCATCCACTATTGGCATTGTGTTTGGAGTTATTGTCACCATTATCGCAATAGCAGGCATTGTGATGTTCGTCAGACGCAAGTCCCAGTAAGCAAAGCCCTTTCTCAATAAATGACTCGTTTGCCATCATTCCTGGTCTTATAGAAATGAATGGCTTTTTCTTTCAGGAGAGAGAGGTCAAGACCGCTTTAAACCACAACAACAGGATGAGCAAAACAACCAGTGACTGGCCAAAACAGAGATGCTTCTGCTTTTTTTTTCTGTTTCTATGCTACTTTTACATCATTTTTGCATCTATAACGGGGTTTATTATTTATCTATTTATTATACTTTGCACATCAAACAGCATAATGTTCCATATTTCGCTTTTTGTAGCCTACTGTATATCATACTGTGTCTTACGTTTTGCATGTCATTGCTGTTGCACGTTGCCGCCCCTCATGGTGAACCTGAATTCACTAAGATAACACGTTCAACATCTTTGCTGATCCTGGCTCATCATTCCAATCAACCAATCAGAATTGAGTTTAGAGTTAATGTCAAGTTTAGGCATACAACCAGGGTAAGGGGCTTCAACATCATTCTTATTCACCCATCATTTCAAGTTATGGATAGGGTTAGGACTATGTTTTTGGACAGGAATGTTGTTCCAGGATCAACAAAAGAGGTTGATCCAGGAACACGACTTACTTGGCAAAATCCCGGTGACCCTCTGCCACTAAACTAGAGGATCTGATCAACACTCGTGTCCTTCACGGAGTCTGAAATAAAAGAGAATAAAGAAGAGTTATGAAGAAAGTAATGAATTTAAGCATATTGTGGATTATTACATGGTGAATCCTATAAAACTGCCTCTCGTATGTTTTCTGGCACGTCGTTTAATTAACAAAGCACTTGGTACTGTTTATAATATAATGGCATTCAAGGAAGGAATAGTTCGCAATCTGTTGGTTTTTTACTCACCTGCAAACCATTGACAAATATTCACACTGCCTTTTTCTCCTCAAGGGTTATGGTAAAAATAATAAAACGCAGTGATCTCAGACTTTTGAGTATACGTTTTTTTTATATTATAACATTGATATATTCAGAAAACGACCTTATTTTTTTATTTTTTGCAATGTGATGTTGTCGGTTTATTTAATTTAGAATAGAAGTAGATCTAATTTAACATTTTAATAACATTTTTAGAGATTGAAATAAACTGTGTATTATTAATAGAATGTATAAGAAAACAGACTCTACGTTGGCATTGTAAGAAATAATTTTTTTATTTGGAGCTTCCGTGTTAATACAATGTAATATTTTTATGATGAGTTTAATCAAATCTATAGAACAAGAAGGTCGCACTCAAGCATATTTGCCCTACCGTTGAAAAGTATGGGGACGGTAAGATTTAGACATTTATAATGTTACAAAAGATTTCTGTTTCAAATAAATGCTGTTTTTTATTTATTTATTTAACAAAGATTTCAGTTTTCAACTGTTTTCAACATTGATAATAATAGTTCTTGAGCAGCAAATCAGCATATTTGAATGATTTCTGAAGGATCATGTGACTGGAGTGAATTCAGCTTTGCATCACTGACTTTACATCAAGTGGTCCATACATGCTCTATCAGTACATGTAGATTAGAAAAAAATCCCTGTGTGGTTTCACAGTTTCTTCTAGCACTCGTTGTGATGTTTCATCAGTTGACCGCTTTAGATTGTAGACTCTTCCATCCCCTCTCTCGGTTGCTTGGTGAGAACAACATTAGGACCATCTTTGAGCTTCTTCCCTCCATCTAGAGGTATGTTTGTGACCTTCACCTGGTCTGGGCTGTAAATAAAGAAGACAAACACAACATTTTTTGTCTTAATATGGCCGAGGACTGCCGCAAACCAGCACACTGTGTAATTGTAAATTTGTAAATTTAACCTGGGCATGCGAGAATAATGCACCGTAATGTAGTTGATTGTTGCCTGTTCCTCAGCACTCCGAGGAGCTTCTTTCAGGGGTACGATGGTTGGGTGGCTGCTTTCATACATCTCCTCTGGCTCCTCCTGAGACAGGCACAAAATAAAATATTATTTTGTTTATACAGTATGACCCAATTCCTGTACTATCCATTCTTAATATCAAGGCTTCAATTAGTGCATCACAAATCACTGTACATTATAAAAAGTATGGTGACTGTGGTGGTATACTTTTTCCGTCATACGTTTCATAATGCAGGATTCTGTTCAACCGTTAATATGAGATGAAATGTCAAAATAATGACTTAAAGTCAAGTCTACAATCAGTCATAATTATGACATAAAAAGGTTAAAATTAAGATTACAAAATCAGAATTATGACATAAAATGTCAAATTATGACAAACTAAGTAATAATAATGACATTCTAAGAAAGTCATCATTTCGATTCTCAGAATTTCAAGTTTTTAATCTCATAATTAGTTATGACATAAATCAAAACGACGACTCAATTTCAACTTTTTGTCAATTTCAAATTTACAATCTCATAATTTGACTTAGTATGTCATAATTTTGATTTATTTTAATTTCATTCAATTTTTTTAATCATAATTATGACTTATGTAATAATTGTGACTTTTTATGTCGTAATTTCAACTTTTTATCATCATTATAACAAGTATCTGTCATTATTATGTCATAATTTTGACTTTTCATGTCATAAATATGACTTTTGATGTCACAAATATGTTAAGTTAACCAAATCATTAAAGTTTTTTTTTTTTTACGTGGTGGAAATGGGCTTTTATATTTTTGCGCTAACAATAAATTTTGCAATGCAAAAAGATGAGGGAAACACTTTTTTGTTGAACAAAGGTGCAAAGTTTTTACTTTAAACCCCTAAAAGTTGTAATGATGAATTTTGAGATAGGGAATTTAGCTAATGATTATGTCAGTGGTCTCATTTTATGATGATATTCTTACTAAAACATCCTTTCACTTGCGTACACACTTTTAGTGTGCAGTATAAATATGTGAAGTGGGACACAGTCCACTCCAAATAGGGAACATCTAGGCTGTGTCCCAATTCACGTATTTATAGTACAGAGACTGTTTAGTGGAGAAAGTTCTGAGCAACCCAAAACTTACCGGAATGTCTGACATTTTTGTGCTCTTGAAGAGAAATGTCTCTGAAGTTGATTCACTGAACAGAGTATCGTCCACTGGTAAATCAACCACTGGTGAACACTGTTTTTAAAGAGCACAAAGCCATTCGATTAACATGATCATTTTGGTTAGATTCAAATCATATAATGGCCGAATAAAATAAATAGAAAACATAATTACCTGTTTTTCTTCCTCAAGATTTTCAGTGTCGACACGATGCATGTTTTTACTGCGAAAGAGACATAATGACAGAGAAATGAAATGCATTAGATCAAATGAGAAGAACGGATATTCGCTATTTGAGCCAGCAAACATACAATCACCTGATCATGACGACCACGGTCAATGAGATCAGTCCGATAGACACGCCCACCGCAGATGCCAACGCGATCACCTTCAGTCGGCCTGGACATACAAACCACAGCAATAAAGTCAGAACTGTGCGATATAAATTCGCAATTACAAGTTGTAAAGTCAGAATTACGAGATATAAATTCGCACTTGCATGTTCTAAAGTCAGAATTGTGAGATATAAACTCGCAATTCTGAGAAAAAAGTAACTATACCTTTATAAGTGAGTTATAAAGAGTTTATAACTCACAGTTGCGAGTTTGTATCTCACAAATTCTGGGAAAAGAAGTTAGAACTGCAAGATTTAAACTATCTTTCTATATATCTTTGTATCTTGAAACGTTGTTTCTCGCAATTCTGACATTATAACTCGCAATTTTGACTTTATTTCTCGCAGTTCAAGAAAAGAAGTCAGAATTGCGAGATAGAAAGTTGCGATTAGCTTTTTTATTTCGTGGTGGAAACAAGCTTCCATAAAATTTCCATAATTACATTAAAAACATTACATTTATTAACACTAATAATCATATGCAGATGTTTGATCCTCAAACAAACAATAAAAACATTGTTTAATAGTGTAATGGACTGACCTCGAACTTTCACTGTCAGAACCGGCGAGCTGTGAGCTCCGATGCGGTTGCGGGCCTCGCAGTAGTACTGGCCGCTGGCTCGGGGGCTGACCTCAGCAATGGTGTAGCTGGGACCCGATCGAGTTTCCCAGGCGTCAGCCGTATTGATCCGGTGCCAGGTGTAGTTCTCCACTGCCGGATTGGCCTGACTGCTGCAGGTCAGCGTCAACGAGCTGCCTGCTTCGATCACAGTGGAAGGCTGAGCCAACACAGACGTGTTTTTGGGGGCATCTGAGAGAGAGAGAGAGAGAGAGATGTTAAAAGAATTAAAGAAAGAAACAGATGGAGATCTAAAGACAAAAGGAGGCTTGAGGTCACCAGGAAGTGACAGCAAATTTCATAAGAGAAAACTGAAACTGTAGTATTTGTGCTTTGCATTCAGGCCTCACTATTAAATGTTAAAGGGCTGGTTGATTATGATTTCACTTTTTTAACTTTCGTTAGGGTGTAATGTTGCTGTTTGAGCATTAACAACATCTGCAAAGTTACGACGCTCAAAGTTTACAAACGAGGGTCAATTTAACGCTGGATTTGCACAAAAGATTAACATGACGGCACATGCAAGTGATGAGTTGAATCAACTCCACAGCAACTACATAAATTTATTCACAAACCATTCAGAAACATGCAGTTTCATTCTAAAAGTTGTAACTTCTTCTTGAGTCTCTCCATCAGTGTCGACTCCGGTTTGAACAATGTAAGGCTGAACACGTTACTGACAAGAATCGTTTTAGCTGTGTGAGATTCTCCAGCTTTGTTGTTGTTGAGTTGCTGTTAAAGCAGCAGCTCATTTGCATTTAAAGGGACATACACAAAAAATGCATGTTTTTGCTCACACCCAAATACATAGGAGCAAATTTTGCAAGCTGAAATAAATGATCAGTGGGATATTTTGAGCTGAAACTTCACAGACATATTCTTGAGACACCAGAGACTCATATTTCATCTTGTAAAAGGAGCATTATAGGTCTCCTTTAATACACTTCAATGCAAATCCAAAAAATAAGTAGTTCACAGAGGTATATAGAAACTTTATAATATAAAATTGTAAGTAGAAACTTACAAAACACTGAAAGAGAAATAGTGGCTGATGTCTCCATGCCTAACACATTCCATGCGGTGCAGTAGTACTGTCCGGCATGATGGGAACGCACACTTAGGAAGGTGAGGTTTTGCGCAGCACCTTTGGTCCAGGGCTGCCCACCGTTCACTTTGTACCAGAAGTATTTCTCCACGGGAGGATTGGCGTTGCTGCTGCAGGTCAGATTGACAGCAAAGCCTTCCATAATGTCTCCTTTAGGACTGATGAGGATTCTTGTGTTCTTTGGGGAGTCTGGAAACACACACAAGTATATTTCGCAATACACTACAAGTTTGGGTAAAGTGCTTATGTTTTATCGTTCAGCTGGTGATAATTAAAAATGTTTAAAAACAGAAGTACACTTGTCCTGCATAAACTGCACAATCTGAGGTATCAATCCTGCCTATGGCATAAACAACATGGGACGAGTCACGTACCACAGTTTAAGAATAACCCCTGACCCTATGTATGACTAATGGCGGTAGTGATGTTTGAAAGTGAAAACAGGAAGTAAATACTCCTTTCATGGCTGAGTATCACGTGGCTTCCCGGTTTGCCCTAAATTTGTACACTTGATTTGAACTTTGATCTATTGGAGGCTGGCAGACAATGTGTGACAATGTGACATAATGTCCTGCCAAAATTAATGTTATTACACAAGAACCAGCAAATGGAAAAACTCACAAAGACATGAGATCAGCAACATGTGTCTAATTAGGGAAAGTGAAAAGTTGAAATGTCTGGTGACATTTCCAAAAAAAAAAAAAAAAAAAAGGCGGTCATTTTGATCTATTCACTGCTAAACTGCACATCCTCCTGCTAAAAAGATGCAATATGTAGAAATGCATGCAAAATAAACCAGTAAGGCATAAATAGATAAAAAATAAAGGCAACCTACAGGTCACATTCAGTAAAAGCGGTCTGGACCGGTCTGTGCCGAGCGGGTTACGGGCCACACAGAAGTACTCTCCGTGGTCCCTGTAGTCCAAACTCCACAATCTCAGCTCAGGTTTAAAGCTGTCTGGCATGCTGCCACTTTCTCCTTCCTTAAACCAGGCAAAACTTTCTGCTGGCGGAGCTCCATCACTACTGCAGGTCAAAGTCACCGAATCGCCCTCTCTGACTGCCTCTCGAGGTGTGATCTGTACCGTGGTGTAGCGAGGAGCATCTGAGACACACAGAAAGAGAGAGAAGAAATAGACTGCTGACTGCTGTGTGTACTAGTTTCATGTGTTTAAAACAGAAAATGCACAGTTTCCTTGAGGAGCTAATTTTACTTAAAGAGATAAGTTCACCCAAAAATGAGAAAATCTGTCATCATTTACTCATCCTCAAGTTGTTCCAAACCTGCATGAGTTTCATTCTTCTGTTGAACACAAAAGAAGATATTTTGAAGAATGTTGGTGACAGTTGGTCACCAGCATTCTTTAAATTATCATATTTTGTGTTCAGCAACTCATAGAGGTTTGGAACATGAGTAAATTATGACATCATTTTTGGATGAACTATAATATTAAATAATACATTTTAGACATTTTTGTAACTCATTACTGTTTTATTTAATGTTTATTTCTGTTCTCTTACACGCACCAAGGCTTCATTCATTTCAAAAGATATTACAATTTAAAGTAGTTTTATATTTTAACATATTTTAAAATGTAATTTATTCTCCTGTGATGTCAAAGCTGAAATTTCAACATCAATACTCCAGTCGTCAGTGTCACATGATCCGTTAGAAATCATTCTAGAAACATTTCTCATTATCATCATCAATGTTAAAAACAATTGTGCTGATTCTGAATAATATTTTGTGGAAACCAGAATACTCTGTTCAGGATTCTTTGGTAAATAGAAAGTTAAAGAACAGCATTGATGTGAAAGCCTGTATAATTTGTTGTAACATTATACAGAGAAAGTCTTTAATGTCACTTTTGATACAATTTAATGCACCCTTGTATTATTTTCATATTAATTCTGACCAAAACCTAAACCAAAACTACATACTTTTACTGTGCAAAAGTTTTAGGCCACCACCAGCTTTGTTGTTTCAGCAATGTTTTAATGACCATCCATATTTATTTTTTGGTCTTTATTCTGATACAAACATAAAATACAGGAAACACATGTACACAAAATGTAAAAAAAAAAAAGACCTCCAGGCCTTCTTCCATTTTGTCAAAGAAGAAAATCTGAGAAACTCATTTCTTGGCCTTCCAGTCACTAAATACTTGCCACTTTAGCCTATCAAAGCTATTTTTAATACAGCATACAAATTTCCTGTATTTTATGGTTATATTATAATAAAAATACTGAGAAATAATTATATATGGTCATTATACCATTGCTAAAACAGCATCTATATTATACCATAGACTTTTATATATATATATATACATACACACAGAACTTTTGTCCATTAGCACAATAAATAATTTATACTCACATCCAAGAGCCAGGGTAACTCCCGGTGACTGAACATTTTGAGGGGGTATTGGGCGGCAGGTGTAGGTACCTGCATGCTGGCTGTCAAAGTTATAGATGGTTGACAGCTTGCTGGACTGCCCCAAGTTGATCCCATTCCGATAAAGTGCAAAGTTCCTGCCAGATGCGGCACAGCCTCGAGCCACACAGCTGAGGAAGACCGTCTCGCCGGCAGCAAACATGTTGCCAATTCTAGGTGGATGTACGTGAACCTGAAGCTCTGGAACCAGGACAACATTTCACAACGTTTGGTCCATACTAGTACATGCTAAACTATTTTAGGAGCAGCAACATGGGTTTTCTCCACTGTAATACGCAAATACACAAGTTTTTGGATATATTTTTTGAATACAATTCTAGGGAGTTGCGAGGCCATTGCTATGTGGTTGCTAGGGTGTTTCTAGGTGCTTTTGTGTTTAATTGTCTATAAAATACTCCCAAACACACTTACTACACCTTATACCCTGCCCGCTGACAGCCATTAGTCAAATTAACAGGTAGTCCCATTTCAAATATTGACTTACTACATTCAAATGATTGAGGTTAGTAGGATGGTTTTTAAAGAGGTCTCTTACGTTAATCAAGGCTGCATTTATTTGATAAAAATACAGTAAAAACAGCAATATTATGAAATAATATTAGGATTTAAAATAACTGTTTTTTATTATAATATGTTTTAAAATATAATTTATTCCTGTGATACAAAGCTGAATTTTCAGCATCGTTACTCCAGTCTTCAGTGGCACATGATCCTTCAGAAATCATTCTCAAGAAACATTTCCTATTATTATCATCAGTTGAAAACAGCGGCACTTAATATTTTTAACATTTTTTCAGCATCACTTGATGAATAGAAGATTCAAAAGAACAACATTTTTGGAAATAGATATCTTTTATAACTGTCACTTTCGATCATTTTAATGCATACTTGCTGAATAAAAGTATTGTAACTCGTACTGACCTTAAACTTTTGAACAAAACTGTATATTTGTATCTACATATGAAACTGGGTATTACAATATATGGTAACACTTTATTCTACAGTGTCATTGTTACACATGTTACATGCAGTTATTGTAGTAATAACTATTAATTATGCACAATTACATGCAATAAACCCAAAACCAAACCCTCATCCTAACCCTAACCCTATAATAAGTACATGTAGTTCATTATTATTACTCAGTATAATGTATAATTACACTGCAAACACAGACACCTTAAAATGAAGTGTAATATATTATCATTAAAAAATACACCTTTAATCTTTATAATGTGGCCTTACCTGTGACGGAGAGTGTGATTGCATCAGGAGACGTCCATCGCTCCTGCTGGCTGTCGGTCTCGAATCTGAAATGGTACATTCCTGCGTCGCTCAGCTTTACGTTTGAGATCTGCAAACTGCATCTTTTGTGGCCCCCCATGTATTTGACCCTGTCCCTGTACGAGGGGGTCAACAGATTCCCATCAGTATGGTAGGCAATTTCCCGCCGGCCCTCCAGAGAGATGTGGAACCACGTGAACCGCGTGGAGCTGTAGGGCGAGGGGTAATCGTAGCGGCATGGCAGCGTTACCGTGGTCCCAGCCCAAACGCAGATGTCCGTCCTGGAGAAATACACCAGCCATTTACTGGCCCTGACTCCTATAAAGCAACAGAAGAGTAATCAGAGGCCGGAATTGACCTCGGTAAGGTGTGCGCTGTTGACGCCAGGGATAAAAACAGGAAAAAGCATGGATCAATACAATATAAATAACCTGTGCACCAAGGGCACTCAGGTAACATAAGAGCACAGATTAGACTCAAAGCATCAGCATTAAGCAATCGCATTCATTTATCTCCATGAAAACACGAGATACCTGTCCAAAATTACCTGACAGAAGAAGTGTAGAGTAAATGAAGGTCAGAATTATGCGTACCCACATCTCAGCCCTGTGTGTAAAAGCAGAAAAGACCTTAAGTAACTTCAAAAATAATCAAGAAGTTAATACCTGTTTCTGATGTAACAGTACCTGGTTCTGATGTTCTTCAGCAAACGCTCCCAGCTGTCTGCGGACACATGAACGCACATTTGTTGAAGAGGGAGATCCGAGTGGCACGGCGTAGGGCGCTGAGCCGGAGAAAGCAGAAGTTGAAGGATGTGATAGGCTGGCCATCCCCTGTCTCACCTCCCATCTCTCTCTCTGAGCCTCTACACTCAGTCTCTGTCTCCAGTGAAACTCTACCCCACCTTCAGCAAGGTGCACAGGGCAATAACCACAAGTTGCTGACATCCACATCCCTCCTGTTCACACAGACAAAAAACATGTTTAGAGGAGCTGAGGTATCTGGAAGCACTTCTAATAACTAACATTTACTGTGCCGCATTTCTAAATCAAATTAACTGATTAAAAAAGGCAAATCTTGTTTCATGTTAAAGGCACAACATGTAAGATTTTTATATTAAAATATCCAAAAACCACTTGCACTTGTTCAGCTGTGTACTTACATAATCCTCAATGTCTCCAAGAATTTGTAAATTCAGGGAAATTCACGATTTTAAATAGTGCCCCGTCCCTCCCTTGTCACTTGTCAATGACGTAATATCTGCGTTACCCCTGGTTTCCGCTTGTACTGCATAGTAACCATGGCAACAGACGCGGAGAACTGTGTAACCTCTAGCGGAGCGCTTTTGTTGTTTCGTTCAAACATTATGGACCATGGCAAGCAAACTTTGGGACAAAAGGAGAAATAAAATGCAGATCAATATCGGCGTGGCGTTTCCAAAATGGCAAGAGATTTGCGACAAACTTTGACTAGACAGAGACGTACTCTTGCATGTTAAGACTAATCAATGTTAAATAGGTCAACACGATGCGCTGCGTTACTTCACAACTTTAATTCGTCAAATAAACTGACCTGTGTGAGTAGCATTTCAGCACTTGTGAGAAGTTTGGTAAAATTAGTATTAGTAATCACGCCCGCGATTCTCAGCCACGTCCTCCTTCATACCACAGTCATATTAAAAACATGCATTCACTCATCCATAAACATTATTTCCCCATAAACATTATTAGATCCATCGCATGAAGACAAGTTCCATGATTCCATATTCACTGCGTCATCAATCTACACCTTTGTTATTGTTTTGAAGAGTTTAGCGACCCCTAGTGGTGAAAAAAAATACATATTGTGCCTTTAAAGGCAAGGATTGCTTAGTTGCTTAGTTTTATGACACACGACTATGACACAGGGAACATGTATGTATTGTAATTTTTTGCATCAAATTATTTATCATTTGCTCAATTTTAAAGGGATCACGAAAAAGCACAATTTGAAGTGAAGTACTGCAATTCCAGTATTTGTAGCAAAACCGTGGGTTTACCACAGCAATTGAAGAGTAATGTATTTACACTAAAACCAACCCCAGGAACTTAACTAAATAACTATTTTACAACAGGAACAATAGTATTTCTTGTAAAATCGTAGTAACCACAAGTAATACCATCTTTTATGGAAATTTACTATGCTTTACTACAGAAACAAGAGTTTAACTGTGGTATTTAATGTAAAATTATAGTAATCACAAGTAAAACTCACATTTATGGTGATTAGCTGTGGTTTTAAAGTTGTAGTTGTTGTAAAATAATTGTTGAAGAAAATCCCCATGTGTTTAAAAGTAGACCTTAGCGATCTCTTGTGGCATGAAGAAGGAGGTGCAGTAGAAACAACCACTAGCAGCTTAAATAAATTAATGTGAATCTAAATCTTTCTGGCTCACTGGCTTATCACTCACATGTCTGCAACACCAAATAATATCCACAAATTTACTAATAACTCTCTGAGATTCAAGCCTATGTTGACGTTCGCTCAATTACATTAGTAGAAACGTGATAGAGGCAAAAAAAAGTTATGTGATTAATTGCTAGAAACAATTTTTCCACACAGATATAGGACATGATGATTATTCTCTTAAATTAAGCCCTTTTAGAGTTTCTGATACAAAAAAACCTTCTTGGCTAGGGAAAGTTGAGATGAAAGAAAGAAACTTTGTAGAATTAATCATAATCTCATACAGATGCACAGAAACGAGGGACTTTGGGGATTTTAAGCACTTCGTAACGTTTCAACATTATTTCATTAGAATCATTAAAAATAAACAAAAATATGTCAATAATTTTTCTAACATTTGTGACAAATCTGTTTGTTAGTGCATAGGTTATTTTGTGTTTTTCATGTTTTAAGTGTAGATTTCATAAAGCCTACTCATGAATATTAATTTGACCAATCACACTTGCTCTGTAACCAGTCTCTTAATTAATATTCATAAGTCGGAATCTGTAGGTTCGACGGTGTTGCGGTGTTGTGCCGAATTCTAACTTGTATCGAAAGTCTTTGCTTGCTGAACGCCGGTGTTCAGAGATAGTTATAAATAACAAAAAAAGTTTTTTTTTTTTTTTTTGCAATTACAGGATGTTTTTTTTCTCTCAGAATTGTGAGATATAAAGTCAGAATTATGAGATATAAATTCAGAATTGTGAGATATAAAGTCACAATACTCTTTTTTTCAGTGACGGAAACGGGCTTCTATACTATTTTTACTGTAAAAAATGTGCACATTTAATACATTAACAAAAAGGATTGGCTTCTGGCATACACACGGAAATCCATCACAGCGATCGTTATAAAAAATAAACAAATGAAAGTCATCACAAACGACTGAGATTGGTTCTTCCTGACTGCGCTGAGAAAAGTAACAGTTACAACGTGACAACGCTTCCCGTTTAAGCAGCGCCGTGAATGATAATAAACACATGAATAATGACACTGAGAAGCAGCAAAAGACTCTGAATTAAAAATGCACAATGGTTCAAATAAGTAAATAATTATTATTCGAAAAATAAAGAAAACGTCGTGCCACAAATCTCCGCCCATTTGCGCTAAATGCGCTTCTACCCCTTTTAAATTTGACGTCTACAAAACTAATGAACTTGCTGCACGTGACAACATGAGGATTTGAAAGTTTCGCTGTCGGATGGACTGATATGATCCACTTACATTTCTGTTTCAGCAACGTCTGCCTTCGTTAGGTAGGTAAAGATAAGGTTTATCTCAATACTTAAACTAAACTGGAGTTCAGTCATACAGTTTGTTGTCAAAATATAACGCGTGCATTAAAAATAAAAACTGACTGGAATTAAACATTATACCCATTAATATGTGTGACGGTGTAAAACTGGCGTTGATGGTTTGTGTATTTGTACATTACAGACAAATGAAACTGTTGTACTGTTTCAGGTTTGTCATTTCCATCATGTTGCTTCATGTTCTGCTCCTCCTTCATGCATCAGCAGGAGCTTCTTCCTCCATCTCATGTTCTGATGATCAGGGGAAACCTGTTGACTGGTTTGTATACTTTTAAATGGCCTTGTTCAAACGCATGACATTATGGCAAGCCATCTTGACTTTAATTCATTCTCAGGAAATGAATTCTTGATATCAACAAATCAATTTTCACTAGTTAAAATGCTAATTCTTGATATCAGGAATTACATTCCCACTAATAACCGTGTTAATTCCTTATATCAACAATTCAATTCTAGATATCAAGAATTACATTTCCACTAGTAATAATTAGATTTGATATCTTGTATTTTAACTAGTGAAATCTCGCCATAGGCTGCCATTCAAATTCAATTGTTGATATCACAAATTAATGTCTTACTAGTTGAAATTCCAGTTTCAGATATCAGGAATACAATCCTTACTAGTAAAAATGCAAATGCATTTTCATTTCTGGGTGAACTAACCCTTTAAGTAAACAAAAATGGAGAATGTAATAGTACTTCTATTAATTAAAACATAATATATTTTTATGGTGCTAATTTGTGATATAATTTATTATAGGTGAATTTTATTACATTTAATTTATTGGCAGAGATTTTATTTTTTATTTTTTTTTAATAATTTACATTTAGGTTAATATATATATCTAGCTGATGTAAAATGTACTCATCAATGTGATGGGGTCTTATTTTTCCTCTTTTCTGTCTCTCCTTGCAGGTTTTACTTGTACAAACTCCCACACCCGCGTCATGAGCCTGTGCAGGAGGGGCTGAAGTATCTTTTCATGGATGGAGAGAGTGAGGGATGGATGGATGGGAAGACTTTAGTCAATGACAGTCAAAGTGCTGTTGGTAGGACTGTCGGGCCTTTATATGAGGTACGGATCACTCTCCAATTATGCAGTTATGATAATGTTGTTTTCTAAATTAAAAAAAAAGAATGAACTGTCCAGTTTTGCTTAAATCAACTTTGGTTCTTCTTTCCAGAACATATTTTTTCATTATCAGTAATTTTCTGGCTGATTTTAGAGAAGCTTACTCAGCTTGTCCTATTCTGTAGTCTGCACATTTTGCCTATTTTGCAGAAGTATTAAAACACTGCGTTGGCATACATATTCCAACATTTAATTATAAAAGCATTTAAAATCTATTTAGTTATACTTTCATTAAAAAACATTTAAATGTCGCATAATTGTTTTTTAATCGCATGAATGTTTTTTAATCTCCTATGTGCACAAGAAACTCAAACATGTATTTATGACTTTATGTGCACATAACTGTTTCATAATAATAGAGGAACTCATGCTTTAGATCACACGATCATCACAAGGGCTTTTTATCCACTGTCTAATATGGTCATGTGTATATAATGAAGAAGCTTTTCACTTTCTTCCAGGGTGGTGATGTTGGATACATCTTATATAATGACCAGCCACCACAAGAGAAGCATTTTGAAGGTGCAAGCAGGACTTGTGGCCACACCAAAGGTGCAGTTTACTGCAGTTAACTGTTTAAAAAGCTAACAAACACACTTATGTTATGGGTCATGCTGATATATACTCTATTTCTTTGTTCCAGGACTTGTTGTCTTTGATAAGCAGCAGGGCTTCTGGTTGGTCCACAGCACACCTCATTTCCCCCCTCCTAAATCAGCAGGCCAGTTTTCATATCCCAGTTCTGGCATAAGTAATGGACAGAACTTCATCTGTGTCACATATCCTTTTGAGCGCTTTCAGACCATAGGTATGACTCCAATGCATTTACAGAGGGCTTATTATGCTTTTTTGTTACATTTTTCATCTTTTTTTTTTTTAGTGTGTGAGTTTGCTGTTTGAGCATGAAAAGGGTCACCAATCAGAGCACATTGTGCTTTTTGGAAGGAGGGGCTTCATAGAGAGGAATAAACAGAGCGTTACTGACAGACTGGGAAGAGAGGTTCTGCAACAATGTCAAAAATAATGTCCTTTTTTAACATTCAAGGATGAAAACCTATTGTAGTGAACCCCAAAAATGTAAAAGGGCGTAACATGGCCTTTTTATCAAAATTGTGATGGTTTAAAATTGACTTGCTTATTATCCTAATGTAATAAATGTGTATGAAGTTTTTTGCACGGATAACAATATATCTTACATTACGCATTTGAGTCTAAACGCACTTTAAAGGGATAGTCCACCCAGAAATAAACTCATCCTCATGTCTTCCCAAACCTGTATGACTTTATTTCTTCTGTGGAACATGAACAAGATATTTTGAAGAATGTCGGTTACCAGTTTGGATTCCCATCGACTTCCATTGTGTTTTTTTTGGCCATTTCATTGGGAACTGAAACTGGTTACCAACATACTTTATTTTGTTTACTTTTATTTTATTTCATTGCCACAGTATATGCCACAGTATATGACTGCAATTATGAATGAGGTGTGTTCAAATGCACTTGAATAGTATCTTTATGCATTTTTTAATGTTTATATGCTTGTTCCGATGTTAGAAACACTGCTTGAAATTCTTCTCACCTTACCTTTTTCATGTGCAATTTCTGAAGACAAAACATTTATGGGATGCAGTTGTCATAGTTACTATTAAGAGTAATCCTCCTGATACAGTAACCATAGTGACAACACCTCTCACTGTGTTGGTCTTTAGGTCCATTCATTCGTGTGTTTGTAGATCACAGTATTATCACTTTCCAATAATAGTAATAAAGCAGTAAGCCAGTTTTTCCCAACCCTGTTCCTGGAGGCACATCAACAGTACACCTTTACACGACTATTCCTAACCAAACACACCCGATTCAATGCATTAGCTTGTTATTGGACCCTTCAAGGATTGAAATGGATGCGTTGGATAAGGGAGAGATCCAAAATGTGTGGTACTGATGTGCCACAGTAACAAGGCTGAGAAACTCTGAAATAATCCAGTCAAGGCTGTACATTTGAGACATACATGGCTTGAAACATTTTTTAAAAATTATTTTTATAATTATGCTTTGGCATAATAAATATGTATGTATATGGGTGTATTTTTTTTTTTTTTTTTTTTTTGTGGTTTGTCTCTCTTATGGTAATGTAATATATTTTCTTATAATGCATTTTTTCCCCCTGTAATATATTTTATGCAGGTGAGCAGTTAAAAATCAATCAGCCTCACATATATGACTGCAGTATCCCTGATTCCCTGGTCGCTGCCGTTCCTGCTATGGCTCAGCTCTGTAAACACACACTGGACAGATGGGACAACACTTCCTCCTCCCCATCCAATCGTAGTATATCACTCCTATCATTGGCTGGAACAGAGTTCATTAGCTTTGCAAAAGGTGCATCATTTGCCAATGGTAAGACTCATTTTTAATAATGATGTAATGGTGTAAGTGACACTTTAACACCAGCCAGTCAAATGTACATTGATCAAGTGTTCAACATTTAGCTCCGTTTGTTAAACAAATCTGTTCTGGTCATGTTGAGGATGTGTTCTTGCATCCATTTGCAGTTTAAAAAAAAAAAAAAAAAACTAAAAAAAATAGTTATTCTATGCAAATATGTCCTAGATTGACATCCCAGACTGTTGTGATGCAAATTGTTGTTTTACAGAATTTTGTTTCGTGAAGCACGTGCCAAGTTAAAAGAAGTTCAGTAAATACACATAGCTTTAAGTAAACTACACTGAAAAAATTAGTGTATGAATTACTTTGAAAGTTATAACTCAGAAATTGCAAGTGAATTTAAAGGGTTAGTTGCCCAAAAATGAAAATTCTGTCATTCATTTCTCAACCTCATGTTGTTCTGCACCTATAAGACCTTCTGAACACAAATGAAGATATTTTTGATGAATGCCGATGGTTCAGTGAGTCTCTTTTGAAAGCAAGATAATGACCACTTTCAGATGCCCAGAAAGACACTAAAACATATTTAAAACAGTTCATGTGAGTACAGTGGTTCAACCTTAATATTATAAAGTGACGAGAATACTTTCTGTGTGCCAAAAAAACAAAATAACGACATTTCAACAATATCTAGTGATGGCCGATTTCAAAACACTGCTTCGAAGCTTTACGAATCTATTGTTTCGGTTCACGTATCAAACTGCTAAAATCACTTGAAGTATTGAAATTGAGACACTTATGATGTAACGAAGCCTTGTTTACTGAAATCACATGACTTTGGTGCTCCGAACCACTGATTCTAAACAAAATATTTGTAAAGCTTCAAAGCAGTTTTTTGAAATAGGTCATCACTAGATATTGTATTCTCGTCTCTTTATAATGTTAATGTTGAACCACTGTACTCACATGAACTGTTTTAAACATGTTTTAGCATCTTCTGGCCATTGAAAGTGCTCATTATCTTGATGTCAATAGAGACTCACTGAACCATCGGATTTCATCAAAAATATCTTCATTTGTGTTCAGAAGGTCTTATAGGTGTGGAACGACATGAGGGTGAGAAATTCTGGCACTAATTGTCATTTTTGGGTGAACTAACCCTTTAACAAATAATTACAAAGAAATGGCACATTGAATTGAACATGAAAATCTGAAGTAGAAAGACTCCATAGTCCAGTATTCTTTTTTTTACAGCGTATGCTTTATATATACACTCACAAGAAAGTAATCATTGCTTTTTCACTGTTTCATTCATAACCAGACCTGTATCACTCTTGGGTGGCACCTATGCTACAGTCCGACCTGCTGGTTCAGTTCTGGCGTCGCTCCACAGGCCTCCTGCCCTCTGACTGCTCTCCAAGCTGGAAAGTCCTCAACATAGATCTCATTTCCCCAAGCCAGAGCGTCACGTTCAAGGCTACAGAGGATCACTCAAAGTGGGCGGTCAGTACCGGCAGCAGCCGCACTGGAAGTGGGACATCAGGCGGCTGGGTCTGCGTAGGAGACATCAACCGTGACGAGGCGGAGGAAAGAAGAGGTGGGGGTACGGTGTGCCGCCAAGATGCTGCGGTGTGGAAGGCCTATCGCTCGGCCGCCTTGCAGTGCGAGGCCTGCAGCGGAGAAGTGCAGACATGCGAAAAAGCCGCACAGTATCTCTGATGCAGCAGAATGAACACCAAAATCAGGGTAATGCAGAACGACTGCAGGTGTAGGTGTCAAACAGGTATGATTAGGAGGTCAAATGCTTTTTCTATTGCATGTAGCAATGTGCGGGGTAATCAAATGCAAAGGGACCGTAAATCTATGATTAAAATGTGTCAGCTAAACGGGCTATAAATGTGATTTTAATACGGTACAATTGTATGTGTTTTTAAACTGTGTAAATATAAATATTTGCATGGGCTATGATCAAATTTATTTTTTAATGCATCGAAAGAAACCTAGGGTATTAGATGATGAAGTGTTTCATTTCTTCAGCATTAAAAGTAATATGCATCTGTTTAAGCTAATTTCAAACTTCTGTTGTTACAGCAAACTAACTCTCGCCATTGGTTGAGATGATGTTACTGTCTCTAGTGGCACAGGATTATGCACATCCTTGAATTAATAAAGAAAACCTTTAAACTCTTTTTGAAGGAAGTCTCTTATGCTGAATTTATTTGATCACAAATTCAGTAAAAACGGTGATATTGTGAAATATTATTACAATTTAAAATTCTATTTGAAATATGTTTTAAAATGTAATTTATTTTGTGATCAAAGCTGAATTATCAGAATCACTACTCTAGTCTTAAGTGTCACATAATCCTTCAGAAATCATTCTAATATGTTGATTTCCTGCTCATGAAACATTTCTTATTATAAATGTGGAAGAATTTTTTTTGTTTGTTTGTGGAAATGGTGCTTATATTTTTATTCCGCTTGTAAACCTCAGAAGAACAGCATTTACTTGAAATGAAAATTTATAATTGAAACATAAATGTCTTTACATATTACAATTTAATGAATACTTGCTGAAATAAAAAGAAATAAAAAAACAAAACTTTTAACAGTAGTGTGATTGTGTAGTATTATTAGGGTTTCAACCATGCAATTGTTAGAATTTTCAAAAATTACTATTCTGCACTAAAAGTGATCAGACAGACCAAACCATAAGTCGTAGAGACTTGAAACTTGGGATGGTAGTACCCATCCACTCTACAACACCACCAAGGCTCGCCCCAAACGGCCTGACGGTCGCGCTACAGCGGTCAAAAGTACGAAGTTGCTCATAACTCCTAAACCATTAGCTCATGGGGATCAAAATGTAAACTTTGGATTTTTTGAAAACACTTTTGCAAACTAATACTAGGTTTTTTTCGCTCGATCAGAACCAAACCAGTGCATAAATATTCTCAGGATTATATATTATTCTGATTGTCAATAATTATTGAAAGTTAATTTCCATTCACGTTCTCGATGGCATGCCAACCCACTTTGAGCATTTACTCTTACTAAAAAGGTTATAACTCTTGAACGGAATGAGAACTTCACCAAACCATATATTTCCTTAAATACTACCTGTGTTGGTTGTGTAAATGGTCTTTTTCATCTCTAATCTAGATCTTTACAAGCTTGTTAAGTAAAACAATACCTTTTTTATGCATGTGCTTAAAGGCCTTAAAGTGCTTGAATACCGTTATTTGCTGCTTGCACCTATATTTTTATATATATATAAAAAAATATATATATATGTGTGTGTATATATGTATATGTATATATATGTGTGTATATATATATATATATATATATATATATGTATGTGTGTATATGTATATATGTGTATATATATATATGTGTATATGTATATATGTGTATATATATATATATGTATGTGTGTGTATGTGTGTGTATATATATATATATATATATATATATATATATATATATATATATGTGTATGTGTGTGTATATATGTATATGCATGTGTGTGTGTGTTTGTAATGACTTTTTGATTACATTAATCAGGTCTGAAAGCTGTCAGTTGTATCAAAATTAAAGTTTATTATAAGAATAGGAGGTATGTAGTGCATAAACGTGTCAGAATACAGATCTGACGGTACAGGACAGAAGCTGCAACATGCTTTTCACTGCGCAACACACTGGAAAAACATTCACACAAGAGCACCTGATAATAAGGCACTTAACAAACAAAAACAAAGGCTATGATTGGAAAGGAACACTAGCTTACTACTTACTCTGTATACTTCCCACTATTTTGTTGAAAGAGCAATTGAAACAATTGTAATTTTTCCAGGATAAGCTCTCAAACAGGAGTATGCTACATTGCTGTCATCATCACGCTGTATTGTGTTTAATTCAGCATCCACTTATCGTCCTGTAAAATAAAAACTCTGTCATATACTGCACATTCTGGTAAACGTAGTAGGTATACAGAGATGTACTTTATGCCTCCATAGTACAGTAAGTGTAGTATGCCATTCCAAACATAACCAAAGGCCGAAAATAAATGGAGACCCCTCTTCCTTACTGCGAGCTCTCGCATGCCTCCGTTCCCACAGAGACGTCAACGGCACACGAGTCTGAGAGCGCAAGGTTCATCAGGGTACGAACAACAGTATTGTTTTTTCTATTCTTGACGATCGTAGCATTATGCATTTTTCGGTACAAAAATAATGTCACAGGCACAGCTTTGTTGCAGTTTTTTTAAAGGAGTCGATTTGGTTTCGTAGAACAGCCAGAACTGGAGACCTGCAATTCAACACACTATCGGCTCTGTCCCAAAACCTAGTGAGCTGCCTACATAGGCAGCACTTTAAGGCATTACAGGTGCTCCCCATGCAAAGCCCGTTTTGCTCTAAAAATTGAACGCTCTAAAAATACTGGGTTGTTTCAACCCAAATTTGGGTCAAATATGGACAAACCGAGCTGTTAAATTTTTATATTAAATTTTTAACCCAGAAGATGAGTTTGTCCGTATTTGACCCAAATTTGTGTTGAAACAACCCAGCATTTTTTAGAGAATAATCTGCATGATTATGCCAACTTCAAATTGTGTTGACACTAAAAACATGTACTAAAAATGGAAACATTTTTCCTTTACATTTTTTGCAGACAGACACCATTGTCAAAATTGTCTATTCACAAGGATCCGCAAAAACAACTAAAAACGTTGTATTCTGCTGCCAAGCCAGTAGTTGGCACTTTGTAAAGAACCACTACGCAACTATAGACTGAACACATAACACACATGTGCATGACATCACTATTTTCACAAATTAATGTTTTTGTATTTTACACTGAGACGATAACGGTGTGATTTTCAAAAACGTGCACTTTGAAACCCATTCAAAGTTTGTGCTTTCAGGCCTTCAAAACTGAAAGGCCAAAACGCATAAAAGATTTTATATTTTTTGCTGAAAACGGTGCCGTGTAAACTGCCCCTTATATACTTTCTTTTTGTTTAATTATATCCATGTTTTCTTTGTTGAGAGAGCAATCTGAGAATGTGAAAACAATTACTTTAATATCGTTCAATACTGGAGAAATTGTTAAAAACAATTAAAATGGACTATTTTACCCAATATTTTTGTGCTACTGCATGTACACTAATGTTCAAATTTTGGGGGTCAGTAAGAGTTTTTATGTTTTTGAAAGAAGTCTCTTATGCTCACCAAGGCTGCCTTTATTTGACCACCAAAAATACAGTAAAAATATAAATATTTTAAACTATTATTACAATTAAAAGTTTTTATTGTTATATATTTTAAAGTGTCATTTATGTCTTGTAATTACTCCAATCTTCAGTGTCACAATCATTCTAATATGCTGATTTTCAAACACTTATTATCAATGTTGAAAATACTTGTGCTGCTTAATATTTGTGGGGAAATTGTGATACATTTATCTTCAAGATTCTTTAAAGAATAAAAATTTCAAATGAACAGCATTCATTTCAAATAGAAATCTTTTGTTAAAATGCAAACGTTTTTACTGTTATTTTTAATGTGTCCTTGCTGAATAAAAGTATTTCTTTAAAAAAAAAAATACTGACCTCAACAGTAGTGTATTATTATTATTATTATTATTACTAGACGATTATGCTGTTATCTTAGGAACAAGGCAAAACCAAACTGTATTGAAATCAATTGTAAAGTTTCCCATTGTCCGAGTAAAGAGTTCAAATCGGTCATTACGAGGATCTGCTTTAGTTAGTATGCTGCCTTAGATAGTTTTACACACACTTTTTACTAGGTTTTGGAACAGAGCCTCGATATTACCATAACTATAATAAATTCTATTTAAATATTTAAAGAGAAAGCGCACAGTAAGCATATCAGTTTGCATACTTGGTGAGGACATTCAAGAGCGGCAGTGTTTTTTGCGACTCCTCTTCAGGTAGGTGGGTGTTTTTCAGTAGCTTTTTGCCCACACAGAACAGCTGTTTGAAATCTTTAGACAGGTGTAAGTACCTTCTGTAAGTGTTTATTATGTTGGGATCTTTTACCTGCTTTCTCAGTTCGATGTTCGTTAACTCAGCACTCGTTAAGAGTCGAAAGCAATGACTGGATGCATTAAAATGATACCTCTTTCGTGTCATTCCTCCTTGTGGTTGCTTAGTAATATGATTATGAATTTTTTCGCGGGGGGGGGGGGGGGGGGGGGGGGTTTGTCCCGCCGGCGGAACAATTTGGGTTAAAGGGGAGTTTCTTGACTAATATGCAATAACCAATGGGCTTTAGAGGTAGACGGGGAGGGGGGGAGGGGGCGGGGGGTACTGAAAATGCTGGCATCAGCAAAAGGTACTTGAAATTCATTATGGATTTATGAAATGCAAAAATAGTGCAATGTTTAGCCATAACTAATATTTTAGGGCCATTTCAACCAAGCTTTCACTCAAATTACTACTATAAGAACTTAAGAAAACTATTTTTGAGTCAATTCTACACAGTTACGTCACAGAGCTCTGAATGAATTTTTTTTTTTTTTGAAAGTACTTGGACTTGAATATCCTGTTTTTCTGTTAAAATAGTGTCCGGACTAGTCTTCTGCCCTTGGCTTTGATTCGTGGGAAGGTTGCGCTGGTTTCGTTTCCAAGAGACGGAGACCCTGTTGGTGTGTTTCCTCCTCTTCTCCTTAACAGGAAGTCCACGCTAGCTGAAGACATGGCATAGAAGGCATTTCCTGTGGGAGGTATTATTAACTCTGTGGAGGAAGAAATGAAAATCAAAAAAATAAAAAAGTAAATGATGTATTTTTTTGTTAAAATTGAGTTTACTTTTTTAAAAATGTATTTTTAAATTAGTTTAAATAAGTTGGATTAAATAATATTAAATTCAAATACAATTAAATATTAATATTAATTATGTTCAAAATTTTGGGGTCAGTAAGTCTCTTATGCTCACTGAGACTGCATTTATTTGATCAAAAATATTGTGAAATATTATTACAATTTTAAAAATCTGTTTTCTATTGTAATATATTTTAAAACATAATTTATTTCTGTGATCAAAGCTGAATTTTCAGCATCATTACTCCATTCTTCAGTGTCACGTGATCCTAAGATGCTCAAGTAACATTTTTTATTATTATAAATGTTCAAAACAGTCGTGCTGCTTAATATTTTTGTGAAAAACAGGTTCAAAAGAACAGCATTTATAGAAAGAAGACAGAAATCATTTGTGACAGAATATATTCTGTCACTTTTGATCAATTTAATGTGTAAAAGTATTCATTTATCATGATTATCTTTTAATTGTACTCACCCCAAACTTTTAAACAGTAGTGTATATTTTAATATATATATATATATATATATATATAATTTAAATATTGCTTGATTGATGGCTGATTATTTTATTTGAGAATGATATTTTCTCATTTTAGGATGTGATTCAAAAAAATAAACTGCACCATTTAACATGAAAAATGTGACATCACCTTTCCCCTCCGGCAGTAGTTGGATCAGCTCGTATTTGGAGACTTCTTGAGTGTTCTGGTTGTGCTTCTCTAATGCAGAACTGATTACAGTGGGTGTTTTATCATTACTCGTGACCTGAGGCAGCACAGAAAAGAAAGTATACATTAAAAGAGCAAAAGCATCCATATTAAACAGGAGCTGACATGAAATGCCAAAGATGGTCTGATGTAACACTGGACTGCTGCTGTGAAATACAGCCGTTTCAAAGCCCAAAAGTGTGGGTACATGTTTTACTTTCATTTGAATTTTATTTTGTTTGACTACCAGAATGCTTCTATATAAGTTGCCGTC
Organism: Opsariichthys bidens; assembly: GCA_037194245.1. NCBI lineage: Eukaryota > Metazoa > Chordata > Actinopteri > Cypriniformes > Xenocyprididae > Opsariichthys > Opsariichthys bidens. Next base: position 5,964,298 of record CM074300.1, on the reverse strand, counting down.
GTGTAAATCCATCCGTATCCTGACGATTCTCATATCAGGCCCCGCCTCTGGTTTTTTATTGGTGGGGTTGTTGCCACATGAGACAGATCGGCGATGTGATTTGACAGCTGTAGTGGGTGTGGTCAGGACCGAGGGCGTGGCATCATTGGGCGGTGGTGATGATTCAACATCCAGACAGGAAACGGATGGGGATTTCACATGCTGTAATGCAAATTATAACAATATTCTTAGGAACAGTTCACCTAAAAATGAAAAGTATATCATCACCCTAATGTCATTCCAAATATAACATTTGCATCTCTTTGCCATAAATTGAAAGAATACAATAGAATGACCACAAGCTGTCAAACTCAGAAAAGAACAAACTAGATTTTTGCAAGGGTTTGTGGGATTTCTGTGCGAAGTCTTAAAATACCCCTATTATGCTTTTTTCTGATATTATCTTTCATGCAATGTGTAATATACGTGTTTATGAATGTCTTATCAAAGTGCACGATAAATGGAGTCAATGTCTCCCAAAGAAAAAATATATTCCGAACTGCTGAAACGAGTCTTACTTCCTAGGTTTGTAACAAATTTGCATAATGCCAGTTTATGGTCTTTAATTGGCTGCCTGCGAAAAACGTCTACTTTGACCCGTCCTTAAACACTGTAGTCGTAGATGAGGACGGATCGTGTTGTTAACATGTCGCGAAAATGCAGTTTTCTGCACTGCGAAAGCAAATCCACAATGCAAAAGGATGAAGACTCAGGCTCGAATTTATACCGTTCTTATCGATGTGTATTAAGTGCTGAGGAATCTGAAATTCAGATATGGCAATGGGAGTTTTGTTTCTGACACACACTGTGAGAGGTCAACCAATCATAAAAGACTGGGCCATCTGACCAATCAGAGCAGAGTAGGCTCTCAGAAAGGAGGGGTTAAGAGAATCCGAATCCTTTATTAAACCATTACAGACACTGCTAGAAAAGAGGTGATACTGCAATGTATGTTATGAGAAAATTAGTGTGCTTTTTGACCTCGGATGCATGTAAACTTGTTGTATGAAACCTCCAAAACAAAATTATGAACCTTCAAAATGGCATAATATTGGCACTTTAAGTCAAAATAGCCCAAATTAGTAGCTGTTTCCATCCAAACTTGTATGCAAATTTGGAATATCGCATAAAACATTTGTGAATAACGCACCGCTTCTATCCATTGATGTCGAAGAGAACAAAATCGTCACTTCCTGATAAACTGGCGCTAAATATCTCTAAGGCAAATGGAAGTTGCTGCAGTAGAAGCATATAGCAATTTATAGCATTAGCAACTTACTGTATATAGCAATTTTCGTATATAATAAATGACTTTCGCCTCAGAGCGCGCAGATGAAACACAATAAACGCTGTCATGTATTCAGATGCCTGATGTTTGTGAACGCAATCGTGTGAAGCGCTTCTGGGAATTATACAGAACTACTTTAACGGCAAATTTTGCTCAGGCATTACAGACCAAAACAACATTTCAGATGCTGTGTAATGAGATCGGTCCGCTGGTTGCTCCAGTTATGCCGTCCCATCGCAAAGTCGCATGTCTTTTTTGATGTGCATCAAGGAATTTATTTGGAAAAACTGTTTACATCATAGTTCCATATGCATATGTTTTTGTATCGCATAAAAAATGTATCCGACTCAGTTGAGCGCATACGTTTTTCAGAATTTATGCACATGTTGGTGTTTCCATCCAGCGTTTTTTTTTTTTTTTTTTTTTTTAAGTTTATGAGATATCCCGAAATGCACATAAAAATAGGTGGATGGAAACATCGCTTGTGATATTCTGGTCTCTTCATTCATTTTACATCTATGGGTTATTTAAGTTACGCTTTACTCATAAATCTCATGTGTGCATACATCATATTCTTAAAGCTCGGACATTCTGCTAAACATCTGTTTTTCTGTTCCACAGAAGAAAGAAAGACATATGGGTTTGGAGCTGCGCTCATGATGATGACAGGATTTTTCTATCTCAGATGTCAAAAGCTTGAATATTGGTCTTAGAAGGTGAGTCATATTTAAATAATAATAATTTGCTCTATACTACAAATGAAAAAGTCACACCTAAAGAATGTTTATCAATCATTTTTTCCACATTTTAGAATAATAGAATAAAAGTCATCAAATCACTAATGAAATCAGGTTAGCTCATTAATTACAAAATACAATTTTTCAGAAAAAGATTTGAAGACAAAAAAAAAAAAAAAAATCCTCTAAGCATAACTCTTCAGATTGGAAGGTTTTTGGATCATGAGAAACATAAATTCAGTCAAAAGTGAATTTTCACAACAATCACACAGAAAGCACACAGAATAAAAGTTTATCCTGGATCAATTTGAAAAAGCTATTTTAAAATGCTATAAAGAGCCTCTGTGAGCTCTCAAACAATAAATATCTCAAAGTTGCTGATAACACTTTGGATGCCGGGCTTTTAAAGACCCATTACTGCGAAGTAATCAAAATGAAGCTCTTTATTTGCACTTACCTTGCAAAGCTTGGAGAGCAGGTGATTGACAGGAGACGGGAAGTCAAATATGCCATCAGCATCCATTGTTGTATTTGCCACAGCTGAGAGAGCGCTGTAAAGGGAGAACAGAAAGATCTTGTCAAAAACTGTTTTCTGTCGGGAAGCTCTTTGCCAAGTGCTGCTTATGACATTGATTCTTTCTGAATAGACGCTAACCTAGAGCATAAATACAAAACTCTAAATCAGCAGTAGCTTTGAAGTCACACGCGAGCTGCAGACTATAAGTGTGTCTTTGTCCCGCTTCAAAACTTCATTTCATTCGACTCGAGCAGCATCACTGTGCTTAAGAGCTCATGAAAGAAACATCTGTGTGTGCATGTCAGGGACTGAGCTTGATCCTCAGAATAGCCTACAGGAAGATTGTCATTTGAATAGTTGTAAAGAAAAAGTGAGCCCAGGATTTACATCGCAAAATAAGAGAAGTGCAAATCATACTGTAGTAGTGTTTTCTAAAAATGACCAGAAAAAATTGTTGCATATATATCCAGAAGAGTACAAACACAAATAATAATGTGCAGCTCCCGTAAAGATAATTGTGTACAGTAAACTCATTTTTTCCCCATTTCTTTGGTTATGTTTGTGTCTCCAATCAAACTCTACTGTATTTTGGTGCAGATGCATTTGTCACTTGTTGTTAGAAGCTAACGGATGCTAACATCTTTTTTATGGGTAGTCGTGGCCTAATGGTGAGGGAGTTGGGGTTGCCGGTTCGATTCCCACACCGGCAGGAATTGAAAGTGGGGATTGTGAATGAACAGCACTCTCTCCACCTTCGGAAATGGATGGGTTAAGAGTAAACAAAAAAAAAAAAAAACGTTTGTATAATTTGATATACATTTCTTTAGTTAGTTTTTTCCCCCTAAAAATTCTCATTCTCAAATTTAATCAAGTGTCTTTATTAGTAATGTGGTAATATACATACACACACATTTATATATATATATGTGTGTGTGTGTGTCTATGTATATATATATATATATATATATATATATATATATATATATATATATGCATACACACATATGGATGTATAAAGTTATATAGGTAAAGGAGACAATAAAAGAAAATTAAATGAAAAATGTATAAATCTTTTCAATATATACATTTGTTGACTGAACATGATGTTCTTACTCTGGACACTGTGTGATGATCACTGTAGGGTTCAGGCCACGCCCAGGACTCGGCTCGCCCGGTGCTTCAATCTGATTGGACAGCTTGTAGCTATTTAAAAAAAAAAAAACACATGGGCAACATTTAGCCAACCAGTGTGTATCGAGACGTTCAGCATAGAGTTACAGAAGCATCACTGACCTTTCCTCTTCATGTAGAGCGGGTACGCTGTGATACCACAGAACAAACGTCTCATCCGTTCTGAAAATGCTGTTTTTACATGAGGACTGAAGGAGGCGAATTTGAGCAATGACTTCAAACTCCTAAAATCGAGAGAATGTGGTGTTAATATCTTTTTAAAAACTAAATGAATGACAATCAAGTATATAACTCACCCGTCGTCTTTTATCGAAGTTAATGAAGCCATTCTGTAAGAGACAGCAAAATTTAGGTTTACATTATGACCTGCTTTGGCTAACGCGACGCTGACTTTTAGTTTTTGTTTGACACATCTCGATTCTGTCGTATGAGTTTTGAGAAAACTTGTGAAACCACTGCTATTTTTATACTTCACAGCTGAATGAGCTGCTGATAATGGCTATTTAATTTTTTTAGTTCTGTTTCATGACCACCTGAAAATATACATCACCTCCAATCTGTCTTTGACTGCAGTGTCCAGCATGGTGAGATCTCTAAGGAAGATGCCCAGGTATGGCACAGTACCCTGAGCGCACGACTACAAAAGAAACACAGCATTCAGGATCGGATTTGTTTCAGAATTCATCATAGATTATAAACAGTACATCACACTTGGATAATATTACATATATGTGTTTTTTTATATCATTGTATTCAAAGCTGAATTTTCAGTATCATCACTCCAGTCTTCAGTGTCACATGATCCTTCAGAAATCATGCTAATTTGTTGCTCAAGGAACATTTATTATCAATGTCGTAAACATTTGTGCTGCTTCTTATTTTTATGGAAACCCTGATACATGTTTAGGGGTTCTTTGATCGACTAGAATGTTCAAAAGTGCAGCATTTATTTGAAATGGAAATCTTCAATAAAAATGGACCCCACGTTTATGATGTCTTGATAAGCTTTTGTTATTACTACTTAATAACTACTTAGTAGTTGCTTATGCGTTTTTTCTGCATTTAAATAAAAAATAAAAAAGGTAATTGCAACCTTTTATTTCACAATTCTGAGATTATAAATTACGTGTTATAATGTCCAATTTTCTCAGAATTGCGAGTTTATATCACGATTGACTCTTCGCAAAGACCCGCCCCCTTTAGTTACTGTTGCTATGTCCGACAACCAATGCTCTCTCACGCCACACATTCCTACGCAGTGAAAAATACATCCCGGAGCAAAGAGGACACTGACAACACGTCGACAGACAAGACAGAGCAGGTCACTTTTGATATGAAACCATTTCATATTTAATATATTGTAATTTTTTAAAGAAGTTTAAACAATAAATAGCGTATAGTGTCTCTTTAATGTGTCGTGACAGATCGCTGTAGCTCCTCGTGAAGCGATCATCTCTTCACACTAGTTCATTTATAGCATCAAATAAACATGAATCAGAAGGAATGTTGTTTCAGACGTGAGAACACACAATTTTTTAAGTTCAAGTTCACCAACATTAATCTACTAACTCCTCTGACTGCTTTGTCAGACAAAATGGCGGATTCTGGGTTATGATTGGTCAGATCACCTGTCAATCAAATAGTTTGCGAAGGGTCAATTCTGACATAATAAATTATATCTTGCATTTCTGACTTTATTATCAAAATTGTGAGTTTATATTTCGAAATTCTAAGAAAAAAGTCAGAATTGTGAGATAAAAGGTTTTTATTTTATTTTTTAGTGGCAGAAACAAGCTTCCATATTATTTAGATATTATATAGATATTTATATATATATATATATATATATATATATATTATATATATATAGAGAGAGAGAGAGAGAGAGAGAGAGAGAGAGAGAGAGAGAGATATGAGAAGGAGCCAAATGTATATAATGGGCCCTCTTTTTATTAGTATTTTTGTATTATTTTTACTATTATAATATTTATCATCCTTATGTTTATAATTTTTCGTATTTTATCTTTTTTCCTCTGTTATGCGGAGTGGAAAGTTGTTCAGTGGGGATGGAATTCTTTATAGCTATTACCAAAATAACAAAATTATAATGAAAAGAACTAGAAACCTTTTGTAACATTATAAATGTCTTTAAAGTCACTTTTTATCAATTTAATGCATCCTAGCTGTATAAAAATATTAATTTCTTTCAAACATTTTACTGATCCCAAACGTGTGTATATACAGTATATATATTTAAGGATGCTTACCCCTGTAAATCTTCTGTTGTTGCTTTTAGTGTCATGGTTTGCGAATTTGGAGGTGCCCTCCTGTAGAATGAAAGTGAAACTTGTAAGTGTCGTGCATGTGTTATGGAGGCTTGACAATTCAGTTTGGTTCCGATGTTTGCAAAATTTCTCTGTATGATGCATTTAAATCAGGCTTTTACAAGTTTACATTGTGAGGTTGTGCCTTTGACTGATTCTGAGATTCTCCCTTCAGGCCATGCTAAATTGATGCAGTTCTCAATGGTGATGAAGCACAGAACATCGATTGGCCTGATATTTTCCCATCAATGAATGGACATGCTCTCTAATAACATTAGAGAGAGCGCCGTTTGAACTGCTTTGTGTCGTAGTGTGACTGACCTCTTTGAGTAGCTCACGGCTCTGAGAGTAGTTGTCTTTCTCTGAGAAGATGTCAGAAAGTTCCTTGTATCTCCCCACAGCTTCCCTGTCAGCATAGAGGAACAGACTTTAGGTTATTCTGTGCTGCTATTGTTAAAAAGTATGCTCATGTACCATGCATTGAATGCAAATGGGATTGATAACTGTAACCGTGACATGAAATACTTTTAACGAACTAAAATGTAACCATAGTAAATAATTTGAAAAAAAAAAAAATTAAAAAAAAATTTGTTTATTGCAATGCATTCACAATCCTAAACGGCAAAAAAAAAAAAAAGATCAAATTATATTTCAAATACACATACATTTTTGAAGATTTGTTTAAATATTAAAATGTCAGGTAAATCTACTTTGAAATGTTCAAAAGAGGCAAGAGAATATAGGTTGAAATATAGAATTTTGGTTGAACATATATTAAAATAAATATAAGAATAATACATTTTTATAAATAATTACACCTTATCTAAAACACGCATGCACACACACAATTTATAATGAATGAATTAATTTCAGTTATATTTTTATTATTATTTTTATATTGCTATATTTAATATAATACATAAATAAATCTGTATGAGAAATATATATATATATATATATATATATATATATGTGTGTATACATATTATTATTATTATTATTATTATTATTAATTAATAATTATTAAATTAATTATTATTAAATTTGACAATTATTTTATTTTTTAAAAATTTTAAAATATATGAAAATATGTTTTTCATATGGGAGGAAATTCTATGGGGCATGTTGTTGTGCACACAAATAAATGTTTGTCATTTTGTTTGTATGTGTCAAAAAACACCAGCATGTTGAAACTTTGCATGATGATAAATGAGAAAAAGTCACAAAATATCAAGAAAAAAAAAACAGTATTTCCAACAACTAGAAAATCGAAACGGGTCAAATTGACCCGGAACACAACACAAGGGTTAAATAATATCGCTTTAATACATCATCCAACGGTTTTCCAGGTAAACACAGACCTGTCTGTCTCCTGCCAGGTCTTTCTCAGTCTGTGGATTGGGTTACTCTGCAGTGCTGATAGAATGGCGTACAGTGAGGAGAAGTTTTTCCTGCTTCTGCAGGCCTGTTTGGGAAACAAACCACACTCTAATGTGAGTCATTATCCTGGCTGATGACATCATCTGTGTCTGAGTTGACAGTTAAACTGCTCTCACTTCTGCAACACTGATCCATTTCTCCAGCAGTCTTGCCCTCTGTTGGCTCTTCAGACCCGTGTTCCACAAGCACGAGGCTGTGACGGCGTTAGTTAAGCGATTGAACTGCTTGATAGTGGCTCTGACCGACCAGCACGCTCCTTCCTGGCCCTTCTTATCTCTCTGAGACCATAGAGACCCCAGACAGTGATAGGGCACCAGCTTCAGAAATAGATCCTTCAGGAAAACAAAAGGAATTCATTTCAGGATATTACAGACAGGTCTAAAATGGTCAAAGCCCTCAAAAAGTGGGGTAAGGTGTGCACATTATACTTTAAATAAATTTTTCTAGTTTCAAACTAATCACTGGTCTTTTCCACAGATTTGTGAGTGGTATGATCAAACTCACCGTCTCAATCCTGGTCAGCTGTTCTGCGATCACACTGGATGGAAACCCTAGGATGCTAGTGGCATCAAACTCCGAGGGATCGGGAGGAGATGTTACGCCTTTGGTAGGATCTGTAGAATATAAATACAGTAAGAAATGAATATGAAAAAGTGGACAATAAGAACTGCTGTGTCTGACTGACCTGCAGTCAGAGTTCAAAATTAACGCTAGCTAAGAGGCAAAAGTATGGAAGCCTGTTTCCACCACTGAAAAAAAAAGATTATTGCGACTTTTTTCTCCGAATTCTGACTTTTTTTTCTCAGAATTGTGAGATATAAAGTCGCAATTGGGAGTTATAAAGTCATAATTGTGAGATATAAAGTCATAATTGTGAGATAAAAAGTCAGAATTGGGAGATATAAAGTCATAATTGTGAGTTATAAAGTAAGAATTGTGAGATAAAAAGTCAGAATTGTGAGTTATAAAGTCAGAATTGTGAGATATAAAGTCAGAATTGTGAGATATAAAGTCAGAATTGAGATATAAAGTCAGAATTGTGAGATATAAAGTCAGAATTGTCAGATATAAAGTCAGAATTGCGAGATATAAAGTCAGAATTGTGAGATATTAAGTCAGAATTGTGAGATATAAAGTCAGAATTGTGAGATACAAAGTCAGAATTGTGAGTTATAAAGTCAGAATTGGGAGATATAAAGTCAGAATTGGGAGTTATAAAGTCAGAATTGTGAGATATAAAGTCGCAATTGTGAGTTATAAAGTCACAATTGTGAGATATAAAGTCAGAATTGCGAGAATAAAGTCAGAATTGGGAGTTATAAAGTCAGAATTGTGAGATGTAAAGTCACAATTGCGAGTTATAAAGTCAGAATTGTGAGTTATAAAGTCAGAATTGTGAGTTATAAAGTCAGAATTGCGAGATATAAAGTCAGAATTGTGAGATATAAAGTCACAATTGTGAGATATAAAGTCAGAATTGTGAGATATAAAGTCAGAATTGTGAGATATAAAGTCAGAATTGTGAGATATAAAGTCACAATTGCGAGTTATAAAGTCAGAATTGCGAGATATAAAGTCAGAATTGTGAGATATAAAGTCAGAATTGTGAGATATAAAGTCAGAATTGCGAGATATAAAGTCAGAATTGGGAGTTATAAAGTCAGAATTGTGAGATATAAAGTCAGAATTGGGAGTTATAAAGTCAGAATTGTGAGATGTAAAGTCAGAATTGTGAGATATAAAGTCAGAATTGTGAGATATAAAGTCACAATTGCAAGTTATAAAGTCAGAATTGTGAGTTATAAAGTCAGAATTGTGAGATATAAAGTCAGAATTGGGAGTTATAAAGTCAGAATTGTGAGATGTAAAGTCAGAATTGTGAGATATAAAGTCAGAATTGTGAGATATAAAGTCACAATTGCAAGTTATAAAGTCAGAATTGTGAGTTATAAAGTCAGAATTGCGAGAATAAAGTCAGAATTGGGAGTTATAAAGTCAGAATTGTGAGATGTAAAGTCAGAATTGTGAGATATAAAGTCAGAATTGTGAGATATAAAGTCACAATTGCAAGTTATAAAGTCAGAATTGTGAGTTATAAAGTCAGAATTGCGAGATATAAAGTCAGAATTGTGAGTTATAAAGTTAGAATTGTGAGATATAAAGTCAGAATTGTGAGATATAAAGTCGCAATTGTGAGTTATAAAGTCAGAATTGCGAGATATAAAGTCAGAATTGTGAGATATAAAGTCAGAATTGTGAGATATAAAGTCAGAATTGTGAGATATAAAGTCACAATTGCGAGTTATAAAGTCAGAATTGCGAGATATAAAGTCAGAATTGTGAGATATAAAGTCAGAATTGTGAGATATAAAGTCAGAATTGCGAGATATAAAGTCAGAATTGGTGAGTTATAAAGTCAGAATTGTGAGATATAAAGTCGCAATTGTGAGTTATAAAGTCAGAATTGTGAGATATAAAGTCAGAATTGGGAGTTATAAAGTCAGAATTGTGAGATGTAAAGTCAGAATTGTGAGATTAAAAGTCAGAATTGCAAGTTATAAAGTCAGAATTGTGAGAATAAAGTCAGAATTGGGAGTTATAAAGTCAGAATTGTGAGATGTAAAGTCAGAATTGTGAGTTATAAAGTCAGAATTGTGAGATGTAAAGTCAGAATTGTGAGATTAAAAGTCAGAATTGCAAGTTATAAAGTCAGAATTGTGAGAATAAAGTCAGAATTGGGAGTTATAAAGTCAGAATTGTGAGATGTAAAGTCAGAATTGCAAGTTATAAAGTCAGAATTGTGAGAATAAAGTCAGAATTGGGAGTTATAAAGTCAGAATTGTGAGATGTAAAGTCAGAATTGTGAGATTAAAAGTCAGAATTGCAAGTTATAAAGTCAGAATTGCGAGAATAAAGTCAGAATTGGGAGTTATAAAGTCAGAATTGTGAGATGTAAAGTCAGAATTGTGAGATATAAAGTCAGAATTGTGAGATATAAAGTCACAATTGCAAGTTATAAAGTCAGAATTGTGAGTTATAAAGTCAGAATTGCGAGATATAAAGTCAGAATTGTGAGTTATAAAGTTAGAATTGTGAGATATAAAGTCAGAATTGTGAGATATAAAGTCGCAATTGTGAGTTATAAAGTCAGAATTGTGAGATATAAAGTCAGAATTGTGAGTTATAAAGTCAGAATTGCGAGATATAAAGTCAGAATTGTGAGATATAAAGTCAGAATTGTGAGATATAAAGTCACAATTGCGAGTTATAAAGTCAGAATTGTGAGATATAAAGTCACAATTGTGAGATATAAAGTCAGAATTGTGAGATATAAAGTCAGAATTGTGAGATATAAAGTCAGAATTGTGAGATATAAAGTCACAATTGCGAGTTATAAAGTCAGAATTGCGAGATATAAAGTCAGAATTGTGAGATATAAAGTCAGAATTGGGAGTTATAAAGTCAGAATTGTGAGCTATAAAGTTAGAATTGTGAGATATAAAGTCAGAATTCTGAGATAAAAAGTTGCAATAATCTTTCAAGAATCATTGGGCTCAGTAAGTTTTTTTTTTATTGTGAGATATAAAGTCAGAATTGTGAGTTATAAAGTCAGAATTGTGAGATATAAAGTCAGAATTGTGAGATATAAAGTCACAATTGTGAGATATAAAGTCAGAATTGTGAGATATAAAGTCACAATTGCGAGTTATAAAGTCAGAATTGCGAGATATAAAGTCAGAATTGTGAGATATAAAGTCAGAATTGTGAGATATAAAGTCAGAATTGCGAGATATAAAGTCAGAATTGTGAGATATAAAGTCAGAATTGTGAGATATAAAGTCAGAATTGCGAGATATAAAGTCAGAATTGTGAGATGTAAAGTCAGAATTGTGAGATATAAAGTCAGAATTGGGAGTTATAAAGTCAGAATTGTGAGATGTAAAGTCAGAATTGTGAGATTAAAAGTCAGAATTGCAAGTTATAAAGTCAGAATTGCGAGAATAAAGTCAGAATTGGGAGTTATAAAGTCAGAATTGTGAGATGTAAAGTCAGAATTGTGAGATATAAAGTCAGAATTGTGAGATATAAAGTCACAATTGCAAGTTATAAAGTCAGAATTGTGAGTTATAAAGTCAGAATTGCGAGATATAAAGTCAGAATTGTGAGTTATAAAGTTAGAATTGTGAGATATAAAGTCAGAATTGTGAGATATAAAGTCGCAATTGTGAGTTATAAAGTCAGAATTGTGAGATATAAAGTCAGAATTGTGAGTTATAAAGTCAGAATTGCGAGATATAAAGTCAGAATTGTGAGATATAAAGTCAGAATTGTGAGATATAAAGTCACAATTGCGAGTTATAAAGTCAGAATTGTGAGATATAAAGTCACAATTGTGAGATATAAAGTCAGAATTGTGAGATATAAAGTCAGAATTGTGAGATATAAAGTCAGAATTGTGAGATATAAAGTCACAATTGCGAGTTATAAAGTCAGAATTGCGAGATATAAAGTCAGAATTGTGAGATATAAAGTCAGAATTGGGAGTTATAAAGTCAGAATTGTGAGCTATAAAGTTAGAATTGTGAGATATAAAGTCAGAATTCTGAGATAAAAAGTTGCAATAATCTTTCAAGAATCATTGGGCTCAGTAAGTTTTTTTTTTATTGTGAGATATAAAGTCAGAATTGTGAGTTATAAAGTCAGAATTGTGAGATATAAAGTCAGAATTGTGAGATATAAAGTCAGAATTGTGAGATATAAAGTCAGAATTGTGAGATATAAAGTCACAATTGCGAGTTATAAAGTCAGAATTGCGAGATATAAAGTCAGAATTGTGAGATATAAAGTCAGAATTGTGAGATATAAAGTCAGAATTGCGAGATATAAAGTCAGAATTGGGAGTTATAAAGTCAGAATTGTGAGATATAAAGTCAGAATTGGGAGTTATAAAGTCAGAATTGTGAGATGTAAAGTCAGAATTGTGAGATATAAAGTCAGAATTGTGAGATATAAAGTCACAATTGCAAGTTATAAAGTCAGAATTGTGAGTTATAAAGTCAGAATTGTGAGATATAAAGTCAGAATTGGGAGTTATAAAGTCAGAATTGTGAGATGTAAAGTCAGAATTGTGAGATATAAAGTCAGAATTGTGAGATATAAAGTCACAATTGCAAGTTATAAAGTCAGAATTGTGAGTTATAAAGTCAGAATTGCGAGAATAAAGTCAGAATTGGGAGTTATAAAGTCAGAATTGTGAGATGTAAAGTCAGAATTGTGAGATATAAAGTCAGAATTGTGAGATATAAAGTCACAATTGCAAGTTATAAAGTCAGAATTGTGAGTTATAAAGTCAGAATTGCGAGATATAAAGTCAGAATTGTGAGTTATAAAGTTAGAATTGTGAGATATAAAGTCAGAATTGTGAGATATAAAGTCGCAATTGTGAGTTATAAAGTCAGAATTGCGAGATATAAAGTCAGAATTGTGAGATATAAAGTCAGAATTGTGAGATATAAAGTCAGAATTGTGAGATATAAAGTCACAATTGCGAGTTATAAAGTCAGAATTGCGAGTTATAAAGTCAGAATTGTGAGTTATAAAGTCAGAATTGTGAGTTATAAAGTCAGAATTGCGAGATATAAAGTCAGAATTGTGAGATATAAAGTTAGAATTGTGAGATATAAAGTCAGAATTGTGAGATATAAAGTCAGAATTGTGAGATATAAAGTCACAATTGCGAGTTATAAAGTCAGAATTGCGAGATATAAAGTCAGAATTGTGAGATATAAAGTCAGAATTGTGAGATATAAAGTCAGAATTGCGAGATATAAAGTCAGAATTGGGAGTTATAAAGTCAGAATTGTGAGATATAAAGTCGCAATTGTGAGTTATAAAGTCAGAATTGTGAGATATAAAGTCAGAATTGGGAGTTATAAAGTCAGAATTGTGAGATGTAAAGTCAGAATTGTGAGATTAAAAGTCAGAATTGCAAGTTATAAAGTCAGAATTGCGAGAATAAAGTCAGAATTGGGAGTTATAAAGTCAGAATTGTGAGATGTAAAGTCAGAATTGTGAGATATAAAGTCAGAATTGTGAGATATAAAGTCACAATTGCAAGTTATAAAGTCAGAATTGTGAGTTATAAAGTCAGAATTGCGAGATATAAAGTCAGAATTGTGAGTTATAAAGTTAGAATTGTGAGATATAAAGTCAGAATTGTGAGATATAAAGTCGCAATTGTGAGTTATAAAGTCAGAATTGTGAGATATAAAGTCAGAATTGTGAGTTATAAAGTCAGAATTGCGAGATATAAAGTCAGAATTGTGAGATATAAAGTCAGAATTGTGAGATATAAAGTCACAATTGCGAGTTATAAAGTCAGAATTGTGAGATATAAAGTCACAATTGTGAGATATAAAGTCAGAATTGTGAGATATAAAGTCAGAATTGTGAGATATAAAGTCAGAATTGTGAGATATAAAGTCACAATTGCGAGTTATAAAGTCAGAATTGCGAGATATAAAGTCAGAATTGTGAGATATAAAGTCAGAATTGGGAGTTATAAAGTCAGAATTGTGAGCTATAAAGTTAGAATTGTGAGATATAAAGTCAGAATTCTGAGATAAAAAGTTGCAATAATCTTTCAAGAATCATTGGGCTCAGTAAGTTTTTTTTTTATTGTGAGATATAAAGTCAGAATTGTGAGTTATAAAGTCAGAATTGTGAGATATAAAGTCAGAATTGTGAGATATAAAGTCACAATTGTGAGATATAAAGTCAGAATTGCAAGAATAAAGTCAGAATTGGGAGTTATAAAGTCAGAATTGTGAGATATAAAGTCACAATTGTGAGATATAAAGTCAGAATTGCGAGAATAAAGTCAGAATTGGGAGTTATAAAGTCCGAATTGTGAGTTATAAAGTCAGAATTGTTAGATATAAAGTCACAATTGTGAGATATAAAGTCACAATTGTGAGATATAAAGTCAAAATTGCGAGAATAAAGTCAGAATTGTGAGTTATAAAGTCAGAATTGTGAGATGTAAAGTCAGAATTCTGAGATAAAAAGTTGCAATAATCTTTCAAGAATCATTGGGCTCAGTAAGTTTTTTTTTTTAAGGAAATGAATACTTTTATTCAGCAAAGATGCATTAAATTGTTCAAAAGTGACAGCAAAGACATTTATGTCACAAAAGATTTATACAGTATTTCATATAAATGCTGTTCTTTTGAATTTTCATCAAAGAAAAAAATGATCACAGTTGCCACAAAAATGTTTTCAGCATTAAGAAATTAATTAGAAATGTTTCTTGAGCAGCAAATTATCATATCAGAGTGATTTCTGAAGGATCATGTGACAGAAAATTCAGCTTTGCCATCACAGGAATAAATTAAATTTTAAACTACTTTAAAAATGTAACAGTTATTATAGTTTTTTTTTTTTTTTTACTGTATTATTAATCAGATAATTGCAGCCTTGGTTGGCATAAGAGAAAACGGTAATCTTACCAACCCAATCTTTTGGCAACAATTTTATGAGCTTACAAAAAATCTTTTTAAAATCATTTTATTGAACAATTTTTAGCCAGGGAAGAATATTAGATTGAAATTGACTGTAGAAATTCCTCTGACTTTTTAGGGTTGTTTTAATTTCCATGACTTTTCAAAAAAACAAAGTCAAATTCCATGATTTCCATGTTTCGATTCGATCCCTGGATACAAACCGATAGTCTGACCCTCAAATTATTGTGGCATACGCAACTATTATATACTTAGGAAAAGCTCATTGTTGACGTCAGCTAACATCTTTAAATTTAGCCCTTTTTTTCCCTCATTTCAAAACTCCACATTCACGTAGCAATACATTCCAGCCACCAAAATGAAAATATGATATAAATGCTTTTGTGTCAAGTAGAAGCAGGTAGTTTTACAGAGAGACTGGCAAGCTTGTGATGCTGCAAGTGACACAATAACCTGAACTGTCTGTCACAAACGCACAAAAACTGAATTGCCTTTGTCAACGAGACAAGCATCCTGACCTGAGAGCGAGCCAGACAGCAGGGTTTTCTCACTCAGCTCCTCGGCGATCCTCAGCAGTCGGCCTTTGATTTCCGCCCCTGAGCTGTCTGTTGGAAGCAGGGGGGCAATCCGCAGCAGGCAGGAGGGATCGCTCAGAGAGCGGAAATCCTCAGGATAGTCACTCAGCCATGTGCTGAACACCGTACACACCGCCCTGAACACAGAAAATGCAGATAAACGCTTTAACTTTACTAATACAGTTTAAAAGGCATAACCGACTATTATTCATTTCTGTTTATATCTTGATGTGTTCAGTAGTACATACTTGTTGAACATCTGTTGAGTGTTACTTTTGCTCTCACCAGGAGGATTTCCCAACCTAGAACATAGTTCAGATGGAAATTAATGGTTAATGTATAGCTAGTTATTATTGAAAATAATATGTTTTAAATGGTCTGTCATGTTTTCCATAAAAATGTTTTTTTTTTAAATATTTATTCTATATATTTGATGGATCTATTTTTTATCATTATAACAATATGCAGCATTATATGCATATACTTAAAAAAAATTGTGATACGCTTCAGTCAGAGAACATTTTTGAGTGATCAATCATTCAAATGAACCAGAGTTCATTTATTCAATTCACTGAGACAGACTTGAATCAAATTTACAAACTCAAATGGTACTGACTTTTAAATTAGAATTGATTTTAATTACTGAAGTTATACACCTGTATCTTAATGTCTACTTATTGTTATTGTAAATATGTTTGATATACTGAATGTATTCATTATATTATAGTTGTCATTATTCATGTGTGTGTTAAATACACATAGACAATTAGTCGTGGCCTAATGGTGAGGGAGTCGGGCTTTTAACCTGAAGGTTGCTGGTTCGATTCCCACGCTGGCAGGAATTGAAAATGGGGATTGTGAATAAACAGCACTCTCTCCGCCTTTGATACCATGACTAAGGTACCCTTGAGCAAGACACCTAACCCCTAATCGCCTCACTTGTAAGTCGCTTTGGATAAAAGCGTCTGCTAAATGTAAATGCTATATGTTATGTCTTAACACTTTGCATGACAAATGCTGTAAGACATTACAAAACAAGAAACGATCACGCAACTATCTTAATTTTATGTCTACTTCTACCCTGCTGACTTTGAAATCACCGATGGTCATTGCAAATATGAACGACAATGACTTGAACTTTACAGGCGCTGTACCTGTCAGTCAGGATGTCCAGCACTCTCTGTGTGGAGGTGAAGGTGCGATAGGTGGAGAGGAAGATGGAGATGAAGGAAGAGTCACCCATGGAGAAGGAATGAAGGAGATGGAGGACCAGCTTTTCCTCTGTCCCTGCTTTGACGTGCTGAGAACGGGATGACTGGGAAGAGAGAGGTAAAGACGTCAGGACTGAACTTCGGGAACACAGCAACGAGCCTTGCTCAGGAAGATGGGACTTACCCGTGGGACGGAGGGGGAATCATGGCCTTGTTTCACCACCACAGTGTAGATGATGCCATCTTCCTTCATTTCAGACACAGTGGACTGAACCAGAGAGAGATCAGTGTAAGTACACAGTCATTTTGCTTGTATTTTTATCCAAAGCTACTTCCGGTACACTTATTGCAAGATTTATTTGTCTTGTATACAGCTTTACCTGTATTGCCCAAAACAATTTTCCCTTAACAGGGAAAATAAAGTATTAAGTAAGTAAGTATAGCAAAAATTTTGATCAAAGCCATAAGGTCTCCTCGAGTGGCAACTTCACTGACGTGAAAAGTGATCAATCACAATTTGTTTAGTTTTTGCTTGTGTAACCCCTCACCCAGGTCCTACTCCCCCCGGTTTGTGCGGGCCTCGAACCCGGGTCTCCAGCATGGGTGACGGGTGCTCTAACAAGAAGGCTAAAGGCTGCAACTTCTAAAAGCAACTACTAGCTGGCCTGCGTTACATTTGCCTTTTAGGGGAATTTAAATTTGCAATGAGTTGATACCAGATGTTAATATACTGCCGTGGAAAAACCAATTTAAATGAATGCACATCTGTGTGTATACTTAAAAGTAATTGCACAGATATACACTACCATCTAAAAGTTTGGGTTTAGTAAGATTTGTTAATGTTTTTGAAAGAAGTCTCTTACACTTGCAGTGTGAAACGATTTAAAATCGTTGTTTTCTATTTCAATATATTTTAATAATTTATAATTTATTCCTGTGATCAAAGATGAATTTTCAACATCATTACTCCAGTCTTCAGTGTCACATGATCCTTCAGAAATCATTCTAATATGCTGATTTGCTCCTCAAGAAACATTTATTATTATTATCAATGTTGAAAACAGTTGTGCTGCTTCATAATTCTGTGGAAACTGCAATTTGTCTTTTCAGGATTCTTTAATGAATAGAACGTTTAAAAAACAGCATTTTTAAATAGGTTTTTCACTTTTGATCAGTTTAATGCATCTTTGCTATGTAAAGGTATTAATTTATTTTTTAAAACATCTTAGGCTACATTCAGACTGCAGTCAAAAATGTCAGCGTGCTGTGCGCGTCTTTTTATTGTTCTTTTACGCATGCTGGTCAGTGATCAGTTCACACTCAAATCTGATATTGGCCACAAAAAAAGTAAATCAATAAATCAGAATTGAGCATTAAGGCTTGCAGTGTGATGCATTGTTTCGGACTCACAAACTTTACAGCGATAGTGTAACAAAGTGGAAATATACAGTTCTACAGCTCAAATGAAATATTTTACTTGCCATTAAAAAAAAAAAAAGTTATGTTTTGTGTGCAATATGCATCCAAAGGTAAAGTGAACATACTGTGGACGGTCCTTAGGCATACTATCTGAGGCTGGGACTATACCGTCATTGGATTTTTATTTTTTCTTTTTCTTCTACTACATCACATGCATAATGCTTTAAGAGAATTACTTCATGATGCATCTGACACAGACAAAGAAAGAAAGCATTTCTGTTGGCAGAAAACCATCTAGTCTTACCAGGTCGAGTGGACAGTACCATGTGGTCTTCATTGGGGATGGATCCCCCTAATAGAACACAGACAGAAACTATAAGTACATTATATATTTTGAATGTAACGTGTGCAAAAAATGGCTAAATTAAAGGGTTAGTTCACCCAAAAATGAAATTTATATGATTAATTACTCACCCTCACGTCATTCCAAACCGGTAAAACCTTCGTTCATCTTCGGAACACAAATTAAGATTAAGGTTTCTGAACCACAAATAGGCAACAGCGTCATTGTACATTCCAAGGACCAGAAAAGTAGCAAAGACATTGTTAAAATAGTCAACCTTAATGTTACGAGGACAATCTCTTTGCTACCTTTCTGATCCTTGGAATGTACAATGACGTTGCTGCCTATTTGTGGTTCAGAAACCTTAAACTTAATTTGTGTCCCGAAGATGAACGAAGGTTTTACGGGTTTGGAACGACATGAGGGTGAGTAATAAATGACAGAAATTTCATTTTTGGGTGAACTAACCTTTTAATACTTGAGATAAATGAAAACTGACTTCCTGAACCACATCTCCCATTGGTTAGACAAATGGATTGTCCCACCCCAAACTTATGCCATTGGTTGAGCTGGTCACTCATACTCATCTCAAAATGGCTAAATATCAGCCCAGTTATTCAGCTGTGCTATTGGCCAAAGCAAGCTCTACTTTCTATCCTAACAACTGCTCCATTTAACGCAAGGTAAGCTTGTACAATGGCAGATGTGTCAGGTTTGACATTCAATCCCTAAACGCTCTAAGGCATTTACATGTTATCTCCAACAGAAACTTAATGTATAAGTGAAATCGTTTCATGCTAACTTCTGCCTCAACATACACCTCTTAAACTGACGTGTGCATTCGAATGCTTTTGATTTATTCAACTCATCTGACAGAGATTTTCCGACATGAAAAATGCATGAGACAACGGCCCAAAACAAACCCAGTGACAAGGTTATGAGTAAGTGTCTGAAAAGTCCACACGCTTTCCGGAAAGACTGACACACATAAATAACTTTCTAAGAACAATGCCTAATTTGAACACAAATTTAAGATACTTTTACTCAAAAAGCAGCAATTTTGCCAATGCAAGAAATGCTAATTACTTTCAAAGCACACAAGATAGCCTACTTGAAGAAAAGCCATAACCCTAAGCAAACCAAACACTGAAACTTTACCACAGTTGCAGTTCAGTTGCTGAAAATCCTTCGGTGTTGTGTGTCCCGCAAATTAAAAAACAACAAGGAAAAATGCTACCTTCAACTCAGCGAGTCCAGACAGGCAGAGATTTGCCAACTTCCTGGAAAACCTTAGAGTTTGCCGGAAAACTGAATCTCCTTCAGGCCTTTTCATCTGCTCGATTTAATCTGTTTTTCTTGCTGCTGCTCTTAGAGGGGTGTTGATTTCATTCGGTGAGATTCTTAGTCTATCTGTCTTCCCCGCTCAAATCTCACTCTCTCTGTTATGGAGCCGTTCAAACACACCTGAGCTTGTCGCTAGGCCAACCCCCTCTACACACACATACACATGCACACGTCATAAGGGCACTCCTGTTACAGAAACGCACCACAATATCTCTCTTCCTCCTCCATTCATTTAAGGGTGAATCTCACAAAACCGCTGGGTCCTATTTCACTCCAAAATCACTTAACTTAAAGGGATAGTGTCGTCACCCAAACATGAAAATGTTGTCATCATTTACTCCCCCTCATGTTCTTCCAAACCACTATAAGTTTCTTTCTTGTTGAACATAATAGAAGATATTTTGAAGAATGTTGGTAACAGTTGACAACATCCATTGACTTTCATAGTATTTTTTTCCCCACTCTGGAAGTCAACTGTCTAGTTACCAACATATACTGTTTTGGAAATGTGCAACAAGAAGAAACTCATATAGGTTTGGAACAACTTGAGGGGGAGTAAATGATGACACAATTTTTCCTTTTTGGGTGAATTACCCTTTAAGGATATTTTAGGACCATTAAGTATGTTTGCGATTATATCGTTTTGACATCATTTGATATTATTTCTTTTATGGAAAGCAAAAGTTGATATTTTAGATGATATACATACTGTTTCTTCCATACAGTGAAAGTTGATGGAGAGAGTCAAGTGATCAAGACCAAAAAGCATAATAAGAGTCCATGTAAATCATGCACTATTCTATATATGCACTATAAGTCTCACATCCATTGAATGGAAAAGAGCAAGTAAATGAAAAAAGAGGAAGAAAATATGAATATTGAATACTAACATTGAATGTTGTCAATGCAGACATTCTAAAAAAAAAAAGCCTTACTTTTCATTATGTAAATATAAGTTCTTTTTTTCTCTTTTTTTATATTTTAATTATTTTAAATAAAATATAAAATAATTTATTTTATTATTAAATAATATTTTTTCATGTTACATTATCTTTTTATTTATATATATATATTTTTTTTAAATATTTTGATATTAAAATAATTAAATGATTAAAATAATATATTTATTTCTCCTCCAAAAATCAAAATAAGAACTTTTATATGCATAAAGAAAAGGAAGGCTCTTTGGGGACCATTTCGATTTTTTGCATTGACATTATTTGCACGACAAAAGGACATTGAATTATATAAATAATGTATTAAATTTTTTCATATTATATTTTTATTTATAATATATAACGTCCTTTTGCCACGCAAATAATGTCAATGCAAAAAATCGAAATGATGCTAAAAATAGGCTTCCTTTTTTATGCAAATATGAGTACTTATTTTTATTTTGAGGGAAAATATTACTTTGACAGTTTTAAACATGTAGACAAATGCTGATAAACCTGTTTGGCGAGGTTTAACGCAATGAATGAAGCGGGAGTAAATAAATACACATGACTGTATTGGCTTCAGATTTCAAGAATGGCAACCTTTACATCAAATTTATTGCTCATCAAGTTTGTATGTAAAACAGCCATCATTTTATGCTTGATCTTAAAAGAGATCTTCTTTAAAAAGCAATGCGTGACATGACAAATGCCTGCTAATAAAACACGGAGCACCACCTGTTTATCTAAAGGGATACTCGAGCAAAAGCACATATTGACATAAAGATGGTGACATGCTGTGCAGAGGTAAGGGCTTTGGTTACACTTTATGCAGTCCTGAGAGCGATGTGTGTTAACCTCGCTGATTACAATCAATTTGCTACATTGAAGTTGTGTTTATATGTAAAAAAACAGATGAGTTCCATGTTTCAGAAAGTAAAAATAGCTGACACTGTGAACCACTGCCACAGGTGAACCACAGACATATATTAGTCTAAGCCGAACTGAAACTTGGCTGAAACAAATCCCTTGAGATCTGCCTTTCTTTCTAAGCAATCAAATATTTCTTTTCTTTTCTTTTCTGAGATTGTTGTGTATGGGTGTTTGATTGAAGAGGTGGTTTAAACATATGCACTTGAAGATCTATCTCATTCTAAAATAAACCTAATATAATTTCAACATTTTCAGAAGAAAGAGTGATGCCAACCCATGCAAAGCTCCATGCCACAATGTTAATGGTGTTATGCATGGTTGCCAGGGTGTTGCTAAGCAGTTAGGATTTTAGCATAGCAACACCTTCACAACCATCCAGAATGTATAGCAATCTGCAAGGCAACATGTTAGAAACCACTTGGTGGTTGCTAAGGCGTTGCTATGCAGTTTCTAAGGTTTTTCAGTTAGTTTTAGTGTGTTGCTATGGAGTTGCTAGAGTGTTCTGTGTGGTTTCCAACATATTGGTATGTGAATTGTTATGTAGTTTAGGTGGTTGCCAAGGTGCTGTTTTGCAGTTTTTAGCATAGCAATACCTTGGCAACTACCCAGAATGAATAGCAATCTGCAAAGCAACATGCTAAAAACCTTTTATAATCTGAGTGGTTGCCAAGACATTGCTATGCAGTTTCTAGGGTGTTTTAAATAGTTTTAGTGTGTTGTAAGAACTTTTAACACATTTTGCAGTTACTTGGATGTTGTTTTTTGGGGTTTTCTTGTTGCACATTTCTAAACATTTAGCAGAGATGGGCATTTTGACATAATTATACACACACACACACACACACATAAACTGTATATATATATATATATATATATATATATATATATATATATATATATATATATATATATATATATATATATATATATATAAAATTATGTCTAAATGCTCGTAAATAATTAAGAAAACAGATGCGTACTGTTATATTGGATCCATGCATTCTGTCTTAAAGTGACAGCAGCCTAATATTCCTGCTGCTGTCTGTTATGAATGTTAATCACGGAACAAAAGACAAGAAAAAAAATCTCTTTTGTAGCTTTAACAAAGATTAATTATGTTTAATTCATACAGTGAAGACTATGCAATTCTTTAACATTTGATTATTCAATTTGCACCTTGAATAATCATTGTTAGAATAACACTTTATTTCACAGTGTACTTGTTACATGTGTTACATAGTTACTGTAGCAATAACTATAAATTATTCATAATTACATGCAATAACCCTAAACCAATCACTAAAGTAAGTAAATGTAGTTAATTATTATTACTCATTACTTATATGTGTAATTACACTGTAACAAAGACACCTTAAAATAAAGTGTAACACAATTACCTGAAATACACCATTTATTTCATATGTATTTTGGCTCTATTGTATTCATCAATGTTTATAATTTGTTTATCGCTTTCTATGCAGATTCCCTACAAAACCATCCCAATCATTCTAGAATGATTAATTCTTTTCAAATAGAGCTATTCAAGTCATCTGGGGAAATTGCTTTCATATCGCAATATATATATATATACATATATATAGCATAAAAACAAAATGTGTCAATGTCAGTTTTTTATGATATCGTGCAGCACTATTTGGCAGCACTAGTTTCTGAGTACAGAAGCATAATTTTAGTTATTATCATTCATGTTTGCAGCACAAATGGAACGAGCTGCATGTCAAATTTATTTACTCAGGATTAGAGGTTTTGGAACACCTGCAATCTGGGTTATGAGCAATGATAATAGTGATACTTGCCTTAGAAAATACTGCCAACTTAACTATCTACAAAATGCAGTGTTATACTGAGTCCTTCTTTGATGCAACACAAGGTGCAAAACCTTATTTCAATACTGTTTACCAATCCTCTCTGAGTCAGGTTTGGAATTAACCTCATCAGGCCATTAACACAGACACTTTACAGTAGCAGTTAATATCATGTTGCGAAATCCACTCTCTTGGGTACATTTGGAAACTTCAAGTTTTGCCTTTAGGTGAAACCAGCTGTGAGTTTCCATGTCTTTTCTCAGCCAGCAGGAAGTGCATAATAACTGTGGACAAACACAGGAAACAGGACATGCTGTCATGTCATGCTGCCCCCCCCCCACACGTTACTCTCTCAGTCAAACGCTTTTAGTCTCTGTATTCACAAGCGTTAGCCTCAGGGGAGGGTGAACAAAGAAAAACTCTATAGAATTTCCCAAGACAATATCAGCTGCCCTGTGTTTACTATCTTCTCTGCTCCTTAGTGGGGGAGATTGAGGCCAATTGTAACAGAAGGCAATTGTAAACAAACACATTATTTTGAGTAAAAAACAGGTTAGCCACGTTCACACAGCAGCAGAATACGGTTGTCAGTCCTTAATACGGTTACGTTCTCACAGATTACGGTTATTTACAATTGCATTCTATAACTGAATTCACACGTGAATTTTACAATCTCAGAAAACCCGTGCTGTGTGAACGGCACCGGACTGGACATCTACAGCCCTGTTCACAGCTGGAATTAAGATGCATTTTGGTCCATCGGATCACAAGTGGGTGACGCTAAATACAGCTGTAAACGTTTTGAGCTTGTCCACTTTCGACCACTTCCAGAGGTAGTTGAAAACGCTTTTGAACGGATTTCTTTTGTAGTTTAAAAACGCTCATGTGGTCGAATGCGTTCGAACCGCAACAAAAGACCGCTTACTCTCCGCCGACTAACCTAATGCGTAAACATTATGGGAAGCACGTTAGCCAGACGGGATTTAAAATTTGTCATCTGAAGACCCAAGTTTGGTTTGAAGGCGAAAAATGTACCAAGCACAATGTTCTCTCACCATTCTTGATTTCAAACACACACTCTTTCGGCTGTCAGGTCAGAAACGAAAGCTGACGCTCTCCGTATGTTTCTCCATCATCTCTGTTCTCGTTTATGAATTGCGTTAGCTTACTTCGTCCATTAGATTGAAAGATCTGAACAAACCCGTACATCTACCCACCCATAAACCCTCCACTCAAAGATGGGGTTGAAAGTCAACAAAAGAGACAATAAAATACCAGGTGTAAATAGGTATGTGTCTCACTCGTCTACTTGTGATCCAATCGAGCGTCGCTGTTCTCCACCGGAGCTGCTCCCATCAATTTTATGTTCTACGCACGACTGAAATGCTCCGCTCGCCACCCACATATAAAAGCTGCAGTCATTTAATGGAGATTTGACGGATGAACTTGCAGCTCGACTGGACTCTTCTTGTATAAAAAGTGATAAGACTTTTCAGTTTTATGGCCGTCGCCATCATTATCGCTAGAGAATATGGGCTTGACTCCCGTTGCACGTTCAAACAGACAATACTCGAGATTCTACAGTAAGTTGCTGTTTTAACGGGATATATTTCAAGACTCACACCTGCGTTTCTCAGTCCCAAAAACATGCAGTGTGAATGTAGACGGAATATGATTTGGATTAATAATAAATACAGGTTTTAATCATGACTGAGAGGTCCGAGTCCATTATTATATGACTTTTGATTCTTTGCAGTACGCATTAAACATTTTCATTCAAATTTCTAGTTAAAGACTGAACTTGACTTATTAGTTAGTCGGTACATTTTATTTAAAAGGTTTTAGTTTACAAATCATGCTTAAAGAGATTAGCTCACCCAAAAATGAAAATTCTGACATCATTTGCTCGCCTTCAAGTTGTTCCAAACCTGTATGAATTTCTTTATGTTGAACACAAATGAAGATATTTTGAAGAATGTCGGTACCCAGACAGTTGACGATAGCCATTTCTACTATGGAAGTCAATGGCTTCCGTCAGCTGTTTGATTACCAACTTTTGGGAGAACCATCCCTTTAAAGACTTTCGCTTTATTCCTGACAACTAAAAGAATGCCTTATAAAGGTGAAAAACATGAATGAATATTAATTAGTATAAAGCAATCAGAACCATCGTTAGGGCAGGTATATTTGGCGCACTCTGTGATTTATGAAGGAAAATGTGAAAAAAAAAGAATAAATAAAATAAAACGCCCCTGTTCTCCCCTGCTGATACGACTACCTCACGCACATTTAAAACCTTATATGTCCCTGCCGGCCGCGTTCTCACTGAAACACATCGTAAATACATCACAAGGGAGCTATTTACAGAGATCTATTGTTTCTGCCTCCTCCATGAATACCTCGCCTCGCTCTCTCTTTTATCTCCCCTATTCTTGTGTTCTCATCTATTGCTGCATCGACCAACTTTTCCTCTTTCTCTGCTAATCGAAATCACACCGTGACCGCCTCGGAGCACTCGCCACTGACAATCACAATGCAGCTTAATGGAAACCAGTCAATCATTCCTGCCCTGTTGTTGAGAGGTTTGGTCGATGCAGTGCTGGCATTTTCCCGCAGCCGTTTCTGCGTGACACACGGTGCTGCATGTGGCCCACGGTGCACCATTCTGGGGACATAATGAGCTCTCTGTAGACAAACTGGGTCAGATGAGGTTGTTTTTAGCTAAACAATTATCTAGCCCTCCTAGCTTTCCACCCTCAACGTATCTCCCTCCCTCTCTCTGTTTTTACGTTACACCCAGATAGACACACAAGGAAGTTGCACGGTGATGACTGCAAACACATTTTGACCTACACATATGCATCCTGCCACAGTCATTAAAGAATCAAGAGAGGGCCGGATCTAGTTTCATCCTGTTGAGTCTTCTCTGGCCTTGCTTTTGTGTCGTCCGAGCAAGTCCCTACAAAAGAGCCAGTGTTTCATAGTGGACTTTTGCATTATTTACCAAAGAGCTGTGAGCTGGTCATGTGACCTTAACAGGAGGGAAGTTACTACAGTAAAGTGTATGAGCCAGTGGGGCTTCTGTTTTTAGACCGGGGAAGCCAAGTGAAGTGTTGAATGAGTCTAACCTTGGTGTAGCAATTTCTAGTCAATACTCAGGATGTTGTGACACAAAAACAGACCAGGACCTTGACCACCACAGACACAGAAGAATATGGGGTTTTTAAATGAGATTCTTGATTTTGCTCAATTTGGCTCTTCCCAATATAAGTCAATACTACAGTTTATTATATATTATATATAAAAAAAAAATTCTTCTCTGATATTTAATGAATTTGATGCATGCTACAAAAATGCAACATGGCATTAGTTTATTTGATATATCATATATATATATATATATATATATATACACACTTTTATATTAATAATTTATTTTATAAATATATAATACAATATTTGTTAGTCATTATTATATAATTATAATTGTTTAATTTTTTTATTAATCAATTAATATAATAATTAATGAAAAAGCACTGTTTACTTAATTTGTTAATGATTATATATATATATAATTTATATATTAATTTATTAATATATATGATGTTTTATTCATATTTTATTCTCTATTTATGTGGGAAGAATACATGTTGTTATTTTTTAATATTAATAATAAAAATAATTATATTGCTCTATTTTTATCTTTGTTCCATTTTTCTTCTTTATTTATCTGCTACATGCCATATACATATATGTAAGTATGTAAATATGTATATATATATATATATATATATATATATATATATATACCCATAGATATATATATCCATAGATATATATACACATAGATGTATACACACACACACACTGAGGTTTGTTTTGCCATCAAAGTGAGGACATTCCATAGGCGTAATGGTTTTTATACTGTACAAACTGTACATTCTATCTCCCTACTCTAACCCTACTCCATTGTTTAGCATGTTTTTAAAGCTATTTTAAATATGAGGACTCATGAAATGTCCTCGGGACATACGATATATTTATTCAGTACATATCAAACGATCTGTAACAGGCAAAGCATTAATGACACATGGAAAAAACACTGTTACTCAAACATGTGTTGCAACATTACTGTCAGATCCAATGTAACAGGCACTATGTTATCTTTTATTTTCAGTCACGCTGAAAAGCCTGAGTTGAACTGCGTCTTGTTTAAAAATGAATCCGTGGTGAAATGAAACGAACAGTTTCTTACTGGTGCGGAACTTAAAAATAAAGTTCATCCACGCTTTCTTAATGTCAGGATGGATGCAAAGACTGTTTTTTCCACAACTTCCCACTTCAAAATGTCTTGTAATCCTTAGAAGGATCTCTATCTTGGAATATTCCTATGTTTGCATCTTTAGCCCCGCCCACCAATTCAAGCATGATGCTTGAATTGGTGGGCGGGGCTAAAGAGGCAATGATGTAGAAGTAGGCGTTGATCTTCTTCTGCAGAGGCGGTCTTTTGTCGCACTATGACGTAAAATGTGACAAAATTTCAATAAAAGCTGTCTTTAGATTAACAAGGAAGGACATTTTTATAGTACAATGACCTCTAATATGTCAAAAGATCAAGGTAAATTGGATTTCTCAATATATGACCCCTTTAATACAAAGGCCTTGGCTCATTTAAAAGCTTCTTTGATTTTAAGGAAACACTTGTAAGCTACTTGAAGTGTAATCTCAAACCCGCCTGCAGCAGCTGGCAGTATATAAAAAGAGCATGAGAGAATACCAGGTGGGGTCACAATCAGCTGTGGACGAGGGCTTTTGCCTCAGGCTGATAAGAAACTCACCACCCCGTAATACTTCTAAAACAAAGCGGTTCGGGCTAAAACAAACACAAAGCAGGTCAATCGGAGAGCACCAGATGAGCGTATTTGAATTTTATGAACTTTCAGCCTAGCCTCTTTATATCACCACAGTTAGTTATGTAACGGATCCCCTTCGAATGAACATTTGCAGCTCCTACAGTCAAACCAAAAGCAGCTTTTCTAAGAACCAAACAACTGTAGCTTCAGTTTCCTTATGATTATATGTCTCAAGAGGATGAGGCCTTCAGCACTTCAAGTGAAAGGGTCACAACTCAGCTGAATATCCTGTTTCACGTTTAATCCACAAGTGAAAGCTGATCTACCACGAAAACACCAACACATTCAGTAAGACAAAACGTATGTACTGTATGATAAGTGAGTGCCATTCTCTAAGCCATAAAAACACATTATAAGGGAAAGCAGTGAAGAAGACCTGGTACAAAAAAAAAAAGTCTTCTCACTTTGGTAGAAATTATGTTGTTGTTGGTAGTATTCATGTGCTTTAAACAAGGTTAAAAATTAACATTAACCTTTAAAATGCAAAAATACCCTAGAAGGTGGCAAAACGCCCTCATTTTGTGTAAATGTGAGTGCGAAACATTCCAGTTCTGGGGTTAGTAGTTCGGTCTAGCAAATTCACTCTCATTATGTCTAATATGCTTGTGTCAAATTCAGTTATGAATAACATTAATCATATCACACTAATAAAACAATAGCATGTTTTCAATTTAAGACAGCGAAATTTCATAAAAATGATGAGTAGTTTGTTCACTGTCGTCACTGAATATTTCAGTCATAAAACGGCTGTCAAATATTAAATGTTTAGCTACTTACTCGCCACATACACTTTCACTGCTATAAAACAAAACGCATTGGTATTCGCACTTGTCTTCTGTGAAAAGGAAGCCCCGCCTTCTTTGATTTGATAGGCCAGCTCACTCATTCTGATAGTGAGTGCTGTTTGAAGCAGATCACACTGTACAAATAAAGCCGTGCATAATAGAGTACAGTAGAGAAGTATGCACAATTTTTCAAGTTCAAGTTCACCAACGTTAGTTGGTGAACTTGAACTTGAAAAATTGTGCATACTCATGTCTGAAACAACATTCCTTCTGATGTTCATTCATGTTTATTTGATGCTATAAATGAACTAGTATGAAGAGATGATCGCTTCACGAGGAGCTACAGCGATCTGTCACAATACATTAAAGACACACTATACGCTATTTATTGTTTAAACTTCTTTAAAAAAAATTACAATATTTTAAATATGAAACTGTTTCATATGTCTGTCGACGTGTTGTCAGCGTCCTCTTTGCTCCGGGATGTATTTTTCACTGCGTGATAACATGATGTGTGGCGTGAGAGCTTGTCGGACATAGCAACAGTAACTAAAGGGTCAGTTTGGCCATTTCTGTTTATTGAATTATTTTCTGTTCCACAGACAGATTGAGGAAGTCGTTTGTCCCTCAGGCGATACAGCTTTTTAATTTATCCCTGTCAGCAAGGTTTTAACTTATGTATAAGGGCTGCTCATTTGATTTTGTTTGTTTTAATTGTTGTTGCTACTGGAAACTTGAATTTCCCTATAGGATGAATAAAGTATCAATCAATCAATCAATCGATCATCTATTGGGGGGACTTGTTTTGCCCCTCAATGTCTATGGTGGTTGCCTACCTTACCTTTAATATTTTTGTGGAAACTTTTGTACATTTTTACAGGAATCTTTGATGAATATAAAGGTTTTTTTTAACATTATAAATGTTTTAATCGCTGAGTAAAAGTATATTTCTTTAAAAAAAACATTTTTATTTTTTTTTACTTTTTTCATTTATAAACACATTTACCTTTTACATTCTGACTGCAGGCTAATACACAGCAGTACTTATTCTCAAATTTTGACATATTCCTGTATTGACCCGCCAAAGGTGCGACATCTCCTCATTATATGAATATAACACATTAATGATGATAATGAGTGAATCATCTTACCTGTGCGTGATCTGCCTCTCTGTTTTCATTCTCCTTCCACAGCTGATCCGGAGGGTCCTCTGGCTGTAAAGGTCGATATCCAATGAGGGGCACTTCTCTCGGACCCACTCCTGGCAGGTCGACTCCAGATGTTTTCATACTTCGGGGGAGCATGATGGTGCTGCTGGCCCAAAAGCAAAAACCGAGGTCATTTGGAGAGGAACAAGCAGCTCAACGGGGAGTCATTCGCCCTGGTAGATCATTTGTTTTCATCATTTACATTTCCCCAAAGAGACAACTTCAAATTTGAATTCAGGCCCCTCCCTTAGTCTCCTTTCCCTCACTGGTATTTATATTAGCCTGCAGATAGAGATCTGTTTCAGGAAGAGAAGGATGGAAAGAGTGCAGCTCAGTGCCATTGTCACAAACAGCAATAGCCAAAATATTGCAAGTTCATAAACATGACACATTCTAAATGGATAACTGCTCTTCTGAATGCATCCATTCACTAGTCAGGGATAAACGTGTATTAGTGTGCAAAGCAAGACTGAATTAGGTCAAACCTAGCAGGAAAATAAAGCTTTCTTTCATCTGACCCCAACCATGCGTAAAGCACTGAGCTTAACTGCGTAATTTTCAGTTTACTCAATCTAACAGGGAAGTACCAAAGGACAAAATATCATACAATCTCATTTTATGTCAGCATTGTCAAAGTGACAGGACTTTTCTCTCGTGAACTTACAGTTCGCAACAGCCTTCATACAGGACAGTACATTCTCTCACAAAACACCTCTGCGCGATCACAAGCAGACCGAAGAGAAAAAAAATACCTGTTAGGAGACTAATATCTCGTCCATCCGCCCCTGCGTGTGGATTCCTCGGAAGTCAGAGTTTCTGTCCCTCCATATCTCTCCCCTCCTGCTTTGCCCGTCAGCGCTTATCGGCCCGATGAAGGCGGCGAGCTGAGCGTGTCGGTGAGGTCTGTGTTGGTGACGCGCGAGCGGCGCGTTGGGCGCAGTTCCTGCTGTTCCTCCGGCGCGTGTGGTCATTGGCTGGACGCGCTGATGAGGAGCGGTACCCGGTAAATTCAGAGCAGCCAGCAGCGTCGCTGGCAATAACGCAGTGTCTACAGACCGGACGCGTCGCGACAGAACTCGTTTGCTAAATGAAGGTGTCTGTCTACACTCTCGATGCAAGTTTCTATTTTTGACGCGCTGCGTGCTCCACTTCATGTTCTTTTATTAACCGAATAGTTATTTTTTTATTTTTCTACTACAGAAACCACTTTATTTCCCTCATTGATCTGAAATAAAAGAATTTTATTTTTAAAATATCATTTATATGTTATTTTTGCAATTGCTTTTTATTTATTTATGCTGCTTCACTCCAGCCACTTTACAGACCTCATTCATTTTAAATAAAATAATTTTTTTTTTACAATAGTTTTTATTATTTTATTTTATTTTGCTGCTATTCCAGCCACTATATTTCCGCCATTCATCTGAAATAAAATAATTGTATTTTTTTTTAAATATCATTTGTTGTTTTTCGCAATAATTTTTATTTTATTTTATTTTGCTTTGTTTTGTTTAATTTTGCTGCTTCTCTTGCCATTCTATTTCCCCTTATTCATCTGAAATAAAATTGCAATTTTTTTAAAACTATTATTTGTTTGTTTTTTGCAGTTATTTTATTTAATTTGAACTATTCTTGTAACTATTTGTCTAATAACTTATTATCTCATTTGTCTCTTATATAATTTTTATACAATTGTGGTTCTATGACCTAATATTAACTGAGAGACAAAATAGACTGTATATTTCATGTAGTATTTTCATAATTAATTTGCCATACAGTAGGAATATTTAAGTGAACTGCAAAGAGTGATTAAAGATACTAAAAAAGAAATTCAGCAAAAAGCTCTTACATGCATATAAATGTTAAACTAATATCTTGATTTTGATGTTGTCAACTACCCAAACCGAAGAATATGTCAATAAGAAGTCCCATTTAGCTCTGTGTGTTTGTGTGTGTGTGTGAGTGTGTGTGAGTGTGTGTGTGTGAGAGAGAGAGAGAGAGAGTGTGTGTGTGAGTGTATGTGTGTGTGTGAGAGAGAGTGCGAGAGTGTATGTGTGTGTGTGTGAGTGTGTGTGTGAGTGTGAGTGTGTGTGTGTGTGAGAGAGAGAGAGAGAGAGAGAGAGAGTGTGAGTGTATGTGTGTGTGTATTTGTGAGAGTGTGTGAGTGTGTGTGTGTGAGAGAGAGAAAGAGAGAGAGTGTGTGTGTGAGTGTGTGAGAGAGAGTGCATGAGTGTGTGTGAGTGTGTGTGAGTGTAAGTGTGTGTGAGAGAGAGAGAGAGAGTGTGTGAGTGTATGTGTGTGTGAGTGTGTGTGTGTGTGTGTGAGAGAGAGAGAGAGAGAGAGAGTACCCTCACACATGGTCAAGGTTGTATTTTATTGCCTGGTGTTGTTTCACGGCCTGAATTTTAAGTGGTCGACGGTGTTGAAGTTTTTGATGTAAATGATTTATGCTTTTGAATGGCTGGACAGTTCCTAGCAGGACGATTATTTAAAGCTAATCCTTGAGCAGAGTGCCAGCTGTGAACTCCACACTGACCTTGCAATATTTTTATGGCAAGGCCTTGAAGAGAAGAAGAACTTTAACAAAAAAAAAAAAAAAGCATGCAAGTAAACTGTAGCTTTAGCTGCCAAATAAACATCATATAACAGTCTATTATCATTAATTTCCAGTTACAGCGCTCCACGTATGGCATAAATTAGCAGCCTGAGGGGATTTGGAAAAACTAGAATTACCTAATGTGTTTGTTTAAAGCGCTTCTTACATGTTTTGTTTACTTTAACAATAAATTTGGCAATTACAAAAGGTAATTTTGGACACAACTTTCCATTTTGGAGCAAGGCTACTGTACATGCACAAGAAACCATATTGTGACCCTCAGTTTGTCAGGACACTATCCATCTGTTATGGAGTTAGAAGCTGTGCACGTTTTGCAAGACCTTCACATCTCAGGGAGATTTCTGTGTTTATTAAAAGGTTGTTATGGTGAATAAAAGCATTGGTAATGTGAGCTATGCATTCAATTGGTTGGAGTGGACTAATTAAAATAGTGGTTTGGAGCTTATGAATAATTTATCACTCCTATCAAACGCTTTAAGTCTGCTCTCTAAATGGCTTGGCGACTTATTATACAAAAATGTATGTTACCCACAACACTTGTTTGTATGAAGAATCACTAAGGTAGAAGGAATCTAAAAGCTACTAAATGCAGACTGTTTGAGCTGTAATGTGGCACAGGAATAAAGCCAGTCTCTAGCTTGCATCTTTGCATCTTTTGTGTTTGCGCCCTCTGCTGGTCTCTCAGAGAACTGCTTTACAAAGGACACGCCAGAGGCCATTTTGAACATTCCTGCACTACTATCATCACAATAAGAGTGTTTGATATCTCATGATTCTGTTTTGCTTTGATCTACCTCATTTACTCCAGTTACCAGCAGGCTGTGTTGTGACATGAAACAAATTTTGTCTTAAAAAAAAAGTAAAACAAAATTGATCAAAATTCTTTTGCTATATTGTATGTAAAATTATATATTTAATAATTTAAATACATTTAATTAAAATATATATATGCAAGAAGCTGAAGCTCATTTATCTGACACCCTGTCTTAACTGTATTGATCAACCTGGTCCAATCGGTAAATAAATTGACTCATATTTGGACAGAAGTATCAGTGCTCTTCAAATACATACATATATATATATCAAATGTATGTATCAAAAGTTCATTGAAATGAAAAATTTGAGTTAATACAATGAGGGTGATTGAACAGAAATTCAAAATATTATGTTATCTGAACCACATTAATCTAAGTTTTTGACAAAAGAAAAAAACGTTGTGATAAATCATGCAAATAATTTATATATATATTTTGTGTGTATTATATATACATATGCACACATATAGGTATAACACACACACACATATAGAGATGCATAATTTATTGCTAATTAAAAATATAGTATCGTTTTTTTATTTTGTGTAAACATTGAGCACTGGAATGTTTCACCTTCATTTATTTAAACTAATACAAAATTTTAAGAAATGCATTTTATTGCAAAACATTCGATAATATAGCCTGACTTTTTATTTTTTTATTCTTCTTTGTATTTTTTTATTATTATCATTTGCCCTCAGTGATTTATTTATACTGTATCATCATTATATTCCCATCAAATCAGTTAACACGGTGTTTTTCTATGACGCAGGTTCAAACATTTTCCATGAAAATCCATTTTCTGTTTCTTTTTGCACGAAAAGCAGCGCGTAACAGCGTTGCCACATTTTTGCCGGCACCCAAGGGCATTCTCAAACTTTCTCCAAAAAGTCCACCGCGCGGCTCGGCTGGACTAATTGCAGCCCCAAACTTTCCCTAATGAGCCGCTGTGAGTGTGCGGCATTGGCCGAGCGCCTGTGGGGTCGGGCGCAGGTGGTCGTGCCGGCTTTCAATCCGGTGGGATGTCGGTCAGTCGTACAGATGTGAAGGTGTTCTCAGGATCTCCCTCCCTCTCCATCTCCCTGTGTTTTATGTCTGCGTCACAACAAGTCGGAGGAGAGAGAGGCAGAGATGATGATGGCGTCTCTCTCGGGCTGATTCTCATGCCGCTTCCCTGACAAACACGCTTGATAGCATCAACGGAGAGACAGAGGAAGGTTGGGAACATGAAGGGAAGACAGACAGAGAGAAAGACGGACGGACAGACGGTTGCGCACTGACGGCTTGAGTGACGCGCGTTTGATCCACCGCGACTCTCCAAACCCGCCGATTATTCGGGACAGTGATTGAGACGCAGAACAACACCGGGCATCAGGCGTTTCATGTGAGACTGACATCTCTTCCCCGTCTCTGTGACCCCAGCAGAGCAGAACACTTAACACAGGTACATCCCGTCCACGTACGATCTGTCATGCGTGTTAATTAATATGTGCATGCGCGTGCCATCATATGTGTCTGCTCTGATGAGTTGTGTGCATTGATTAGGCACATCTGGCCATGCATTTTGCATGCAATCAATTGTGCGCTCTTTCGCGCATTGTTGTGGCATCTGCATATATTATGGTCCGTTGCATATGGCAGCCAGTGTTTTTGATCATGTGTGGCACTGCAATGTGCATTGACTCTTCATCATTTATCCTACTGTACTGTATACTGTCGCTATGCACAGAGTTTAACCCTTTAGGCTGCTGCTGTTTGCTTGCGTGGAAACACATTTTAATGCCTCTGGATCTTTTTGCACTCTTCTTTCCCGCGCTCTTCAGGATGGGGGGAGTCAGTGAAGGAGAGGATGTTTTAGCCAGGTGGAGCGATGGACTTTTGTACCTCGGCAATGTCAAACGAGTAAGTTTTTTTTTTCTTTCTCTTAAGTTTGTTTGGAAGAGGGGAAAGCCACTAGCGGGGAGAGGGAAAGAGCAAGTTTTAAAGTGAGCGACTTGCTGTGCTGATGTAAGTCGGTGGAGTGTTATTTGGGATGTTTAACTGTGTTTATTTTGCAGGTGGACAGTGTGAAGCAGTGCTGTTTGGTCAGATTTGAGGATAACTCTGAATTCTGGGTCCTCAGGAAAGACATCCACTCATGTAAGTGGATAAACTTTAAATTCAAGCTCAAAAAGTAAGTAAATGCATCCAAAAACCAAGTTATACATGTATAAGAATTTATTATTTTGCATAAAGAACATGAAGATCGACTATTAAGTTATGTTTATTTTTTTTTCATTGTCATTGTGACATTTTCATTCAGTTTTAAATGTTATGCATGCTTTTTTGTGTAGTTTTCTCCATTTTTTCAATGGTGATTCTCAATACCCATTACTTTTTCTTTGTTTCCCTAAAAATAAATTAATACAACAAGCAACATTGCTGTGATGTATAAACACTTTAAATACTGTAATACATAATTTACTTATTTTTTATTGTATAGAAATGAGAATGAGATTTATTTTTGAATTACAATAATAAGATTTTTGGATGCAAAATATGCTGTAAAAATAAAACATGGTAAAAATAGGCTTTTTGTTGTAATTTCTTAAAACTTTCTTTTTTTTATGGAGTGAAATATGACGTAGATATGTTCAAGTCAGGTTTTGCGATGATAAACTCTGGATATAGCATCAGAATATGCCTTATGAAAGAATCCAGAGTGATTTATAAAATACTAATAAAACAAAGTATTGAAGTTTATTTTAACTTTAATTTTTATTCTTAAAAAAAAAATGTATTATTTCTTTTTGTCTCATCACTGATGCTGCCAAATGGAACTGCAAAAAATAAAAAAAAATAAAAATAAACTGTTTTCAAGAAGGTTTCCCTAAAACTACTCCTGCCATTGGTCAATCAAACAGATAGTCCCGCCCCAAACTCACACTATTGGTTGAGCCAGTGTTGCCATCTCAGGCTCATTGGGATGCTTTTTTAACATTAAATTTGTTTTTACACATATCACCTTTTACATGATATATTACTTGAGAAACAATGTAGTACATTAATATGTAGGCCTGTTTTCATTTGTGTATTTTTTGTTGGTCCCACTTGATATTATAAGGTGTCTTCAACTACTATGTAATAACATTTAAATTAATAATTTAATACAATGCACATATTGTGTACATACATGTAAAACATTGTACTTATATTTAAAAAATACATGAATGTAAATACATCTGTAATTAATTTATGTAATTACATTTTTACTTACACCTTAAAACCCATCCTTAAACTTATCCATACCACCGATCCTGTCTCTAACCTAACCCATATCCCACCTCAATAGCAGCAAAAATGGTTACACTTTATTTTACAGTATGTGCACTTTCAATGTACTTACCCACAAAAGTGCTGAGTAATGTTAAGGTATCACAACATGGGTTAAGTTTAGGATTAGGGTTAAGATCAGGGTTAGTATAGTTATTACCCTACAGCAATAATGACCTAGTTTGTACTTGCAAAACAGGACTATAAAATAAAGTGCTACCGCAAAAAAAAGTAAATACATTGTGCTTATGTTTTTGTTGTAACCATACAATATATTGTAGTAGTTAAAGACACCTAAAACAAAGCGTGACCTTTTTGTTAACTACAATTCGGAAGTAAAGATCAAAATAATGAAATGTTGGTGTGTGCTTGAAACGTCTAGTTGTCATCTCTCCTGTAAATGTCCATGTTTTTTTATTTCTTGTGTTCAGTCTCTTCAGGAGGAGAGGAGGTATGCTGTATCTGTGATGCTCCGCCTCTTAAGGAACCTCTCGTAAACTGCCTCAAATGTCGCCACGGTAAACTATGTTGATTATGTCGAACTGTAGATTTCTCTTGGGTTTCATTTTATTTATAGGCTTTGTAATACACTGCCTGGCCACAAAAAAAGCCAAAAAAACAAAAAAAAAGCAAAAGAAAAAAGTTGCTGTTTGCATTTAAATAGGCAAATAATTAAAAATCCATGACTGGATCATTATTGCTGTGATTATTATGTTTCTAGCGTCTCATATATTTGGGAACAGTTCTTTTAACCCTAATTTATGGAGAGTGGCCATATTCCAGGATGATAAACTCAAGATTCAAAATTGTGAAAGAATGGTTCATGAAGAATCACTTTCACACATGAATTGTCACCTCTGAGTCCTGACCTTGACCTCAGTGTAAGTCTTTGGGATGTGCTGGAGGAGACTTTACAGAGTGATCACCTCTTACGTTGTCAATACAAGATCTTGACCAAAAACTGAAGCACCTCTTGATGGAAATAAATGCTAGTTCCATTAGGATGTGCATCAATTTTTTGTCAAGATCTTGTATTGACAATGTAAGAGGTGATCACTCTGTAAAGTCTCCTCCAGCACATCCCAAAGACTTAATGTGCCAGTGGTACAAATCCCCAACAAACTGTCCCATACCAGCGTGATCAAAAAGATCTTAAACTAGATGGAACTGGATTAAATATTTTGACTGTTGCGATCCCAAATCGGACTTGTGACCTGTAACTCTGCCTGAATATCGGGCAAGTGTTCACTGTTGGAGCCTGGTTTCTCCCGAGGTTTTTTTTTTTTTTTTTTTTTTTTTTTTTTTTGCATTGATATTCAGCAGCGTTTTTGGTATGCCTGCATTGGCGAACTGAGCTAAGCCAGACGATTACATCTCTGTTTTCTCCAGTGCTGATATACATAAACTAACTAGACTAATAACTACTGATCCTTGCAATGGAATGAATCAATAAGCCAAAAATTATTTGCCCATTAATACTGTAAAGCTGCTTTGCCACAATTTGCATTGTAAAAATGGTTATATAAGTAAAGGTGACTTGACTTGACTAACACTGAGGTTAAGGTCTGAACACTTTATTGCCGTTATACATCTTCCTACATAATTGTTTGAGAAATGAAAATCTACACACTCTATAAATCAGGGTTAAAAGAACTGTTCCCAAATATATAACACGCTAGAAACATAATAATCACAGCAATAATAATCCAGTAATAGACTCTTAATTATTTGCCTATTTAAAAGTAAACGGCGACTTTTTTTTCAGTGTATGTTACTTATGACACATTTGTTTTCTTCATCCATTGTTTCCTCAGGTTATCATCCAGAGTGCCATACCCCACCCATTGAACCTGAAGTTGACCCCAACAGCTGGATATGTCGCCAATGTGTCTTTGCAGTCGCAACAAAGGTTGAACTTTGCTTAAATCCCGAAATGAATATTTAGAAACACGGACGACTTTGGCATTCAAGGTCTAATTCAAATGGCGCACATCCTAACACAAGGCTTTAATCTTGCTCTGAGATGTAAAGGGTATCCATGGCTTACTGCACTTGACTGCGTATTTATTACATTGCAGCACTCTGCAGGTGATGGCGGTGGTAGAGCTGCGTTAAATGGGCCCGTGCTTTAATCCGTCTGTCAGCGCACTCGTTTCACAGGCCTTACATGCTGATTTGAAGATACAATCATATATAATCCCCCCCCCCCCCCACACACACACACACACACACCCCAACAGGAAATATTAATGACTTCCTTCAGCATGTCTTCTCCAAATTCAATCTTCAGATGAAATCGCTGTTAAATATGCTTACATGACAGGAGAGCGCTTGTCACGGAGAGGTAAGATACATTGTAATGACGAGCTGTGTTCTGTCCTAGAGAGGGGGAGCTTTAAAAAGAGGACGCTTCGCGCGGCTCATGCAGATCATGAAAGTGCGGCTGCCCTATCAGCTGTCATCTTTAGACTGGGACCCGCAGCACTTGACCAACCAGCAGCAGTGTTACTGCTATTGTGCTGGACCAGGAGAGTGAGTCCAATTTATATGACTATGTTTTGTATGGAATACTAGTGTACTGCGACTGCTCAATGCTCAGTATATACTGCCTAGGTTTAGTGTATTGAATATTTTGAAAAGTAGTGTGTGAAACAGTATGCAGGACCTTTTTAAAAGTTCAGTTTTGTGTTAAAATGTCTTATACTGGACGTTTTGGCAAATATAGTTGGCCGTTCTGATATCTGTACTTAATACATAATGTATACGACTTACTTTCAAAAAATGCAAGCAATATATCACTCTAGAAGTGGTTTATATGCAATACATTTTGATATATATTTATATGTAATATAAGAATATTTACAGTGTTGGGGAAAGTTACTTTTAAAAGTAATACATTACAATATTCTGTTACTTCCTCTCGTGAACCGATCTCTTCATACTAGTTCATTTATAGCATCAAATAAACATGAATGAACATCAGAAGGAATGATGTTTCAGACGTGAGTATGCACAATTTTTCAAATTCAAGTTCACCAACGTTAATCTACTAACTCCCCTGACTGCTTTGTTGGATAAAATGGCGGATTCAGGGTTATGATTGGTCAGATCGCCTGTCAATCAAACTGTTTGTGAAGGGTCAATTGTATCTTCTGCGGGAAAGACATTGGTTAATAAAGTGAGATTAAATACATAAAGTTGGATATATATTTGTGTCATTTAACATATTTAATTATTGCAGGTTTGCATAATATTCTGAGTTTGCATTTCACTATGTTTATTCATTTTGAGGAATGCTGAATCTGTTTTTGTGCAAGTGAGATGAGTAAACACCTGCTCACTTTTAGTCTAGAACTACAATAACATTATGTTTACACAACGCCTCTGCATTTTCTCTCAACGTGAGGACAGAAAATTTGAAAGTCGATAAATGGGAAAACAAAGTAACTTGCGTTACTTATTTGAAAAAATACGATTTTTTGTTGTAAATTTAAAGGTAATGCATCACTTTACAAGTTATTTGGAAAAAGTAACCGGATTACATTGCGTTACTTGTAATGCGTTACCCCAACACTGAATGATTATAATATTAGTAATTCATATAAAATATATATACGAGATCATTTACTCACAGCTGAACAAGTAAAATGTCTATGTGTAACAAAACATCATTTAATTTTAATGGCAGATAGCACAAAAACATTTCAAAAGTTTGTCTGATTTGAATGGATAAAACAAAAGATATACATACTTTAAAGTTTAAACAAAGGTAATAACCTGAGCAAATCTGAACTGATACATCCAAAAATCAGTTAAAATCATAGAAACATTTGCTGATTAGAAGGCATTGAGCAAAAACTGGTCAGAAAAGTAACAGGTCTAGAGTCATTTGTTGGTAGATACTAATCGGTTTGATATTTTGGCTTCGAATGCGTGTCTAATGTGTGTCTTGAGTGTATAAAATATTTTTGGTGCACTGTACATGCAGAAAATGTATGAAGTAAATTCTTTAAAAAGGAACTGCACGTTCAGAATGAGTTTAGTTTGAGGAGTGTGTGTACGTCTAAACTGAAGCATGTTGTTTTTGTCAGGTGGAATCTGAAGATGTTGCAATGTGGGAGTTGTGGGCAGTGGTTTCATGAAGCTTGCACTCAGTGCCTGACCAAACCTCTTCTCTATGGAGACCGGTGAGGCTGAAGCTGTTGTTAAGCACATGCTGTTGCTAAGCTTATTCTGTCTAAAGCTTTTCATCGGTCTCCGCTTCACCTTTCAGCTTTTATCAGTTCCAGTGCTCAGCGTGCACAAATGGTCCAGAGACCATCCAGAGGCTTCCAATGACCTGGTAAGTTCACTTCATCTGTTCTGTTTGCAGAATCAAGACCGAACGCAGAACTGATCCGAAGAGCTGAATGTAATTTCTGATGATCCTCATTCTGTTGGATTGCAGGGTAGATTTGGCCCATTTGGTGTTGTATCACCTCTCTCTGTGCTGCAAGAGGAAGTATTTTGATTTCGATCATGAAATCATGTCTTTTGCAAATGAAAACTGGGAATCTTTGCTTCTTGGCACGGTAGGGAAATATCCTAGTCAATAGCACAGACACGGCTCAATTTAAAGTCAACATGAAACACCAAATGGAACCTATTTTACTTTTGACATGTGTTGGATTCATTTCATGTGTTGGATTCACTGATTGGATTCATTTCAGAAACAGAGCAATATATATATATCAGTATTGTTATTGTCAATACATATGATGTAGGACGTAGCTCCTCTTCTCTTACATCGAAATCCTCCGACTTTTCTTGAAAACATCTCGTTTAGGACTTCTAATTCGTGACCGACATTTTGTTGTGTGCTTCCGTGTTTGTCAACTCTCAGCTGATCTTACACCATGCCTGCATCGTACATCCTACATGATTAGAGGCTTTCGCACCTTTGCAGAGTTCCAAGAACTATTGGCTGAAGTAGCCGGATTTTGCCGTGTTCGCACCGCCGGAACGATTTTAGGAACTCCGTTTGGGGGAACTAAATTTGCTCTTACTTCAGAGTAGGGTCTAAACGAACACGACGTAAGTTTATGTTGATCAAAGGCATGTCAAACACCGGCATTTTTAAAAAGCTGCTTAAACTTCTTCACTCGACTCTCTCGTGAACGCGCGTACACCACTGAATATAGTTCATAAAGTTTTAAATATGGATATGTTTATTTCAAAAACCCATCGCTTCACTTCACAAAGCATTTATTAACCCACTGGAGTCATATGGATTAGTTTTATGATGGATGTATGAGCTGGGAAGAGCCGGGATATTATTTAATAACTCCCGATTATGTTCGGCTGAAAAAAAAGTCATATAGTGTACAAGTAGGATGCTTGAGGGTGAATAAATTATGGGATTATTTTCATTTTTGGGTGAACAATTCCTTTAAAAAAATGTTAAT
Organism: Opsariichthys bidens; assembly: GCA_037194245.1. Classification (NCBI taxonomy): domain Eukaryota; kingdom Metazoa; phylum Chordata; class Actinopteri; order Cypriniformes; family Xenocyprididae; genus Opsariichthys; species Opsariichthys bidens. Next base: position 5,921,562 of record CM074300.1, on the reverse strand, counting down.
TGCAACCAATCTGAAATAAAATAAAAAATACAAAAACTTAGATGTAAAACTTAAATTGAAAAAAAAAATGAAAAATAGATTAAATTAAATTAAAGCTAAATAGAATTTAAAAACAACAAAAAATAACTACAAAAAATATTTTAAAAATATTATATAAAATGACTAAAACTTAAAGATTAAATGAAGTTTAAAAATGATCCAAAATAAATTTTTGAGCAAGTAATTTTCACGGTTTAACGTGACATGAGCTCGTTAAACTTAATCACCGTTGGCAGAGTCATTTACTGTAATGCTTTTTCCCCCTCAGTTAGTCAGAACAAAAGTGGCAGACATGTTACTTACTTGTTCAAATGACATTCTCCGGTGAAAATTCGTATTTTGGTCACACTTCCAGTGCGTAGCAAATGCGATTCTGAAGTACAGTATCCACACCGATGTGGTGACTGACAGCAAACATTCATCCGCACTGAAGAGCCGTGCCAAAGCACAACACGCGTAAAGATGAAAATCCGACAACGAGGCAAATTTACAAACTGCAGCTTTGAACTAAAAATTACAATAATACTTAAATGAAAATAAAAATATTATTAATGATCATTTAATCTCATTATAAAATAAAATAATACAAATAATTCAATGAGGATGTTTCCTCAATAAATTATAAACGGCATCATGACTAATGGCCATCATTTGACATAAAGGATATTGACCAATATTATGGACTTGAATATGTGACTTTTCAATAAGAAATACATCTACACAAGAAAGAACTGCACTTATTGAGCTGCTTCGCAAGGTTTTAAGGAAGTAAATAGGGTCCATTTTGATTTCATGTTGACTTGAATGTATTCACTTTGAATGTAGTTTTGAATACTCTCTCTTGCAGTGTGTGGTCAATCTGAGCTCTTACCTTTCAAATGCATTTGTTACACACTGCCTTTCATTCGACTCTATATTTTGGTCTCTCAGCTGTCAGACACACCGAGGCAAGACCGTTGCCAAAACCTGCTCAATGCTTTAAATTCCCACAAAGACAGGTGAGACACGGATTATACTCTGAAAACTGCCGTTCTGCTTGATTTCCGTGTGGCATCCCATAGGGGTATATCACATATTTGCAATAATATCTGCAAAACCATTACTGTAATTGCTTTACATTATAAGTGACTCTGCATGTGCTATTTCACTCTCTACAAATGGTGTTTTGATAGCTGAAGGTGGTTCTGTCTTTCAAAATAAATAATTTAAAGCCCATTTCCATTTTCCTTCTGTCAAGGTTTGTGGATGATGCCGCTCATGTGCTAGCACTTAAATAACCGAATCAGATGTTTTAGTTGGCAAGTGGCAACAAATAAAAATCTGTCAGGGAGCCCCGAAGAACAGCAGTTGAATACCAATCCAATCTGATTTTGATCTGTCGTAAAGGTTTGTCTCGGGGAAGGAAATAAAGAAGAAGAAGTGTCTGTTCGGTCTCCAAGTTCGGGCTCCTCCCCCTCTGTCATCCGACCAATCTCCTTTCATCGCTGAACAGCCAATCAACATCACCCACAGGAGAAGGTCAGAGGCAGGAGCACTTCAAGCTCTTTTAAATGCAGTTCGCATATTATTTTACTTCTGTAATCGGATGTAAATCTGAGTAAAACAGGATATCAGTGAGATTGAAATGTAGGAAAGGAAATTATTTTATCTATTGGACAAATCGCTACTGTACCAGAATGAACACAAGTTCATAAAATGGCTTGAAAAGGTAAAAAGGATTAATGATAAAAGTCGAAAACAAAATGTCTAATATTAATTTTAGTTAAAGATTATGGAGACATTAAGAATTAAAACCTGTATCAAGAAAATAAATATGGTCTTTAGTTATTTTAGGTTCACTTTAACACAAGGCAGAATAGAATTAAAAAGAAACTTTTTTGTGACCCTGTTTGCCAAGCTCAAATCCAGTATTAACCAGTATTATATATATTTTAATAATATGATTTTAATATAATATTTAATATTTTAAATAATTACTGTTTGTTTTTGTGACCATGTTTTCAGAGCTCAGAAACAAGTCACAAAACATCACCAGTGTGAAATATTTTTTGATAATTTAGATCTTTAATAATATAATAGATAATATTTTTAATAATTACTGTCTGTTTTTTGTGACCATGTTTGCCAAACTCAAAACAAGACACAAAAACATCACCATAATGAATTTTTTTTAAATAATTAATGTTTGTAATATAATTTTAATATTGGAAATAATTATTGAGTGTTTGCCAAGTTTAAAAATAAGACACAAAAACATCACCAGTATGATATATTGTTGAAAATTAATATTTTAATGACAAATTTTAATATAATATTTAATATTTGAAAAAAATATTGACTGTTTTTTGTGACCATATTTTCTAAGCTCAAAAACAGGACATTTGTTTTTTACTAATTCATTTAATAATATAATTTTAATATATTATTTTCATATTTGAAATAATTATTGACTCTTTTACCTGACAATGTTTGCCAATCTTAAAATCAAGACACAAAACATCACCAGTGTGAAATATTTTTTAATAATTCATTTTTTTAATAATATAATTTTAGTATTTTAAACAATATAATTTTAGTATTTTAAATGTTTAATGACTGTTTTATATAGCAATGTTTGCCAAGCTCAAAATTAGAACACAAAAACACCACCAGTATTAAATATTTTTTACTAATTCATATTTTTAATAATATAATTTTAATATAGTATTTATTGTTATTTTAAATAATTATTGACTTTTTTTGTGACCATGTTTGCCAAGCTCAAAAACAGAATGATATTTTGATATTATTATTATTTTAATTAATTAATTATGCATTAAAATAATGTTTTTAATAATATTATAATTAATATTTTAAATCATTTAAAAAAAAAGAAGAATTGAATTGGATTTGATTTTGAAGTCAGTTTTTGTCTTTGCCCAGCCCCATGTCACTGCCCTGCCAGCGGAGAGCGGTGGGTCCGGAGGCCCGTAAATCAAAACGCCGGGTCACTGAGACACAGGTCAGTGCGTCTGCCTTTTAAGAGCAGCAATCAAAAGATGTCTGGCAGAGGCCAAGTCCCCCTGCATCAGTAATGAGACTTTCTCTTTCATGTAAGACACCCAGCATCACCTTTTGGGTTTGTTTTTCTCTTTATATTCATTTGACTTATTTTTTGCAACATGCAACACTGAGTCAACAAGGTCTGTCTGTCTGTCTACCCCTGCAAGTAGCCATAAAATACATGTGCATAAAGACACAATGATTGCATGCATCCATTTTGAGAAGAGTAAAAGTGGCATGTTAGCGGTCCAGCATCAATATTTGGTCACGGCACCAGAAAAGCATGTCACCATGAATAATGCCTATACACAACGTTTTCTTGTACCGTAGAACTTTTCTTAATCCACCGGGTAAATGTGCAAAATTGTTATATTTTGATTATATTTTTTAATAAATTCACACACAAGTTTTGAGCCATAGTGTTATTTTATTTCATTTTATAATTTTTTGTTTGATCTTTTTTTGTTTTATTTTTTGTTGTTGCTGTTTAACTTTATTCCCCTCATCCATATTAAATACCATTTGTAATTTTACAATTTCTTTTTTTAATTTTAGTTTTATCTCGTTTTGTTCTGTTTTTATTCATTTTTTTAGTCTTATTTTTTTTTGCACTGCACAGGTAGTCCAGTTACTTCGTTTTCCTCATCCATCTTTTATATATATAATATATATATATATATATATATATATATATATATATATATATATATATATTTACTTTATTTTATTTTATTATTTTTTTATTTTATCTTATTTTATTTTATTAACCACAGTTTCCTTTACTGTGGTAAGCACCTTTTTATATGTTGATAGTTGTTTATGATTGCTTTTTAATTTTTAATTTTGTTCTGTTTTTATTCATTTTATATCCAGTTACTTTGTTTTCCTCAACCATCTTTTATATATATATTTATTTACTTTATTTTATTATTTTTTATTTTATCTTATTTTATTTTATTAACCAGTTTCCTTTACTGTGGTAAGCACCTTTTTATATGTAGATAGTTGTTTATAATTGCTTTTTATTTTATATATATATATATATATATATATATATATATATATATATATGTGTGTGTGTGTGTGTGTGTGTACATACATTTATTTTATTATATTTTATTCTATTCTTTTTTTCCCTATTCTATTCTATTCTATTCTATTTACCATGGTTTCTTTCAGTGTGGTAAGCACCTTTTTTATATGCTGATAGCAAAAAATATATTTTGTCATAATACCCAGTTCTTTTAAATGGTTCTCAATGGAGAATTTTTTCTTTCATGCAGATTGTTGTAGTTATCACATCTACCAGTAGGGGCCAACAGCCATAGCTTACTTGTCAAACCTTACGCAGTTAATGTGATCATTCATTACCATAATTTCCAAGTGATCGGGCACTAATGCTATCTCTAGTTTTGAGCTGCTGTATCAAACTGCTATTGTCAATTGACTTTGGTATGATGTGCCACAGAATAATACAGTCATTTAGATTCAGTATGTGTACGAGTCCGTCCTCACACTGGTGTTGTACGGCAGCATCGCTTCTCTCCCACTGTGTGCTGTATTACACAGCTAACACAGCCATGAATTTTAAGACTATGGGCAGAAGTCACCTAAAATCATTTGAAAGTCTAATTTTCCTTTGTGCTTTTCTGCCCTTATGAACGAGAAACCGTTCTGTTGGAGAGGCATCTCAATTTTTTAATAATTGTCAAGAAGCCACAGGCATACAGGCGACATGAATAAATGCATTTCTGCGTTTATGATATTTACAGTCTTGGCTGAAGTCAGAATGAACCTCAGTTATAAAATAATATCCGTCAAATATTTTCTGCTGTATCTTTTATTGTAGTTATTTTTTCATATCATTATCGCCATTCACAGCAACTTAATGTTGAAAAATGAAAATTCGGTCATTATGTTGTTCCAAACCCATATGACTTTATTTATTCCATAGAACGCAAAAAAAAGATTTTTTGAAGAATATCCTGATGAATATGCCCTTTAAATTGATCATGTTTATTATTTATAACAGTTGATCATGTCTTTTTAGACTTGTCCACCAGGAGTTGCGACAAACGCTATTGACTTAGCGCCGTGTTGCCACGGTTATGTTGATGGAACAAACCTGTACAACCCTAGAAAACCAGAGGAAGAGATGAGTTTGGGGTTAGTAGCATGTTAAAATGAAAAATATTTTCAACTTCAAATTTAAACTTCAGAATGATATTCACACTATGATATGAAAACTTTTTTCTGCCATGGAATAAAAAAAAAATTAGGCTAATTGTGAGTTTGGTAACACTTTACAATAAGGTTCATTGGTTAAATAATGTATTAACTAACACGCACTAACCATGATCAGTACATTCGTTACTGTATTTACTAATCCTCATTAACGTTAGTTTTCAAAAACGAATTGGGTTAATTGACCCTTCGCAAAGACCCGCCCCCTTTAGTTACTGTTGCTATGTCCATCAAGCTATGCGCTCTCACGCCACACATCACGAAAAATACATCCCGAAGCAAAGAGGACACTGATAACACGTCGACAGACAAGACAAAGCAGGTTACTTTTGATATGAAACAGTTTCATATTTAAAATATTGTAATTTTTAAAAAAGTGTAAACAATGATTAGCGTATAGTGTCTCTTTAATGTGTCGTGACAGATCGCTGTAATCCATCAAACTGCCGGCGAAGGGTCATTTGTGAGATAAAAAACAGCAACTGCATTTTTTGTTCCATGGTGGAAACAAGCATTCATACTATGAATCATAATCAAAGTCTTTATGCATTACAGTTCACCTCCCAAGAGAATGTTTGCGCTCTATCACCCTTCATACAATGGATCTCAGGACCTGTCTAGAACTCTGCATCATTACAGGTCTGTAAATAAAGAATGCACTGAAGTCAGATTCATTTAATGCTGCCGTCAATCTGAAAATGAAAATTCTGATATTATTTACTCAGCGCATGCGGTTCCAAACCAGTATGCTGTAGGCTTTCATTTTTTTATACAACTAAAGTTACTACAGGTATCAAGCTCCAAAAAGGACCACCTTAAAAACACAGCAACAGCGTTGGAGTTCTTACAATTCTTACTAGTAAAAATGCAAATTTCTGATATCAACAACTGAATTGCTATTAGTAAAAATATTCATTTCTGATATCTGAAAATGAATAATTTCTGATATCTAAAACGACTTTCTTACTAGTAACAACCACATTCATGATATCAGAAATGAACATTTTTACTAGTGCAAATTCAATTGCTGATATCAGAAATTTGCATATTTACTAGTAAAAACTGTATTTTTGGTATGTGAAACTGGAATTTCAACTAGTAATTAATACATTTTTGATATCAACAATTGAATTGCTATTAGTAAAAATATTAATTTCTGATTTCAGAAATGAACATTTTTACAAGTGCAAATTCAATTGTTGATATCAGAAATTTGCATTTTTACTAGTAAAAACTGTATTTCTGGTATGTGAAACTGGAATTTCAACTAGTAATTAATTAATTTTTGATATCAACAACTGAATTTGAATGGCAGCCTATGGCGAGATTTCACTAGTAAAAATACATTTCTTGATATCAAGAATTATAGTTTATACTAGTGGAAATTGAATTGTTGATATCAAAAACTGCCATTGTTACTAGTGGAAATCTAATTCCTGATATCAAAAATTAACATTTTAACAAGTGAAAACTTGATATCACAAATTCATATCCTGAAAATAAATAAAAGTCAAAACGGCTTGCCATAGTGCCGGAGAGATGGTTTCACGGCTGAAACTCTGTTTGGTGATGCTTGGGCCAATTTTTCTTAAAAGATTATCAAAGTGGTCTTTGTCAGCTCTGAAATAGGCTTTGAATCTCTCATCGTTCAGACAGAGCTCTTGGATAAGTTTGTGCAATTCTAGGCAATTCGGGGTTTTCGAGGTAATTAGGCTACCGTTAGGGTAAAGGGAAAGGGTTGATTGGATGGTTCTTGTCACATGACCTGCGGTGCGCTTGCGGTATCCTGAAAAGTTGAGATGTTTTCATCTCGCCTGGAAAAAACGAACGCGCCGCACCGCATGCACCGTGTCGCTTCCATTTCCTACCCCTAAGGATGCTTTCCATGTTTTCTTTATTTTTAAAATGATGTCATTTCAATTTGAGTACTTTTTGCATGTCTGTGTAATTGTTCTCTTCAGTGCAGAGGACCCTTGTCGACTTCCAGCCCCCTGCCTTCCATTCTCTCTGTCCTCGGGTCACCCACCCGCACAGCGGTATGAAAACTGCCCTTCTCTCTTCCTGCGCGACGTGCCACCCTACCCCAGTACAGTCGGCATGGGGGGGCCCGCGGCCATGGGATGGGGGGGAGGCGACGCCGTCCGGATCCTGGCCAGACGCGTAACGGCGGACGGAAAAGTCCAGTACCTAGTTGAATGGGGAAATGTGAGCGTGTACTGAGAATGTGTGTGAGAGAGGATGAGGAAAGGGCTAGAGACATCAAGATGCATCATTAGGGTTTGCATGGTTACGAGCAGAGGTGTGAAAGCATCAATGAGCAGGTGGGTGTTCTGCGGTCGTCTCGAGAGCAGCGGGAGAAGAAAACCACATCGAGCAAATCCAGGTTGAGCTCCACAGCAGCTTCACTCTGAGATTATACTGTTAAATCTACTACACTTTCTTTTACAGTGTCTCCTATATTTTGAATACTGTTAGAAAACGCCTTTAGAATGCCTTGAACTTTATTATCATGATTTGTAATGTATAAGCTATTCATCGCCATCACATGTTGTTCATGTACACACGACGGTTAAAATGTACAATTTCAGGAAAGCTTTTTTCATGCGGTCACATCAATAATTGTAATATTTGAATGACAGGGAAATGAGTGCTCCTCTGAAAATTGTCATTTAAAGAAATATTCCAGGTTCGAGTACAAGTTAAACTCAGTCGTTAGCATAATGTTGATCGTCACAAAGATTCATTTTCATTTGTCCCTAAAAAAAAGTTACAATGCTCACTATTTCAGTAGTACAGCTATAAGACATGACAACAACTGCACTGTAAAAAATTGTTTTCATGATTAGTTATCACAACATTCTTAATTAGATAATTAATGTGGTTCAGATAACATGATATATTGAGTTTCTGTTGATTAAACCAATCGCCTTCATTGTATTAACTCAAATTATTCATTTTAATGAACTCAAACTTACTTTTTTAGAGTTAAACTATACAATTCCTTTTTTTACAGTGTCTAAAAATGATTTAAACAGCACGAAATATGATTCACGGCTGCTTTTAAAGCCTCCAAAAATTGACAGGTAGCTCCATTGTAAATGCTTCACCGTAGTCTCAATTTTTATGCCACAAATGCTTGTACTGAACCTTGGAATATTCCTTATATAGCAAGCATATCATTCTAGAAACATCAAGAGATAATTTTTAACGATTAATGGCAAATTATTGCAGTTTGTCAACTTATCCTATTGAGAGAGTGGATTTAAATAAATACAAGACTGTTCTAAAAACTTTTAACCCTATTAAAATCACTGTAACTTATACGAAAGCCTATTTCACATAAGAAAAAAAAACCATGCTTTTTGTCATAATTATAAGATGGAAAACTCATAATTGTGACACAAAGATTAAAAAAAGTAAACATAAATAAATAAACTTTCAACTCTCAAAAAATGTCAGTTTTTGTCATAATGACAATATGAGATCATGAACTGATTTTGACAAATTGAAATTTACATAAATTGAAATGATGAAATATGTCATAATTGTGACTTTTCATCTCATAAATATGATTTAGTATGTCATAATTTCAACATTTTATGTCATAATTACGACTTTTTATGTCATTTTGATATACCAAAGCATGTTTTTTTTCTTACGTGGTGGAAATAGGCTTCTATTGTAACACAAATGACTTGAATTAGCAACAGAAATAGGGCCTATATTTAAAGATGACAGAAACATGAGGAGATCGAGTCCCTGTACATTTGTCAGGTCCAAAACAGATTACATGCAGATCATTCTACCTGAATAAAAGTGTGAGGCAGTTAGTTGTTATGTGAAGCTCATTTCATCAGTGAATGATAATGAATGTACTGTGTGTGGTCTTTTTTTAATCCATGGTATGTACTTGTTAGGTCATAGATGGACTAATTTCATGTCAGGGTGACAAGAACTAGCAGACTGTAGTCTTTTTTATAGTCAAGTTTAATTTGATGTATTCTTTGACGTTTTGTCAGGTTATGTTTATGTACTATAGGTTGACACCTAAAATGTAAACAAACAATAAAAAGATACCATTATGTTGTATAAAAGTTGCACTTGTCGACTTTCTCTGTTTATATGGATAAAAATACCCACGATTTTTTTTTTAAAAAAGAGCTAAATTCTTCTAATGTACATGCAAAATGTGTGTGAGAGAGATTCTTTATGTGTATGTGTGCGCTTATATTTGTGACCACCAGGTGGCAGCAGTGGACGACCATTGAACGCCCACCTTCCACTAACAGGTGAGCGCACTTATATGACACTCCATGAATTTCGTTAGAATGCTTCTCAGAGGTTCAAGTGCGTCGTATTATGTGTTTTATAAGGATTATTAGATATTTTGAGTAATAACCTAACAGCAGACAGCTGGAATGTTGTAGTTTGGCGTTGCTGTGCGGTGAACGACATTTTGGCTCTGGTTGCCTTGACAGCAGGCCTCAGTTTCTGGCTGTGTGGAGAGTCTTCAGAGAAATAGTTATTAATACAGTACAAGTGAACTCTGATTAAATATCTCAAATAGGATTTACGTGCACATGATTGACAAAGTAGTGTTTACCAGTGCAAAAACAGGTTATGACGTGAAAGGGGGCGTACCCGTATGAAAAATGGCGGGAATCAACTCTGGGTTAGTGATGATAGTGAATGGTTTTACAAAGTTATTTAAGTTTATTTCAACACTTGATTTCCTATATATATATATATATATATATATATATATATATATATAATATAACAGCTAATCGTCACCTATTGTAAAGTGAAGGACAATCACCTTCTGTTTGCTTAATGTAGGCCTAGCGACATATTTCTTTAGATAGCATTTTAATTAAACCATAGTCAGTGTAAAAGTGATAGAGATGTATTTGTGTATGCAAAACATGTTGTCATTGTTTATTTGTTTCGGTTACTTATGTATTTTGTTTCTGCTTTGAGTGTGAATGCCAAAATACTGACTGACTTCCCATGTACTGCTTGTGTTTATTTGGTAAAGTGAAGGGATTTTTGTGTCCTTGGGGAAAGATGTGTGTCTGTGGTGTGCATAGAAAGTGTCTGTGAATTTTCAGCTCAAAATATCCCCGAGATCAGTTATAGGTTGTCAAATTTGCCCCTATATTGGTGTGAGAAAAAATAAGCCTTTTTGTGTGTCCCTTTAAATGCAAATGAGCTGCTGCTCCCGGCCCCCTTTCCAAAAGAGGGCTGAGCTTCAACAGTTCGCGCTGTGGTTCCTCAACAACAACAAAGCTGGAGAATCTCACGCAGCCAAAATGATGATGTCAGTATAACGTGTTCAGCCTTACATTGTTCAAACCGGAGTCACTGATGGAGAGATGTAAAAACTTCTAATCAAAGAAGAAGTTGCAACTTTTAGAATGAAACTGGATGTTTCTGAACGGTTAGTGAATAAATTTATGTAGTTGCTGTGGAGTTGATTCAACTCATTGACTAGCATGTGCCGTCATGTTAATATTTTGTGCAAATCAAGCATTGAATTGACCCTCATTTGTGAAGCAGTCCGACGTAAAATGACGGCATGACTCTACTACAACTTCCTCCTCTCTCACCCCCTTTGTTGTGTGTTCCCAGGTGCTTGGTTTATGGAAGTTGTAGGGTTAGTGATGTCACTAACCTGGAAAGAAGCTCATTGTAGTCCATACTAGCCATTAGTTGTAGTCCTTAAACAGAGAATTCTATAAAAGAAAATTTTGCATTGAGAGCCATAACTTTGCAGACTAATAGCAACATTAGAAGATTAAAGTTAGAAAAGTGAAATCATAATCAACCAGCCCTTTAAATTTGCCTTCATAGTTGTGCTATATGACATATCTGAATTAAATGGACTAAATCAACTACGTACGTTTTTAAAAATTGCGTGTAATTGATTTTCTAGAGAAACGCATGAATTATTATTTTATAAATTGTTAAAATTATAATTGTACATTTTATAAAAAGTCTAAAACACAGGAAAATCCTGAATGAATAAGTTTATGTAATGACTGAACGGCTCTATAAATGCAAGAAAGAAGGGCCCAATCACAGTTTAGTATTCAAATGCATAAAATAAGACCAATTACCCTTTGCAAAACCCTCCCCCTGTTGCTAGTGTCTCTTTAATGTGTCGTGACAGATCGCTGTAGCTCCTCGTGAAGCGATCATCTCTTCATACTAGTTCATTTATAGCATCAAATAAACATGAATGAACATCAGAAGGAATGTTGTTTCAGACGTGAGTACACACAATTTTCCAAGTTCAAGTTCACCAACGTTAATCCACTAACTCCCCTGACTGCTTTGTCGGGCAAAATGACGGATTCGGGGTTATGATTGGTCAGATCGCCTGTCAATCACACTGTTTCGGTGAAGGATCAATTGCACTGTGCAAAAATGATAAAGATGTCATCACTGTTAGTCAATGGGAGATTTTCAAAGTTTAATCTTAAATCTTGTAAAAAGTATCCAAAAAGTAAGCATGGATGATATAGTTTGTTGCATCCAGTGGAGAATCGTATTCGCATTTCACTACAAGTCGTACTGTGTGTGATTGTGTATGCGAACCAATAAAACTTGAACTTGAAACGAAAAGTTAGTTCAGTTCCCTATTGAATGTTTTATCTATTCTAAACAGACACACACACACAGTGACTTCTCTCTAACCCTAACAGTTGTGCAAGAGAAATTGTGAGTAATGCTTCCATCAAAAAAAAACATCCAACCACTAGGTGGTTTCATGTGCATTGCTTTCTGATTGCTGAAGTGTTCTTGGTGGTTGCTAGGGCGTTACTAGCTGGTTGCTTGCAGACCCAAGTCAAAAGATCCCATCCTAATGTCTCTGAAATATTCTGATATGGTTCCATTACCTACTTCTTCAGATTTTTGTCCACATTTGTCCAACAACCCATCCTATTTTAACACAGCATGTAAATTAATCCCTTTGAAAGTATCAGTATTTCACTGTTCCGTAGATTGAATTTGGTTAAAGTTATTATTTTAGGTTAAATGCTTGAAATGAACTGTCCCCTCGTCGTGTAACTATGTAATTACTGATTTATAACCATATTCATATTCGATGGTATTTACATGGTTAATTGTCACGTGAATCTAAATGGGATTATATCACATCCAATTTACAGACACACACACACACAGTGCATTTAGATCAATCTACACTGGTAATCGCACACACACATACACACGCGCGCGCTCTCACTTTACCGCCCCCTTCTCTCTCTCTCTCTCTCTCTCTCTCTCTCTCTCTCTCCGTTCTCCTGTTCTTCATCACTCTTGTTTTGCGCGTGTGTGATATGTGATGCGATACACGGGCTGTAATCATTCCAATGGCTCTTGTCGAGCGTGGACGATGATTTTGTTCCGATTTTTCCATTCGCATTACGGGAATATCGCTCCAGCGTCGACGCAGTCCATGAGCACAAGGGGTTTTTCGCTTCCTTTGACTGCTGAAGGATATTTTCGCATGTCGAGAGACTGACGAGACACTGAGAGCACGTTCAATGCCGTTGGAACATGTCATATGTTCCCTTTCAAGGTAAGAGGACTCGTCGGATTTCTGCTGCATCCTCCCTCCGCGTCCTCCTGCGCAATAGTGCCACTGATGCTGAGGCTGCTGCTGATGCTCTCAGAGATGCAGGTGGAGGACTGCTGTCATTTTATCACTCCAAGTCAGGCAGTTTCTCTGTGCTCGTGAGGGAGAGAGACTCTTCTGGCCTTTACGACGTTTTACTATCAGTTTAAGTACTGGGTCTCTATTGGAAGTGCATGGAAGCTCACTGGTTAGAGGAATTAGCTGAAATTGTGTATGTGAAATGGCTCAAATGCTCTGTTCGAGTATTGAAAATATCCTTACTTTTTGTGTCTGTACTCTGAGTTTTGTGAAGTAGCTGTCTGGAGATGTCACTGCTTTTGTGTGGAGCTTATCGGCTCCCTTCTGTGACTAATCCACAATAACAGGGGAATCAATACTTTAACAGTCACTTAATAGTTTTTAAATAGTGCATTGATGTTGAGTGAGGAGCATCGATTATTCATTCATATTTGTAATATTAGCCACTTCAGTGGCGTTGCCTTTTTGATGTTTTGTGAGGAGAGAACTTCACTTAGCTGAATTTAAAACGATGTGAGTTCAGGTCTCGTATTTCCGCGCAGCAGGTTATGTTATTGCATAATGTTTTTGTGGTTGCTTTGAATGCTAATACTGTATGATAAAAAATGAAAGACGACTGGGTTGAGAAGTAACTTGCCCAATGACTGACCTCTATCGGTTCAAAGTCAAAGCGTGGAAACTGATTTTTGGGAATATAATGCGCCTGAGTTCCACCTCGGCTGTCTCCGGTTTGTTTCGCAAGAGGCTGTTCTAATGGGAATTTTCTTCTAATGTTTGTTCCGTTTGGGAGAATAATTGTTTTGGAGTTTTGGAACACTTTCAACTGTGAAAGTCGTCTAAAGAAATGCATCATAATAGGCTAACTGTCCTAACAGTTTCATAATGTGAAACTGTAATGCTAATTTCAAGACTTTTGCTGCCTGTTATTAATGTCTACGGGCATATTTCAGTGCGTCACTGCATGTTCACAATATGGATAAATGGGACAATGTATAGATTCTTGTAAAGATCATCATGGACTCTTTTAAAGGAGAACTATCAGTGAAGAAGGAACACCAAACTAAAGGCTCATTCACGCAAAGGATGACGACTATAATGAAAACGACAAAGATATAGTTCGAAAATCATTCTAAATAGTGATGCACCGATTTTGGCCGACACCGATAATTGTTTATATTCGTAAGCCGATAAACAATATATTGGCCGATAAATCTAAATCCAGATTTTTATATCATTTTTCAGAGCCTGATTACAAAAGCAAAAGTCATTACAAGCCATGTGCAAAGCGCACAGTTCTCATAATTTTATGTAGCCTATATGATAGACTTGCGCTGCACATGTTGTCCTTTTTTAAAGTGATTCCAATTATATATTTCAAGCAATTTAAAACCATCATGGCAATCATCTGATGTGTCTCAGCTGATGGAAAGAATCCATTATTTATCAGCTTTAATATATATCGGCCACATTTTCTTATCCGTGCTGATAACTATAATATTAACAATGAATATACCGAAATGGTGGCCGATATATTGTGCATCCCTTGTTCTAAATATAAAATAATTGCAAAGTCCACACCACAGCTATAACGAAAACTGCGCAGAGAAACAATATCGTTGGAATCAGTTTCAGTCAGAATTCTTTTTCCAGCTGATGAAAGATAAAATGATTGACAGCCAATCAGAATTCATCCTGCTTTAAAGAGCTCTAGCATTTAAAGTGGTAGGCGCGATTACACAGAATGATATCGCGCACTGGTTATAGTTATCTTTATAGTTATCGTTCTTGGTGTGAACGGGCCTTAAGGGTGTTTTTACACCTATGGATTGAAACATGAACTAAATATGATACAATGTTGCATTTTCTTGTTGCTTCGGTTCGCTTTCACGGCAACATGTCAAAATGTACCAAAAGGTGTTTATGCAAATCACATGATAGTACAACTATCCTCTTATTGGTCAGAGTTTTCTCATCAAAACGATTGACAAGTTCAATCCATGAGCTTATTGTGGCTTTATTTGTAACCGTCGACACACGCAAACACCACCTAACGTAGGCGTTAATCCCCACTGTTAAACTATATACTACATTTGTATTAATACTGAGGGAAATTCAATCGCGCTCTCTCTGGATCTCCCAGCGCTGTCTAGTCAGCTAACTGAATGTTATAATGGAAGTAGAGCTGGACGAAGCGCAATTACGAAACATTTAAGATGAAGAGACTCTCTTTGGTTTTCAAATACGGTAACGAATGTGCGCACTCAACAGAATCAGACTGCTTTTTATGTAACACATTTCCCATTGTGAAGTATGATATTGTTTGGTTTGTTGGTCCGTTGGGTCACATCTCAAGCGAACCGCTCCAGAGTTCGTTTGAAAGAGTACCGAGACCACTTCTTCAAGGAGGTTTCGGTACGCTTGTTTGGTACATTTTTCGTGCGCACTGAGTGCGATTGCTGCATTCACACCTGCCGAACGAACTGCACCATGGACAACAACGAATTCTAGTCCGATTCAACCAAACTAAATGAGGCAGGTGTGAAATCACCCTAAGTGTGGTCAGTTTTGTCTCATGTAGTTAGACAATTGACCTTTCACTGGCAGTTTGATTGACAGGTGATCTAACCAATCATAACCCCGAATCCGCCATTTTGTCCGACAAAGCAGTCAGGAGAGTTAGTAGATCAACGTTGGTGAACTTGAACTTGAAATATTGTGTGGACTCACGTCTGAAACAACATTCCTTCTGATGTTCATTCATGTTTATTTGATGCTATAAATGAAATGGAAGCTCTAGCGCAAGTTCTGCCAGGAAGACTCAAATGTTACGTCACTGAGTTTAGATCTAACCAATCATTATCCAACACCTGTAGTTTATAAGATTGGTACTAACACACGTCTGAGTTCGAAGACGCTGACGTCAACCTTTCCCTCCATCCTCCCCACCACCACCTGTCCATACCTCTGGGGGGTCGACTACGCCCCTGCCTTCATCTTCAGGCAGGAAATGCAGAGTCCGCAACCCTCAGGATCTAAGCTACGGACGGGGCCTACGCCAAAGAACTTTCTTACTATATTTGCTTGCTGATTGTTAAAAAATATCATTGTTACGTTATCTTACCTCCCGAGTCTTTCTGGTCGAACTCGTATGAAGAGATGATCGGTTCATGAGCCGCTTGAAGGAGCTACAGCGATCTAAACAAAAGTAACCTGCTCTGTCTTGTCTGTCGACGCGTTGTCAGTGCCCTCTTTGCTCCGGGATGTATTTTTTGTGATTTGTGGTGTGAAAGGTCAGTAAGTAATGGCTAGAGTTTGCCAGATCGAGGAAGTTCTTTCCAGTTTTGTGTACAATATGCATCAGGCATTGAGTTAACGGCCTCTGAGAGGGACTAGTCAAAGTTCATCGGCCTTTATTTGTGTTTTTGCATTCTCATTAGCATAGTCACGATGCTGGGCAGAGACCTCATGAATAAACACATCAGATGTAGAGCTTATTATGCAATTTTGTGATTATTGACACTTCACACTCTTTGATCTCTTCTTCAGGACTGTTTCAGCTATATTTTACAAAGGAAAGGCACCATCTTTACCCTTTGACGCGTGCAAGCACACCGGTGTGATCAGTCTTGGCTGGTCCCTGGAGCGCACGATCACACCGGTGTGATTAGAACGTTCAATGCATCACATGATCAACTGCCAAATTCAAAAGAGCTTGCACACGTTGGGCTGGCGCTGGGCCAGTGACAGACGCGCTCAGCGCTTTCAATAAACCACAGAAATGCAGTGTTTTCAACCACATAATGTTTATTTTAGGTTTCAGACATTTAAATGCACATAAGCACTAATAAAACAATACATTTAGAGTTTGTAAAATACACTCTGACGTCTATGGAAGCGGCAATGACAATCCTTTCCTTAATAATTAGACAACACGTTTTATTCATATCAGACTGCAAGGAACTTTAAAGTTTACTCTCTTTTCACAGTTCACCCACCGGCTCACTTACTTTCATGTATTTCGGGAGAAGTGGATGAATTCACGTGTTGTAAATCCAACAGATGCGATTCTCTGTACTGCGGTGCAAACTAACATGGCGACGCCCATTACGCGTATAGCTAACTCGATCATTATAAAGGCGTTTAAACAGCAAAACATGTCCATTTGCACATATATGACAATCTGAATATCGGATATTTCATGCTACAGTTAACACATTTCTGAATATTTTGAATAAAAAAGGAAAAATGAAATAAAAGCAGATCATCAGTCATACAGCGCTATTGTGGCTGCTGTATGTCACGTGACAAGCAATGACGCGTCACCATGGAAACAATAAAGTGATGCGTTCTAAATAACGGTCGCCTTGAAAAACTCACGCTAGAATATTTTAAATGTGCAAAAGGGTTAAAGCCACGGTCACACTAGACTTTGAGCGTACTATATTTCTACAGACACAAAAATGGTGTTTTTTTTAAAACATAATTCAACATATACATCAATAAGCTGTCTACTTCACTTTATCGCTATTGACCCTTCGGAAAATCCGCCCCCTGTTGCAATTCCCGACAACTCATGCGCTCTCACGCCACACATCATGTTCTCACGTAGTGAGAAATACATCGCAGAGCAAAGAAGACACTGACAACGTGTCGACAGACAAGACAGAGCAGGTTACTTTTGATATGAAACAGTTTCATATTTAAAATATTGTAATTTTTTAAAGAAGTTTAAACACTAAATACCGTATAGAGGCTCCTTAATGTGTCGAGACGGATCCTTCAAGCGGCTCGTGAACCGATCATCTCTTCACACTAGTTCATTTATAGCATCAAATAAACATGAATGAACATCAGAAGGAATGTTGTTTCAAGCACGGGAAGACACGAGTACACTCAATATTTCAAGTTAACCAACATTAATCTACCATATAGGCTACTCCCTGACGGCTTTGTCGGATAAGATTGCGGATTCTGCGTTATCATTGGTTAGATCGCCTGTCAATCAAATTCTGCTATTCTTCAGATTTAAAGTTTGCGCTCTTTTAATTCAGTTAAAAGGTCACACTGTGGGGTATCAATCTTCTATTGGTCACGTCTTCACGCGATACGAACTCGCTGGTCAGAGTTCACCAAACTTGAACTTTGGAATGCAGCGAAATGCGAAACTCATTTGTTTGAGCTTGCATTTCCTGTCACAAGCATTCACATGCACATGAATGGAAGTAAATGGAACGAAAAGTGTAGTGTGACCTCAACTGCAATAGAACTGCATTCATGACTTATTTTGAGCGCTACACATATTAGGCAGCAACTTCACGTGCCACACAAAGCACATGGGAGACTTGGATTTCAGTAGTATTTGGCGTAAGCTAACTACACAAGCAATATAATTAAATATTAGGTTAAATAGTCCATATGGAATATATTGAGATTGTGCCTTAAAATGCTGGTTAGGTAGTTCACCAAAGAGAGCTTCTGACTCACTTTGACCGCAGCAGTGCGGAATAAATCACTGTACTCCGGGGTTTTAATATTCACACCAGGACCACAGAAGAGGTCTGCAAGACTCAAGCAAATGTTCCCTTATTATAAAGTCAGCCTTATAGTAATTCAATTATACTCAAATGTTTAGCCTACAGCTTGACTTAACAGCCTTCTGTAGAAAAGATGATCTCCCTATTTTGATTGGTTTTAACTATTCATGTTGCCAGAAGGTCATTTAGGGCCAGAAAACCTAAAGACAGATTCAGTCTGAAGTCAGAATAAGGTGTTCTTAACAGTTATTACACCCATCAGTCATTTCAACAGTAAAACTTTTAATAAGGGTTTATAAATGTACAAAAGGTTGGAGGTGAGTATGATGTTTTTTATTCTTTTTTGAAAGAATTAAAGTTTATATTTCAGCAAGGATGCATTTAATTGATGAATTAAGTCAATTATTATGCTACAAAAGATTTCTATTTCATTTTTCATTCTAATTCTATCCTGAAAAAAATGTATCACAGTTTTCACAAAAATATTGGATTTAAAAAATGTTTCTTAAATCAGCATTTTAGAATGATTTCTGAAGGATCATGTGACACTAAAGACTGGAGTGATGATGCTGAAAATGCAGGAATAAATTGTGTTTTAAAATATGTACTTTAAAATTTGTACCTGCATTATTGAAAAAATAAATGCAGCCTTGGTGAGCATTAGAGACTTCTTTCGAAAACATTTTTTAAAAATCGTTCCAACCCCAAACTTTTGAACAGTATATGCATAAACAACAGCTACAGTTTGTGATAAATTCATATTTTAAGCTGTAAGCAGAACATGCTAATTAGTGGTTTTTGCTAAGACAAGCAGCATTTTTATTGTTGCAAGGGATTTGAACAAACCCCTAACCTTATTAAACTTCGGTGTGTATCTAATCCTGAGTATTTCATGAGATGGTTGAGAAAAGGTGTGCTATAACTTTTGTGAAGCTTGATCAATTTTACTATAGACTCATATGTAGGAACCTAGAATCATAAAGAGGGTGCAACCATATAGTAACATGTTAAAAACCACTCAGAACAAGCTAGCAACTGCATAGCATTTACATGGAGATCAACCACAACAGCCTAGCATTGTGCTGTGACTTTTGCATAGGAAAGCACCACTCACATTCTGCTCAGAAAATTTTCAAATCTAGATGGTGACATTGTATATTTAGTGTAGTTAAGCATGAAACTGTATCCAGATGCTTTTTTTTGTAAACCCCGTCAACAATGTTTTTTGATGAGTCAGATGTCATTGCATTAGGCTACTTGCGTCATGTTGGAAATAAAAAATAAATAAAAAAGGTAATTGCTACTTTCTATCTCACAATTCTGACTTTATAACTCACATTTGCTACTTTGTATCTCACAAATCTGATTTTTTTTCTCAGAATTGCAAACTTATATCACATAATTCTAACTTTTTTCTCAGAATTGTTTATATCTTGCGGTTCTTACTTTTTTTTCTCAGAATTGTGTGTTTATATCGCAATTTTGACTTTATTCTAACGTGCAATTGCAAGTTATAATGTCAGAATTGTGAGATTTAAGCTAAACTCGCAATTCTGAGGAAAAAAAAGTCACTTTTTTTCCCTCACAATTGGATATTGTTATCACGCAATTGACCCTTCGCAAAGACCCGCCCCCTTTAGTTACTGTTGCTATGTCCGACAAGTCATGCGCTCTCACGCCACACATCATGTTCTCACGCAGTGAAAAATACATCCTGGAGCAGAGGACACTGACAACGTTTGAAACAGTTTCATATTTAAAATATTGTAATTTTCTCAAGTTCTTCAGAAGTTTAAACAATAAATAGCGTATAGTGTGTCTTTAATGTGTCGTGACAGATCGCTGTAGCTCCTCGTGAAGCGATCATCTCTTCATACTAGTTCCTTTATAGCATCAAATAAACATGAATTGACATCAGAAGGAATGTTGTTTCAAGTTCACCAACATTAATCTACTAACTCCCCTGACTGCTTTGTCGGATAAAATGGTGGTTTCGAGGTTATGATTGGTTAGATCGCCTGTCAATCAAAACTGTTTGCGAAGGGTCAATTACGAGTTTATATCTCACAATTCTGACTTTATAACTCGCAATTCTGACTTTATATCACACAATTCTGACTATTATTATTATATAATTCTGATATAAACTCGCAATTGTGAGAAAAAAAGTTATTTCGTAGAGGAAACAAGCTTCCATACTTCCAAGCTCTTTTGAAACTATATAGTAGCATGCCAAGCAACAAACTAGTTTAAAGTTTAGAACAGTCAACTCACTCTTTTCACTTTTTTCTTCTTCTTTTTTTTTAGTAGTTGGCTACACTACATGTTGTTATCAAAGTAGACAACTATTATAGTGTTTAATTCAGGAATTAAAGCATTTCATCTGGCACAAAAACATCTACATTTATAATTTAGGTTGACCGCCTTAAATTTGCAATGTACATTCTTAAAAAGAAAGGTTCCAAATGAAGGTTTTAAGAACATTTTAATAGTCTAAAGAACTTTTCCACTACCTTTCATACAATAGAAAAAGTTCAATGGATGTTAATGGTTCTTAACCATAGATGCCAAGAAAGAACTTTTATTTTTAAGAGTGTAACTGCTAAAATTAGGATATAGGCATTTCTGTAACTGAGACAAACACATACTGCAATGACAAACACCATCGTTTAATTAAATATTTCACTTCAAAAGAGAAAATGCTGGAGTTTTGATCAGTGAATCATTTATTTAGGTGAACCATCTGAAATGAACAGATTCACTAAAATTGGTCCGATTTCTTAATGCTGCAAATGATGTAACTTGTGACATGAAAAAAGATGAGCAATATTCTTAAAAATAAAGGTTCCAAAAGAAGATTTTTGCCACAATGGCATAGATGAAGCATTTTTGGCTTCCCTAAAGACTCTTTCAGTAAACAAATTTTTATATTTTAATAATCTAAAGAACATTTTTCCAGTATAAATAACCTTTTGTGGAATGGAAAGGTTCCGTGGATGTTAAATGTTCTTCATGGACCCTTCAATGGCAATAAAAAACTTGTGTATGGTGTCACGCTACTGAAAAATGCTTTTATAGTTATAACTTTTATAGTTCTTCATGCTGTTCTTTACATAATGTAGGCCTGCTATATGACTAATACCTTGAACTTTTTTCCATTAACTAGCCTGCGAGGGATTTGAACTTTTCCTCTGTGTCAAATTACATGCTGATGTAGCAGCATATGATATAATTGCATAGAAATTAACACAGTTATATGAAACCTACACAGTGGCACCTTGCACAGAGGAGCTATCCGTGCCACGTGAAGCCAGCGGATGCGAGTCCATCCGTTAGTTCTCACTCGAGACGGCCATCAGTGAGTGAGAGTTATATTTAAAGCTCTTACACTGAGAGCATCGGCCAGCTGACACTGTTAAACTACAGCTGTGCCTCAGCAACTTTTTGTGAATCTTTGGGGAAGGAGAACGGACCATCCGCTCTCAATTCTCCAGATACAAAACATGACGGACATATTTTAGCATTTTACTATTTACTGTAGCTTTTTCGACTCGAGTTTTAGGCTCTCACACTTAAAATATACCTAAAATATACACCATGTTGTGTGTGAAAGCAAACACTTGTTATAATGCAAATAATTGCAAACAAAAGCTCATCCATCATTTGTTTGCAAATGCCACTTGGTGTGTATATATAATGCAATGACATTCAGGCAAGTGTGGCTTAGGTGTTCAACATCATTTGTTGTTTTTTTGCATCGGAAGGAATTCAAAGCAGCAGATACTGTGTAAATCATTCATTTTTTGCAGTCTTAGCTCCAGTGATGAAGAGCATTAGCACGCAGAGACAGATGACAGATGCAGTAAGTAGGTGGAGTGTGGCAGACTGCCTGTTTCAGGACTTCACGGCTCACGCTCTCACTTACTGATGCAGTGATAAAGAATGAATCTTACTGTAATTGACTGTAATCAACTCAACACATACACACACAGCCAGGGCAATATAGAGCCAATGGACCTTGCCACAGAAACCCACCATACTGGCATTTCATTACAGCACGTTTGTGAGACTGGTTATGAAACTGTTTAATGTGTGTGCACGCTTCATGATATAGTATGCATGCTATGAGGCTGTTTGCAGTGTTTTGAATATGTAAAACTTAGTTAGGACCTCATTCTTCAAAATATTAAAAAAATAATGATGACAACATGCCACAAATGCCAGAAATATTGCTAAAATATGGTCTGTAAAATATTTTCTATATGAATCTGAAGAGAAACATTTTAATTTTCATTCAAATTTATTTATGTAGTGCTTAGAAATAAATAACAAAAATGTATTAAAATATTAGGAAATATTTATTATGCTAATTATTATAACATAATTTATTAGAATATTTTCCCCAAAACTATGCATTTTTATTTAATTTATACTATTAGAAGTATGGCTCACAATAGAATGATTTTTTTTTTTTTGATGTTATAAAGGCATGTAAATAATTTCAAATAATTGGCATTTATGTTGCAATTCTACTAAAGCCAAAGGATAATTATTAAATTATTATTAGGAAAATGTATGAATGGTTATATGTATAATCCTGAGGCCCTGAGGGGAAACATCAATTTATTTGTACAATGCCCAGGGGGGAAAAAATTATATATATATATATATATATATATATATATATATATATATATATATATATATATATATATATATATATATATATATATATATATATATACTAAGATATTAAGAAATATTTATTATAAAATAATGTATTATATTTTTCCAAAAACTATGTATATTTGTTTCATTTATTAAAAATATGGCTCACAGCAGAATTAAAAGAATGTTTGATGTATAACATTAGATAATTATCATTTATGTACTAAAAAGCCAAAGGGAATTATTAAATTATTATTTAAAAAAAATGATGTATTGTTATTGATGTATAAACCTAAAGAGAAACATATTGATTTCCATAAATATTTATTTGTACAGCATTTAGAAGTAAATTGACTAAGAGATATATATATAAATATTTACTAAGAATTATATATATTTTTTAATTTATTATAATTTATTGAGGTATCATTCATGCCTCTTGTGTAAATGAGTTCCTAAAGTTTACTAAGGGTTTGTTCAAATCACTAACCCTACGTTTAATCAATTATAATGGTGATGCTTTTAATCTTAAAGACTAAAATCATGTGCTTTTAAAGGCTCTGAATAAATAAAGCGTATGGGAATTACACATTAATATTGCAGGGATACATTAGTGTGGTGATCGAGCGCAGTATCCACAGAGGTGAATTTCTTTTATAGGCTCGTATGGCTCTAATTCATGTCAAATTTCCATATTTTCATCAAAACACTCAGGTGCTTGGGGAGTGGAAAGATATTAGAAACATTCATTATCCTTTGAATATTATCTTAAGAAATTAATCAATTCTGCAGCCTTAAGGGTTTTTACAGACTCTATTTGAAATGACAGTTCAGTCAAACTTGTTTTTTCAGTATTACTGAGTGAGTGAATTCTAGTCCTGTAATATTCTAATAAGTTTTGTTTATTTGCATTTTAACCACAATTTAGTAAGTTTAAGTTTGCTTCTGCTCCTTTAAATAACGCATGCATGAGGTTTTGTTTAAAACGACTAATGTGATGCCTTTAAATGAGTTTAGGAAGATAATAAGCGTGTAAGATCCATCAGTAAAGCGCCGGGGCTCTTTGCACAGACTGTTCTTTTGCACGTCTGCGGCTCTGCATGTACAAATGGTTTGATATTGAGGTTTCTCTCCTCACTCTTTCATGTATGATTTTCATTCATGTCTTCAGCTTTCTGTTGCTTTTCCGATACACTAAAACAACACAGATCGATGACATAGCACTTTGTTCTTTGGTCCACCCAGCATGCTTTTCTCCAGATGTGACAGATTTTGCTCATGGGGCTTGATAGAAAAAAAAAGAAAGAAATTGATCATTTTGTATTGAAATGTATCAACATTTCTTTTAAACCATGCAATTTAAAGGTAGGGTAGACAATTTCGGAGAGGCTAGCAATAGTAAGCTAGTTTTGAAATAATCTAACCCTCTCTTCAGAGCGTCTCCAAAGCCACACCTCCTCCAAAACAGCCAGAGCAGAGTCTGCAAAGCGTCACAAGAGATGCATTAAATTACCTTGTGTCTCAAAGCATTACAATAGAAATGAACGTAAACAACTTACAGAGCTTGTACCACCTGACTGCTGCCGATTAATTTCGCCATTGATAGTGTTGCCTGAGAAATGCATAAATCTGAGTCTGAGGATCTGAACAGCTCCAAGTAGAACGTCACTGGTTGCCATCTTGTTATTACGATTACGGCATGACGTGAATGCAGTTGTTTTGGTTCAGGAGGAACTGTATGGAAATAAACAGGTTGACAGGCAGATTGAACGTTGTATCATTGCATTTAGACCAAATAAATTTGTCTGTAGGCTATATTTCAAGTAGTGCTGCACGATTTATCACGATTAAATCACACAGCATTTGGCAAAGGCTGCGATTATTTAATGCGCAGCTTGTCAGAGCTGTACGGCTCCGTGATCAGTAGTAAATGCTTCAACATTTGAAAGCCAGAGGGCGCTCTTGCGCAGAAACTCCAAATATGCCCTGCAGCAGAAGAAGATAACGCGTCATATCGCTGTAGTTGAATAAACTGAAGATTGAAACGCTTTGATTAAACATGACTAATAAACACACGACTGCCTTATTCTGTGTGAGAAGCCACATCGTCTCACAGAAGGATGCTCAATTGTCGCTATGAAGTGAGTTTGGAGTAAAAATGTGTTATTAAATGTTGTTGGTAAAGATGTTAATAAATTCTTCTCATGTCTGGAAAGATGTTTGACGCGCGTTGCTTTTTCAAATGTACATTATAAGCGACTCAAACTCAGTGCTTTCAGATGGGTTAGCATTTGGAGCCGTACTTCACTGACAAGCTGCGCATCAAAAAATAATCGCAGCCTTTGCGATTTCATAATGCACTAAGAATCACGTTCAAGTTCAATGTTATTTTTTGTATCCTGCATCGTGCAGTCTTCTGAAGCCATAAATATCAGACCAAAATGTAAGCAATTATTCACTGACGTTTAGATGTTTTGACATCAAAGTTTGTTTGAGATAATGACATGAAGTAACAACATCTGGCAGCAGTGCTTATGACTGTTTAGAGGACTTCTCTCAAAAGCCCTGGGTTTGAGATTGAAGCGAGATACAGTTGAGGGCATGTGTCTATTCCAGTTACTGTAACTCAACATGGCAGTAACCCTTGAGGTTGTGCTTATGTTCTTGCTTACCATGTAACGCGATGACATCCCTCCCTCGAGTGGAAGCTGCACTGTGCGAAGCTGCATTCACGAACTAGTTGACTAGTCCAGGAATTTTCAGACTGTTTGGATGTCAAGGACTACCGAATAAAATGATGCCTTTTAAAGGACCACCTTCATAATATAAAAGCAGTTAGATATTTTAAGAGCCATTCATACTGTGTGAGAAAAATAGTAAGTTTCATATAATAAAGACAGCATTTTTAAATAGTAAATAATTGAAAGTTTGTCATAAAAGCAAACATTATTTACATTTTGTGTTCCAAAACAGCTGGACACATGTCAAAATGCACTAATTTTTAACTTGCCATGGTATCTTAAAAACACAATGCCTCATGTTATATATATACCCTGAAAAAAAAAAAAAAAAAAATATAATATATATATATATATATAGAGAGAGAGAGAGAAGAGAGAGAGAGAGAAGAGAGAGTTGAGAGTAACAAAACATGTAAACTTAGATATTAGTTAAAATAAAATAAAAAACAGTAACTGTATTTATTTCATTACATACATTTTAAATTGGGTGGTAATTAATTAAATTATTACACAAACAAATTTTTTTTTTATTACCAAAGTGGTAATGTGCAACATTTTAATAATTTTAACAAAACTAAATTTACATACTGAATCTTTACTGTCCTGTCATCATTGGATGATTCACAACTGTATTCATGTTTTGTTTGAGAGTCCCTTTGTAATTGAAAAAAGGTAATTACGACATTTTATCTCACAATTCGACTTTTTTCCACACAATTGCGAGTTTGCATCTCACAATTCTGACTTTTTTCTTGCAATTGCGGATTTATATCAACTTCTTTGCTCGCAATTCTGACTTTTCTCAATATTTGTGAGTTTATATCTCAAATTCTGACTTTTCTCAATATTGTGGGTTTATATCTCATAATTCTGACTTTTTTCAATATTCCGAGTTTATATCGAGTATATATAACTTGCAATTGTAACTTTATATCTTGCAATTCTGAGAAAAAAGTCCGAATTGTGAGATAAAAACTAACAATTATATTATATCATATTATTTATGATATATATTATTAAATATTTTAATAACATATTAAGCAGGTTTGTTTTTATTTGTATTGTTAAAACTATGGCTGTCTATACAAAAAATCATGATTATATATGATTGGAACATGATTGGAATTCTGGAATGTTTTTTGTATAAGAAATTTTCAGGAAAACCCCTAGTTTTAGATTTTGTTTCTTTAACTGTTAGAAAATTTAAATTGTGTCTTTATCCATGTTTGCCTTTGCATCACGTCTTTTTGACCCTCTTTTGCCATGAGCAAGTCACCATGGCATGTTAAAAATAGTTTAAATTTCAAAATGAGTCTTTAGATCCTGCATGCATTCTGAAGCCTGTCCAGCTGTTTTTGAACCCAAGAACAATTTTTATGTGACCGATCCCTATAAGAAACGTGTCTGGGGTAAACCAGAAACCAGTCTAATTGCTTTCCGAGACAGATTAGAAAACTAGTCATTCAGGCAACCCACAGACTAGTCAATTACAAAAAATATGTAGTTTTGCACATCCAATACACAGTTCAGTCAGCACAAGGTTAGGAGTTCAAAACAGGTATTGCTTCTTTGCCGTTTCATAAGTACCTGCAAATCTATTTATGAGAAAAGCGTTTCTTATTTATTTATTTTTTAAAAA
Organism: Opsariichthys bidens; assembly: GCA_037194245.1. NCBI lineage: Eukaryota > Metazoa > Chordata > Actinopteri > Cypriniformes > Xenocyprididae > Opsariichthys > Opsariichthys bidens. Next base: position 5,893,992 of record CM074300.1, on the reverse strand, counting down.
TGTAGTTTTGTCTTTAAACGGTTCCCACATAAAGCTGTGAAGTCTTTGTGGGATAAAGCTGGAATGCAGCTCTTGAAGGTGAGCTTAAGAAATGAGTTTGATGAAGGAGTCTGTTGTGTGAATTTCAATATCAGCCTGTGTTCGCTCCCCACTGACAGCGCATTAGAGTTGTGTAGCTGTAAGCTGTCTTCTGCACGACTCAAGGTTCATTTTCATGCTGGCTTACAGCCCTTTTGCAGGATGACCTAGGTTTAGCCGGAGAGGATATCTGCATTACGTTACTTATATGCAATAACATGCTCCACACACACACGCCCCGTCCCTATTAAACCCTCTTTTTTTCCCCTTCTCTGCACCTCACACTCAGTTTAACTGCGTTTCACGCTCTCGGACCACATTTTATGCTCATAATCTGCTGCACTCGATGTCCTCGGCCTGTAGATCAGTGAGCATCCAGGCTTCTGCTGTATAGGCCACCTGCTCATCTCTGTCTGGGACTGAAGGTGTGACCGGGACGGGCCGGCACACACTGACACACACTGACACACACACAGATCGGGCAGGTAAACACACGCTGTGTTGAGTGAAAAGTGGGCCAGCCTGTACCTGTGTCCTCGCTGGACCTCCACTGGTCTCTTCAATATGCATAAAAAAAAAAACGGTTGTAGGATTTACTTTGAAACAATTTGTGCTCAGAAATTCACAAATTATTGCAAACAAATGGCAAGTTACTATAGAAAGTTTTTCTGCCACGGAATAAAAAAATACAAAAGGTAATTGCGACTTTTTATCTAGCAACCAAGTATAAATTTGCAATTACAAGAAAAAAGTCAGAACTGCAAGATATAACTTGGCAATTCTGAGAAATATTCAAAAATGCGAGAAAAAAAAAGTCAGAGATATAAATTGCGAGATATAAACTTACTATGGTGAGAAAAAATGTCAGAGTTGCGAGTTTGTATCCTTTTTTTCTCAGAATTGAGATTGCAAGTCCAATTTTGAGAAAAATGTCAGCTCACAAGTCAGATTTTTTCTCTCAATTTCAAGTTTATATCTCGCAATTTTGACCATTTCTCAGAAGTGCAACTTTATTTCTCAGAATTGTGAGTTTATATCTCGTAAAACTGACTTTATTGCGAGTTTATCTCACAATTCTGAGAAAAAAAGTCAGAATTGCAAGATGTAAACCTCGCAATCGCAAGAAAAAAGTCAGGATTGTGAGATAAAATGTCGCAATTATCTTTTTTATTTTTTTATTCAGTGATGGAAACAAGCTTTCATTGGTAACACATTGGATTAAACATGACATTTTAAAATTGAAAGACTAAAATATTTTCCAATGATCTTTATTTCATTAGCTATGTTTCCATCCACCTATTTTTATGCGCATTTTGGGATTTCGCATAACAAAAAACCCTGGATGGAAACGTCAAGATGTGCATAAATTCTAAAAATGCCCAGCTTATGTGCTGATCTGACTGGGATATATTTTTTATGCGATACAAAAACATGCGCATAAACTATGATGGAAACACTTTCACCGAATAAATTCCTTGATGGAATTCTCCTGGATGGAAATGGTGCTTTATTCGCAAATGTTTTATGAGATATTCCAAATTTCAAAAACGTAAAAACAAATCTTACTGACCCCAAACTTTTAAACAGTAGTGTACGTATTCCTGCTTCTGTGGTTTCTCAAAAATGTTCTGTCCACCTGCTATAGCACAAGTTTTGTGTGTGTCTGCGCTGAGATGTTAGCGCAGGTATGAATGCTTGCGACGGGCCTCAGGGTAATAATACAATGACACAGTTCTCAGTCTATCTCTGGATTGAGGACGGATCACTATAATTACGCTTTATCTCTCAGGACCCAAATCACGACCCGTTTTCTCTCAGCGGAGCGACCCACACGCATGAAGACATATAAAAGAATGCACTAAGGAGCAATGCAAGAGAACACACACACACACACATCTCTGTGCTGAAGCAACGAATGAAGGCTGTGTCATGTGTTTATGTAGCCCCAGACTGTCAGTGATTTATTCAGCATGTGGAATATTCCAGTGAACGGAAAATACGGTACAATGCAAATATGCAAACTTCATTGAGGCACTGCTGCACCTCGTACTTGTTTTGACAGTTTCTCTGGCGTTAAATGTAAAATAGATACTGGAGGACAGGACGGCGGCTATGTTTCGAATGGAACATTAGCTTACTGAATACACTGTATACTTTTCAGATGCTTGTATGCTGCATTGTTGTCACGTGACCTCATCTTGTTGCATGTATAGATCTTCCGAATTTTGTGTTTGAACTTCCGTTTTTGCAGTAGTTCTGTATATTTCTATGGCATCGCTGTCGAAGAGCAATTAGTTTACTTATCTTAGAGATAACGAAAGTTATTGTGAGCATTGCGATGTTTGAAGTGGATGTCGTAACAAATGTCAGTTAAACCGGGGAGATTTTAAAAAGAGCGGTTCATTCATAAATCCGTAAGATCTTAACTTCATCCCAAACCGGAAGACGGAACAATGCAATGCTGAAAAGGGGCGGGGCTACATAAGCTCTTGAATTCAGTGGGTGGTATTCAGTTGTTATCTTGAAAATAAATATTTTCACATAAATGTGTGTAAAATTTCTTAACTCTTGGCGGTCGGAGCAAATTATGATCCATTGGGGCACTGCATTGTGGGATACCGTGCACCTTTAACCCTTGTGCATTGTTCAAATTCACTACCCTTTCATTATGTTTGTGGCTGAAAACAGCCATTACTTTTAACTGCTTTAAAAATGTATCAGATTAATATTTTTTCACATTTTTTTTTGTTTAAATCTTTTAATCAACCTCAGTCCTGATCAAAACTACTAATTTTTTTTAAAAATTCAGGATTTTGACTCTTTAATTGCCAAATTCATAAATGATGTCACTGATTTGGGGAAATAAAAAACACACAAAATGACTTATTTTCAGTATAAAATGTGATTTTGCCTTTTATCACAGTCTTGGACGTGTCAAAGATTAGAAACAACATTGGCTTTGATGCATTGTTAGTTTTTGTGCAGCATCAGATTTTAACTTTTTCTCCCTCATTTACCGTTCGTGGCTGAAAACAGCCACTATTGATAGATTTAAGCAAAAAAATTTGAAAAAAAAAAAATATTTATCTGATACATTTTTAAAGCAGTTAAAAGTAGTGGCTGTTTTCAGCCACGAACATAACGAAAGGTAGTGAATTTGCCCACAGAGTACTGTTGAGTTTTTGAAAATTTTCAAAGCATTTTCCCAAAATATGTGTCAAAATAAGATCATTCCATTTGCTGAAACACAGAGAAAGTTATTGCCAAATTAAGACTCAAAAATTCCCCATAGTGGATGAAAACATCCCGAACAGCACATAAGGGTTAAGCATGCATATGTAGTTAGTCATTTTACGCAAGTGGTCAAGGTCAAGCTAGTTAGCAGCATAGGTAACTCCTTGCTGATAGATGCAAAAAATGATTGTCTTATTTTTTTGTTTTGTTTTCCAGTACAAATATCTAAACTAGGCCTGGGCGATATAGCAAAAAAAAAATTAAATCTAAATTTTTTTCAGAACAATTGACCGATTCACGATTTGATTTTTTAAAATGTTTAGCTAGTCTGCTTAAAATGTAAACAATATGATTCAAGTAACATTCTCTTAACTATCTGGTTAAAAAAAATATTTGCATAGTTATAAGTGCAGCACACCTGAAGTGATCAGCATGGTGCAAATATAAAACAAATTACTTAGTTAAATGTTTTTCCAGAAAATATGCTTGAAATATGAAGGCAAATACTGTACAAACTTATCTTAAATCATATTCTATATACTCAGAAATAATATAAAATAAAAAAATACTAAATGTTTAAAAGCAAAAAAGTAATAGTAATAAAAAACTCCAGCAGGCTATTTGACTATTAAAGGTGCACAACGTCGTTTTTTCGTCCGCTAGGGGTCGCTAAACTCTTCAAAACAATAATAAAGGTGTAGATTGATGATGCAGTGAAAATGGAATCATGGAACTTGTTGTAATGCCGATGGATCTAATAATGTTTATGGGGAAATAATGTTTATGAATGAGTGAATGCGTGTTTTTAACATGACTGTGGTATGAAGGAGGACGGGGCCGAGAATCACGGGTTCGATTGCAAATGAGAGACAGATATCAGTGACACACGCGAGTCCCGGGGGATATGAAGAAATGAGGACATTTCATTCTACCGAACTACTCATAAGTGCTGAAATACTACTCATACAGGTCAGTTTATTTGACGAATTAAAACTGTGAGGTAACGCAGCGTTGTTTCACTTGCTCTAACATTACACTGTTGAAAGTTGTAATGTTCAGTATTAGTTTGTTGTCTATATGAGACTCAACATTAAGCTAAATCTGATGATATTCTAACACTTCGTCGTGTTGAGCTATATAACATTGATTAGTCTTATGTAGTCTACATTTGCTTTCCTCGTCTAATAACGTGCAAGAGTGCGTCTCTGTCAAGTCAAAGTTTGTCGCAAAGCTCTCGCCATCTCAGAAACGCCCCGCCGACATTGATCCTCGTTTTATTTCTCCTTTTGTCCCAAAGTTTGCTTGCCATGGTCCATAATGTTTGAATGAGTAATGCTAGCATAATGCTAGCTGTTACACAGCTGTCACTATGTTACACTACTGTTACACTATGCAGTACAAGCGGAAACCAGGGATAATGCAGATATTACGTCACTGACAGGCGCAAGTGACAAGAGAGGGATGGCATCATTTAAAATTGTGATTTTCTCTGAATTTACAAATTCTTGGAAACATTTAGGATAATGTAAGTACACAGCTGAGCGAAATATATAACACTGTGCAAGTGGTTTTTGGATATTTTAATATACAAATTTTACATATTGTACAGCAAATGCTTTGTAAAAACAGAAAAACATGAAATATCAAACATACAGTTGTAGTTCTTTACAGGCATTTCATTGCACTATTTTTTCTATTGTTTTTATGTTTAACAGACATGTTTGGCTGTTGCACTCGTGTCTCGTATCTTTTGCAGCGTTTAACCCATGAAACGACATTCCAGAAATGTGGACCTCACGTTTAAAAAAAGTTAAACTCACATCTAATAACTTTGCTTGTTTCCCATTCCACTGCCCGCGTGTCATTTTTTTTTTCAACGCAATAACACATTTCTGAGTGAACAGCCACTTAAAGACTAGCGATGTGTTCTACGTCACACTAGAGCGGTTAATCACGCGCGCCAATCGTCTGGTCATTTTATTGTCTTAAATTTGATCAACATCTTATTGTAACGTTTGCTAACTTTTTTTTCAAAATCACGATTTCTCGATTTAAAAATAATAAAATCGTGGCAACACATTATCGGAAAAATCGCCCAGCCCTAATCTAAACACTCTTAAAGGTGCAGTACGTGATTTAAAGCTGTTGATATTTGAAATGACCAAAACAAACGGATCACACCCCTATCTTGATGTCTCCGCCCTCACATTCATGTGCACATGCAAAACTATGGCAGAATCTACTGTGCCCGCCGCTGGAGGGTGTAATGTCATCAATAAGTGAAAGCAATTTGTTTTACTATCATAATTCTGGTCGAATGTCTAATTGTTATCCTGCTCGTCTACTCCTTTGACAACAAAGTCGTCCCTTCCATCCAAAAAACAAACACAGTTTACATGAACAGCTCCCAATACATAACACAAAAGTCCAGGTAACTAATATATTACAATTGTGACAAGATTAAGTTCACCCGAAAATGTGATTTACTCACCCTCAAGCCATCCTAGGTGTATCTGACTATCTTAATTCAGACGAACACAATTAGAGATATATTTAAAAATATCCAAGATTTATAATGGTTATGCATGGATGCCCAAATTCTGAAGACAAAAATAAAAAATGCATCCATCCATATAAAAAATGTCTCCAGGGGGTAATATAGGCCTTCTGAAGAAAATTGATGCGTTTGTGTAAGACAAGTATCCTTATTTAAAACGAGCTGACAAGCTTCCGGCGCAACAGCCATACACAGTTAACGCTTTTTGGACATGCGTCGAATGCGTATATATGTTTCGCCGTAACTTTTAAGCAACCTCGCCGTCTACGTTTGGGCCTTCCCGCTCCTCGAGTTCTGTCCACTCTGCGTGGGTCCTACCTCTTGCCTGATCATTTTAAAGTTATATTCCCCTGGCCTTTTCCTCTTTTGTATTTTCTCTGCCATCTCTCTCTTTCTATAGTCCTTGTGCTAATATCTGTCTTGTGCTCTGAGCTCTCTCTCCTCCCCCATCATGAGTGGACACGCCCCTTACCGCTGATTGGCTACAAGTGTGTTTTGGTGCTCGGCCCCATCCACTTTTCTACAGTTTTTCAAAAATCGCTTTAAATCAAGGTACAGTAGAAGCATAATGACATATTAAATGTTGTTTTTTGACAAATGTATCAAAATTAGGTGAGTTTATCTGTTAAGAATCATAAAAAAAAACTCTTGTTTTCCATTTGAAATTAAGTTTATTTTTCTGACCCAGATTTTTTTTCTTGTTTTAAACATAAATACTATGTACATACTACATACTGCAGAAATAGTAAGAGTTGTATGATACTATGCTATACTATTCTGTCATTAAGAAAAAAAAAACGGTTTTATTTTTCCCACAGGTGTGAGCATCACCTTTCTTTTAAGTGTTTCATCATCTAATATTATTTGTCTCACTGTTTGTGAAGGCTGTCTCACTTTAAATATTTATGAGCCAAACGAAAGAGAGAGACACAGAGAGGCTGCATCGGAAATCGCATACTTCCCTAATATATAGCAGGTGAAAAACAGTATGTGACAATCTCCGAATTCACAATATCTCATAAAAGAGTATCTGGATGACCTACTACTTCCAGTGAGATTCTTAAGTGTGCATACGATGGATACTTCACTGTCCCATTAGGCCACAGGAGAGGATTTATGAATGGAGGTGACTGACGCTGGTAGTTGACGAAAGACGAATGTAGTACATCCGAATTACATTCATAGTATATAGAACATACCTACGATCGCTAAGTCATTACTTATTCAAAATAAAACCTACTCAAGAGAGTATGATTTTGGACGCAGCCAGAGAGTGTTTGGGGAGGCTGGGAGACAGATGGATTAAAGGTGGAGGGGGGCTGCTAGAGGAACACACATGAAAGGAGGTTGCCAGTGAGTTTGTTGGAAGGTTGGATCTCATTTCATCCTTTTTTATCTGAAGGGCTGCACGATTGTTGATTTACAGTAATTATAATTATTCATTTCAATGAATAGAATTTATATTAAATGTGCTCTCAGTGATGTTTTATATGTTTCACTGGTCAATGTGTCTGTCGTCCAGCGTTAAAGTACACACTGAAAAAAATGATATGATCAATAAGTCATGATAACGTTAAATTGAAGCAATAGTATATATATATACACCCACACATAATATATAACATACACACTTTTATGTTAGTTGCAATTATTCGTGATCAGGCCTAATTGATTTGATAACACACACACATATACATCCACAGTGTGTGTGTGTGTGTGTGTGTGTACTTGTTTTCCTTACATTGTGGGGACCAAATGTCCCCACAACTTAAGTAAAACCAGTAAATCTTGACATTGTGGAGACCTTTTGTTGGTCCCCACAAGGAAACAAGCTTATAAATCATACAGAATGATCTTTTTTTGAAAATCTAAAAATGCAGAATGTTTTACTGTGAGGGTTAAGTTTGGGGGGGGGGGCAGAATGTACAGTTTGTACTGTATAAAAACCATTACACCTATGGAAAGTCCCCACAAAACACAAAAACACAACATGTGTGTGAGTGTGTTATCAAATCGATTAATCACAAATAATCATATATATATATATATATATATATATTTAACTAGGTTTTACATCTTACAGAAACTCTAATATGTTGTGTGCGCAGAAATCAAATATAACTAAAACCTAACTTTTCTTGTTTATTCAATTTTAATTGCGTTTCCTTACAGTTAGAGTCGTATTGTGTGCCACTTTAATTGAGTTCTGAATAGCCCTGATTCACGAGTAACTTTACTTGCTTGTCTGCACATGGGCGGCAGTTTCCATCAAGCTGAGATCATATAACAATCATCGCCTCTAATTCATCCTCTGATCATCTCATTCACTCATCTGATCTCTGGTGTCATATACACATACTATGAGCTATACATAGCGAACAGAGAGAGCAAATGACAGGAGAGAGAGAGAGAGAGAGAGAGAGAGAAATAGAGTATTTCATGGATGGCTAGGTTGCTATGGGAACAAGAAATGGTCTCTCTTTTCCCAAAAAAGTGTCCTCGTTCCCTCTGTTTCACTCAAAACCCCTCATTTTTCTCTCTCTTTTTCTTTTCGCTCTCTCTTTTCCATCTCTCTACCTTCTGTTTTTTCTCTCTCCTTTCCGTCTCTCGCTTTTTTTCCCTCTCCCACACATTTTAGAACTCTTTCTCTCTGCCTCCCTCTCTCTTTTCGTCCCGTTCTATCCTTGTCTTCCATACCTCTCGTTCCCCCTCTCTCTCTGATCATCTGTCTCTTTAACACTCACTTATATTCTATTCTTTTCCCGGTTGTCATGGCAATAAGCTGGGGGTGTGTGGGTGAGAACGAGCGAGGGAACGCGCGAGAGAGATAGAGAGAGTGGGTGTTTCGGAAGTGACATCTCTTGGGCAGTAACCTTGTTTCCTGTATGTAGATTTGGGGGCGGGAGCTGTAAAGTGCAGCTACAGTGACGCCGTGTGGAGGATGCGGCGAGGAGACGAGCAGGTAGATGCGAACGCTGCTTCGGGAGCTTCAGCTATTGATCAGTACTGCATGAGTGCAGCCTTTTTTTCCATAAGCGTGCAGTGGAATGCTCGGGAGGATTAGCAATGGAAAATCACTCTTTAATCTCTCCTTGAGAGCTGAGATTTGTAAACGGAGGCTTTTGCAAATTTGGAAATCAAAATTGTAGTTTTGTGGCTTTTCTAAAGTGTAATTGTAAAAATTGCCTGAATTAAACGTCTCACCTTTTGCTTATTCTGAGACTCGGCAGCAGTTACCAATGCTAGAAATCATAATCCCGATTATTTATCTGATTAAACTTTCAGCTCTAGCCTGATATATATGACAAGATTAAGATTTGGTTACCACTTGTTTTGAGTGTGAATTTGAACTGAATGAATTTGAATTTGCCACACATCACCACAATATGTCCATCACATTATTTTCAGATAACCTTATAAAAAAAAAAAATAATAATAAGTGTGTTTATTATATTAGTGCTATCAATCAATGAAAAAAATTAACTAATTAATCGCACATTTTTCTGTAATTAATCGCACCTGATATTAAAGATTTTAATAGATTTTTATATTGTAATAATTTCACATTTAATCTCCAAATTACTGTAGAAACAAGATAAAGACATAAAGACAGATTTTATAGCAGGTAGGAAATATCCAGAATCAAAGCAGTATCAAACACTTCACTGTTAGTTTAGATTAAAATATAGATTCATTTTTATTAAAGCTACAAATGTTATGCTAAGAGCAGTGGGTGATTCTCTTTGTCTTTTGTGCTTTGATTATTGACAGACTGTAGCAGGTTTATTTGGCTGCTGTCACTTTAAGACCTGCCGCACCTGCATCCTATTTTCTGACAACTCTTTATGTTCATTTAAGTCTTTATTTAACTCATTTAAGACTGTGCTTACAAGAATACTTGACAAAACGAGCATTTTGGCATGCGTTTTTGTCCATTCAAGTGCAAAAGCGTGCTGTCTGAAGCGGCTTTCTGTGCACTCTGCGCTCTCTTTTGTGTTTTGTTACGCTTGAATGGTTTATAAGCATTTGCATGAATAAGAACATATTCATATAATGTAACGCTAGCTAATGGATGATGTAAAAAACAGAGCTGGGTTAATTGACCCTTCGCCAAGACCCGCCCCTTTAGTGACTGTTGCTATGTCCGATAAGCCATGCGCTCTCACGCCACACATCATGTTCTCACGCAGTCAAAACTACATCGCGGAGCAAAGAGGACACTGACAACACGTCGACAAACATTTTCATATTTAATACACACAATTTTTGAAATTCAAGTTCACCAACATTAATCTACTAACTCTCCTGACTGCTTTGTCAGACAAAATGACAGATTCGGGGTTATGATTGGTCAGATCGCCTGTCGATCAAACTGTATTAGTATTATTATTATTATTTATTTTATTTTTAATATGTTCGATGTAAAATCAAAAAAAAAAATTGGGTCAAATTGAACAGCCTTTTTTAAAATCTTTCTTTTAAATCACAATATTAGATTTTATTCCCACCTTAAATCACACAGCCCCATAAACTTGATAAAATATTTGCGATTTATATGTTGCATGCAAAACATGTACTTCATCAGAATCCACTACTTTTTAATGGCCTTTAATGGAGAGATTTTTTTGCCTTCAGAATGTTGTGATGATGGTATCTACCAGCAGTGGTTAACTGACCCATGTTTACCAGCTAAACCTTGATCTCTTGGTGAGAATCTTGGTCTCTGTAAACAACAAAGGATGTATTATTTTAGCCATTCTGAAAACTATCCAATCAAAAACATTCTCAACCTGGCAATCATATTGCATGTTCAGGTTTGCTGGCATTTGATTGGCTGAGATGTCTTTGGAGATGTGTTTGATAAAATGCCTTTAACTTTTAGCAGCTTATCTCAGCATTTGCTTAGATTTTCTGAAAAAATGCTCTGAACTGCTATCCATAATCTTTTTATAACTCTATATTCATTCTGTATGTCAAATATTGTCTATTAGTGTCTATTTTTATCACTCCAAAAGAGTTTAGGAGAAACATCTGAGACAAAGCTGATACTTCAATCTCCTGAGCTATATAAGAGCATCCTCTGAGCAAAAACATGTTTGTTCCTGCTACTGCTGGATGACACATTCCTGGCTTTTAAAGTCCATTATGATGTAAGGTCACATGTCCATCACTGTGCATGAACGCAGAAATGCTTTTGTGCATGCATCAAAGCACGGCCTTTCAGTGTGCTCAAGCCTACTGTAAAACAGACTTTTGACATTGGCTAATACAACACAGATATGATTATGAAACTTGCATCTACTCTCTTTTCTGTGCACTACCTGCCTGGGGCATCTGGAGATACTGTGTGATTATTTTTAGCACTGTTTTGAGCGCAGCGATGTGAATAATCAGTGTTTCTCCTGTTGGGCTGTGTAATGACAATGTGAGACTGACCCATCCGTGGCCTTTTCCTCATGTGCACGGCACACATCATCACCCACAGCCCGCCAAAGAATAGTAACACCCTCTCAGAAGTGTGCAAGCCAATGACACCCAGCATTTGTGATGGAGAACATGAAGAGGCGGCCGCAGCGTTTGTGTCTGATGTCAGAGGGTGCTTAGGATGCTAACCGGTGCGTTCATTTACTGATCTGTTGCAAATGTGCTGAAACAGATGCATATGAGGAACAGCTTTTCATTTAACAAAGCAAATGTTACAGAAACAATTACTGTACTCTTTAAATACTTTAAATAGGTCATATTATGCCCCTTTACAAAGTCTTGGATTTGTTTTTGGGGTCTACTAGAATAGGTTGTCATGCTTGAATGTTCAAAAATACATTATTATATGCACATTTGACATTAATGTAGCACCTCTCTTCCCAGTCTCTCAGTAACGCTCTGTTTCCAGTCTTTATGAAGCCATTGTGGACCACTGTGTTGTGATTGGCGAAACGCTTCAAGAGTATTTGGGAAATGTCACGTCTCTTACCAGAACCGCAAGTTCCAACTCATAATATCTCAACTCATCCCCTTTATTTTGCGTATCCCTTGGGCGGGAATTGACCGTTTGCAAAGAGTTTGATTGACAGGCAATCTGACCAATCATAACCCAGAATCCGCCATTTTTTCTGACAAAGCAGTCAGGAGATTGCAGGTGGTGAACTTGAACTTGAAAAATTGTGTGTACTCACGTCTGAAACAACATTCCGGTCTCATTCTTTGGTGTGCGCCAGGGTTCGGATGGCAGTGTTCACATATGTTCAAATGAACCGCAGTAACTGAGCAATCGCACCAGGGTTTGTTTTAATCGAACCAAACATGACAAGTGTGAACGCACCCTTAAAATGCACTTTATTCCTGTGGTGTCAAAGAAGAATTTTCAGCATCATTACTCCAGTCTTCAGTGTCAAATGATCCTCTAATATGCTGATTTGCTGCTCAAGAAAAAATTTCTTCCTTGATGAAAACAGTTGTGATGCTTAAAGGGGACCTATTATGCAAAAATCACTTCTTGTACTGCAGTGAAAACAGACGTTTCATGTTTTGTGTGAAGTAAATGTCAATAAATGCCATAAAACTCATCAGTAAATTTTTGGCCATCATTCAGATGGGGTCTGTTACAACAGGATTGTAATAATAGTGGAAAAAAAGCAAAATGACAACATAAGTTATAACTGTAATTAAACTAAACTATACCTGTTTTGTCTCCATGCAGCATAAATTCTCTGGCACTGTATATAAACTCAAATTGTTCAAATTGTACACCACTATTGACAGTTTCTGACATTTTCAGTGCGTGAGATTGTCCTGTTTTGTGGTTGTTGTTGGTATGCCGGAGCATTAGCTCTTGTTGAAAGGGGACCAGTTTATTTGGATTTAAAGGGTCAGACACAAAAACTGCAAATTTGCTCACCCCCAAAAAGTGTCAATTTTAACATGCTATAAAAATTTATCTGAGGGGTATTTTGAGCTGAAACTTCACATACACACTCTGGGGGCATATTTGACATTTTGTAAAAAGGGGCATAAAAGGTCCAATTTTTCAGGATTTTTGATGAGTAGAAAGTTCAAAATAGTATTTATTTGAAGTGGAAACCTTTTGTTGCGCTATAAATGTCTTTACTGCCAATTTTGATTCATTTAATAAATCCTTGCTGAAAGCATTAAGTAAAAAAAAATCTTTTGAACGGTTGTGAAGGCTCTCTTTAGTTTTATTGCCTTGGATAAACACTAACATAGTACCTTGTTTTATGCTGGCATAAAGTCACTTCATATATTCCTTGCACCTAAATCATTTCATTTTCTTCCCCTATGAAGTCTTAGTTATTGTCATAAGCAGTTTCTTTCATGGCGGAGAGTGCCATTGAACAGAGCCGCGCTGGGCAGCTCCTCCAGCTCACCAGGACTTGTTGTCAGGACGTAGCTGGATGTGACAGGCTATTTCCATGGCAGAAAAGATTTCTGCTGGCTTACTGTCAAGCGGAGAGCCCAGCGCACAGTAGTGAGCGTGTTGCATGGCCCAGCGGTGGGGCCACGGCTCAGAGCAGCGGCGCAGTAATATGTTTGCTCTGTTTGTTCGAGTCACTTCATGGCCTGCTGTCATGTTAAAGGAATAGTTCACATTAAAATGAAATTTCTGTCATTATTTACTAAGTCTCTTATGTTGAATCTTATCGACTACTTTTGTGGTTATTTTATGGTGCTTGTTGGATCAGAATGTTTTTTTTTTTAAATTCAATGTAAAGTTCTCTTATATGGTAACACTTTATAATAAGGTTAATTATAGTTAAATATTAGTTAATATATTAATTAACATGGACTAACCATGAGCTATACATTTGTTACTGTATTTACTAAACTTCATTAAGGTCAGTTGCATTAGTAAATGTTGAAATTAACATTAACAAAGATTAATATAGTTGGGAGAACAAGTATTTGATACACTGTCGATTTTGCAGGTTTGTCCACTTACAAAGCATGTAGAAGTCTGTAAGTTTTATCATAGGTACTATGATTTTAAATAATTAATTTTCATGACATAAGTATTTGATCACCAACCAGTAAGAATTCCGACTCTGACAGACCTGTTAGTTTTTCTTTAAGAAGCCCTCCTGTTCTCCACTCATTACCTGTATGAAAGACACATGTCCACGCACTCAATCAAACAGACTCCAACCTCTCCACAATGGCCAAGACCAGAGAGCAGTGTAAGGACATCAGGCATAAAATTGTAGACCTGCACAAGGCTGGGATGGGCTACAGGACAATAGGCAAGAGCTTGGTGAGAAGGAAACTACCTCTACTACCTCTAGAAGTGGTTGAAAGTGGACAAGTTCAAAACGTTTTAGACACCTGTGTTTAGCGTCATCCACTTGTGATCCAATCGACCAACACGCATCTTAATACCGGGTGTAAACAGGGCCTTGGATAAACATTAACATATTGTACCTTGTGTTAAATCAATCGGTAAAAAGTTCAGTGTTCAGTACACATTCTTTTCCAATTGCTGAAGATGTTTTTCAAATAGTTCCAACAAATAAAAAGCAGAAAAAAAGAAAAGTCCATTTGTCTATGCATCAATTCTAGCAAACATACGGCTGCTTAAGTCCAGCGATATGTTTTGTGAGTGCCTTTCCCTGTTGTTCTCGAGTACTTGGAGGAAATCTGACAAATGTGTGTGCGAGTCTGGACAGAAGCGTCCTGTGCTGGTCCAGCATCCCTCTGATGCCGCCACCATCTGTCAAGGCTGTTTCTGATTGGCTCGAGGTTCTGAGGGTAGGGACTCATGGAACGAGAGGACACCGGGGCAGAATATGGACTCTGAGCTGTTTTTGGAGCGAAAGTGTGGGAGACGCATCCAGCTGTAATTTTTATAGAAGAACAGGGATGAAGTAAAAAAGTCAAAGGCCAAAGTAATGGCTTTATTGCTCTCGCCTTGGCTGACAGGGCCGGAGCTGAGCGTGTGACAGCTTTACAGCTCGATTTTAAACCTGATGAAACCTCAGCGCTGTCCAGAGCCATCGATATCAAAGTCTTCACATGAGTTATACGTTCACAGTCTGATGGAAAAGACACCCTGGTGTCTGTAAGTTACAGTGCTGGCTAAAAATGTAGAAGCTCATATGTATTGTGGTTTTTATGTTTGGAAAAAAAAGCTGTGTTTGCTATGTTTATGAGAAGCCAAGCACCAAAGGTTCCTAGGTACATATTGTGTCTGTTGGGTTTTTTTCTTGCTGTTTTTGGCTGGGAGTCTATGACAGCCCATAGAACCATATGGTGAAAAGTTGCCAAATTTGGCACACTGATTGAGAAGAGTCTGAATTTCAGATTGACCAACTGATTTGACCCTAATGTTTGTGTTGGCCCACCAATAGTCCATTTACTGACTGATGATATGTTAAAAAAAAAAAAAAAAAAGCTAGTAGGCTGATATATTGAGCTCTTGTGAAGAAGAATTGATTACTAGGTTTGCCAAATTTAGCTTGAAACACACTACCGTATGAGGTCAGTTATTTTTTGTAAGAGCCGCTCTTATGCTTTTTTAAATATTACCTTTAATGCGGAGTGTAATATAGCTGAATGTAAAAGGTCTGCAAATAGTTATTGTCTCCTAAAAGAAAAAAAAAATATTCTGAGCTGTCGAAACGGGCTGCCATTAATTCCTTACCTACGTAGGTTTTCAATGCATTTACATAATGCCAGCCTTTTATTGACTGTGAACATGTACTTTGACCCGCACTCAAACACCGTAGTTGCAGTTGAAGCCTTGGAAGTGTTTGGTTCGTATTGTTGACATGTCAAGGTACGCTGTTTTCTGCACTGCGTACCCTCTTTAAATGCGCTTCAAAAGGATGAGGACTCAAGCTCGAGTGACTGACACCTCCACCACTGTTCTTATCACTACGTTTACAATTGCTGAGGAAGCCTCCGGAGCTGAAATTCAGATATAGTAATGGACGTTTGGTTTCCAACATGTGTTGTAATCTGTAGACCAGTCACAACAGACTTGGCCATTTGACCAATCAGAGAAGTAGGCTCTCGGGAAGGAGGGGTTTAGAGAGACCGAATCCTTGTTCGAACCGTTTCAGACACTGTTAGAATAGAGGTGATGCTGCAATGTACTATATATTATGAGAACCAAGTTTTTTTATGACCTTGGATGAATGTAAGTCTATTGTAGGAGACCACCAAAACTAAATTAGCAACGTTTCAGATAGCATAATGGGGACACTTTATTTAATTTTGTTTTGTAAAAGGAGTCTGTTTCATCTTATGACTTTTAGTCTGAGGCTGTTTCGTCCGATGCCTCATTGTATGAGACCTGACACCTGACGTCATTTTTCAGGCTGAGGCGCGATTTGTCCAATGACTAAAGTTTTTTAGTCTGAGGCATGATGCCTTTTCGTTGTATGACTGAGGTCTGAGGATGTCCTAAAATGTGCACCGTACCTCATTCACACAACAACGTCTGCTCTCAACAACACACATGCATCGTGGTGCTCTTGTGAATGAGCATTGGAGATTAATATTTTTGTAAGTAATTTACTTTTGTAGTAAATAGTTTTTTTTTTGCATAGTGTTTTACGTTTCGTGTTTTGGTAGTGATGATTTTCTCTGACCAATCAGTGTTCTGCAGTGTTTACATGTCACATTTTAGTATCGGTACGGTGTCATGAGAAATTGACCCCCCCCCCCCCCCCCTATCAAAAGTTGTTATTGTGATGTCTTGACTAATTATAACCTTTTTCACTATTGTACGATGTTTATTACATTAAATGTACAAACAACATGCTTGAAATATAAAATGAATGTCTACTGCATTATAAAAGAAACAGGAAACAGATATTAGTAGCAAAAAACATACCTACCATAAGCTAAGCTAGCAGGCTAATAGGGTAAATGTATGCTATGCTAGTACATAAGCTAACTAAAAACAGTAAGAAAGTGAAATGCTTGATTTCACAGCCTATAGCTTCAGTTATATACTAGTATATGAATTATGTAATTTAAAAGACATTAATGGTCATTATAGCGCATTTTAAATTATATAAATCATAACATGTGTTATAATCAGATGCTAAAAATACATTCTATTAAAAGTCTGTTGAACCTATATAATCACACGGGGTCCGAACGGAGAACCGATTCCTGGGGGGACTTGATTTCTCAACACAATGGCTCGCTTGGAACCTCAACCTAGGTGGTGCTATTTAAAGTGAGCCATACCGAGCTGTAACATGCAGTGGAAGAGCACCAAAACTGAGCCGCACCGAGCTGTACCATACAGTGGAAAAGGGCCCAAACTGAGCAGCACCGAGCCGTACCATACAGTGGAAAAGGGCCAAAACTGAGCCGCACGGAGCCATACCATACAGTATAAAACGGCCAAAACTGAGCCGCACCGAGCCATACCATACAGTGGAAAAGGGCCAAAACTGAGCCGCACCGAGCCGTACCATACAGTGGAAAAGGGCCAAAACTGAGCCGCACCGAGCCATACCATACAGTGGAAAAGGGCCAAAACTGAGCCGCACGGAGCCATACCATACAGTATAAAACGGCCAAAACTGAGCCGCACCGAGCCGTACCATACAGTGGAAAAGGGCCAAAACTGAGCCGCACCGAGCCGTACCATACAGTGGAAAAGGGCCAAAACTGAGCCGCACCGAGCCATACCATACAGTGGAAAAGGGCCAAAACTGAGCCGCACCGAGCCGTGCCATACAGTGGAAAAGGGCCAAAACTGAGCCGCACCGAGCCGTACCATACAGTGGAAAAGGGCCAAAACTGAGCCGCACCGAGCCGTACCATACAGTGGAAAAGGGCCAAAACTGAGCCGCACCGAGCCATACCATACAGTGGAAAAGGGCCAAAACTGAGCCGCACCGAGCCGTGCCATACAGTGGAAAAGGGCCAAAACTGAGCCGCACCGAGCCGTACCATACAGTGGAAAAGGGCCAAAACTGAGCCGCACCGAGCCGTACCATACAGTGGAAAAGGGCCAAAACTGAGCCGCACAGAGCCATACCATACAGTGGAAAAGGGCCAAAACTGAGCCGCATCGAGCCGTGCCATACAGTGGAAAAGGGCCAAAACTGAGCCGCACAGAGCCATACCATACAGTGGAAAAGGGCCAAAACTGAGCCGCACAGAGCCATACCATACAGTGGAAAAGGGCCAAAACTGAGCCGCATCGAGCCGTGCCATACAGTGGAAAAGGGCCAAAACTGAGCCGCACCGAGCCGTACCATACAGTGGAAAAGGGCCAAAACTGAGCCGCACCGAGCCGTACCCTACAGTGGAAAAGGGCCAAAACTGAGCCGCACAGAGCCGTACCATACAGTGGAAAAGGGCCGAAACTGAGCCGCACCGAGCCATGCCATACAGTGGAAAAGGGCCAAAACTGAGCCGCATCGAGCCGTACCATACAGTGGAAAAGGGCCAAAACTGAGCCGCACCGAGCCGTACCATACAGTGGAAAAGCGCCATATGCAAAACTACACTAAGAGTACTTTAGGAGTTTTTGCGCCACCTATTGGATAGAAAATGAAGTCAAGTCATCTTCATTTATATATCGTGTTTCACAATACAGATTGCTTCAAAGCAGCTTCACAGTGATATTAGGAAAGTTAATGAACAGAGATTATTTTGGCTTTGCAGCAACTCTAAGAAAATATCTTTATAGAGCTAAAGTAGGTCTTTTATTGAATCACTTCCGTTGTAGAAATTGTTAATTATTAACTGGGACTATCAACGCAGGGCTGCGTTGTCGTCGTGTCTAGGCTCAGGTCCTTCATCTCATCTGGATACGGCCTGGATCTGGCAGACAACGGCAAATCTCGGGATAAACAGAGAGAAACTAATATTAGCTTAGACACCATTCTGCTTGTAATGTAGCGATACATCAGGTGTTATGGGAAGTGTTCCCGGTTCTAGCTGACCCTATTTATGCAGCCTAACAATTTACATGATTTCAATTTTAGTAGTAGATAATGTGTTGTGTGTATACCAGGTTAAAGATATGTGTTTTATACTCTAGATTTAAATCATCAACTGGCCTGAATTCTGAGATCACAATAGACAGGACTATAGTGCATTAAGAGATCGGTCAGGTATTGGGCTGCTAAACCATTTAGGACTTTGTAAGTAATTAAGATTTTAAAATCTATACGATGTTTAATAGGGAGCCAATGCAGTGTTGACAGAACTGGGCTAATATGGTCATACCTCCTGGTTCTAGTAAGGACTCAAGCAGTCGTGTTTTGGACCAGTTATAGTTTGTTTATGAAGAGAGCAGGGCAACCACCCAGTACAGTGTTACAGTAATCTAGCCTTGAGGTCATGAACGCATGAACTAACTGTTCTGCATTTTTCATTGATAACATATGTCGCAGTTTAGATATATTTTTAAGACGGAAGAATGCGGTTTTACAGATGCTGGAAATCACTCCTCAGAACTCTGGACCCATTGGCTCTGCAGTGAGCAGTCTCTTGAAATCTTTGGCCTAAAGTCATGACTAAGATGTTTTTTTTTTTTTCCCGGTTTTGGTGCTTCCTTTAGTTCCGTGTCAGTTGTGCTGCGAACTATTGGATTGTTGTGCTTTTCCAGGAATGTGGCTACAAGTCAACCCACCTAAGAAGACTTCTTCAGTGCAGTCAAGACCAGTGCTGTGCTGAATCGTTAGGGATTGTCCTATTAATCAAATTGAAGTATGATAATTCAGTATTCATACTATATGTTTCTTTAGTTCAGCCATATTGCCCATCCACAATTTTATATTGTTTTTCAATTGATTTTTTTTTGTTCTAAATTTGAGACAATGCTGGTCAAAATATAAGATATTTAAATTTTTCCTGTAATGCATAAATTAATTTTATCATGACAATGCCAGACAGCAATTTATGTTATTGTAATTTGGCAAAGCTTTTGCTGAATCAAATTTATCTTACAGTACATTCATCCGTTTTTTATTCAAAGCGACGTGCGCTTCATTCGAGTTATATATATTTTAAACTTATTGGATGACTTTGCAGAAGAATGTTTGTTAACAGCACCACATACTGGTCAAATGTTGCATGTTCAGTTTAAATCTGCTCAGACTTTGAAATAACTGGAGTAAAAGCGTAGTTCTGTCTTGCATTTTTATTATTAACATGCAGTCCCTTACCCGTTCTCCTCTCCTCTTCCCTCTCCTCCTCCTCTCCCAGATGCGAGGTATGCTGTTCCCCCCTCCTTCCAACACCAGCCCTCCTTCGCTGCTGCTCCCTCCTACGAGCAACCCGACTGGAATCCTCGTCTGTGTGTGATCAGTGGAAATCAGCTCTACATGTTGGACCAGGAGGAGGTACTGGCAGCCCAATCACATATAATCATGCACTTCCTCAAGAACTTCCTTTCCAGCCTGTTCCTTTACAGAGTTTGTGTGCTGGGTGGTAATTTTACTGCCAGTTCACATGAGGGTCTTTATTTGAGACATTGCCACAGCTCAAAACACATATTTTCTGTCTCTATATTCCTTAGTTTACTTGCATGTGCAGTCTGGGAGTGATGTGAGTGCTATTTTGTAACTCGTATAAGTATAAAGTGTGGTATGAAATATATCGGGGAGCATATGAGTCATTATTAGCAGTTTGTTAATTATCAGTTGTCTGATTACATCAATATTAAAGATATTATCAGGTTTTATTATTATCAGTCTGAATTTTTTGTGGCAGGTTACAAAAGTAGAGAGTGGTTATTGATGTTTTCAACTGTACATTATAATGTTTTTATGCATGTGTGTGTGTGTGTATGTCTATATATATATATATATATATATATATATATACCCACACAATATAATATATTTTTTATTTATACTCCACTTAGAAATTAATTATTATTGTAATAATTATAATACAGTATCATGTTAATATAATATATAATTATGTTGTAATTTAATGGTGTATGTAAATAAAAAATATAAATGAATTATTGTTGTTGTAATCAGATAAATAATATGTAATACTACAGTATCATGTGATAATATAACTACAGTATAATAGTATATGCAAGTAATATAATAGTGTATGCAAATAAAAAAATGTATAATATATGTAATTGTTGTAATACACCCGATAAATAATATAGTATTTATAATATAACAGTATAATATATTATTTATATGATATACAGTATCAATGTTATAATATTATATATTATATTACAGTATCTATGTTATTATGAAAATTATATATATATAACAAAATAACTATATATATATATATATATATGTTAAAATATATATAATTAATTCAAAGTCTATATAAATGTTTAAAAATATATATTATTAAATTTTCATTCAGTAAATGAAATGTACACAAAATAGCTGCAGTTAAACAGACAGTAATTACTCAAAATTAGAGAGAAACGGCATTCAAAAATTTATTTCATCCAAAATTAGAATTAGAAGAGCTCAGTGCAATTTGCTTGTTTTAGTAAAAAACAAAGATGTATTAGGTTGGGATGAGAACGCAAGTTCCTTTGCATGTTAAACTTTCTCTACAGCACATCTCACAGAAGACCCCTGTATTTTTTTACATTCTTAAAGTCTAGTCTGTCAGTACCTTGAGGAAATCAGCCCATGCAGTGCCTGTGGTTCTATTGGACACACTGGCTAACCTGTAAAGCAGGTAGTGATGTGGATCGGGTCTCTAGTGGAGGAGAGCGCTGAGAGGCTCATTAATCAGCAGCACCGTCCTGACTAATTGCACTCGTTTTGTTGCATGTTCCGATAAGGCCACACTTTGAATAGATGTGAATCAGTCGTGACAGGCTAATGGCTGTCACCTCTGTGAAGATGAGCACCATGAAATATTCATGGTTGTCACTCATCTGCTGCAGGGGACAGTTGCAGCCCTGTTTGTGTGTGTGAGGGTCTTCATTCAGGTCCTGTAGTGAATGACAATCATCTCTTCCATGAAGACATTTGCACTCTGGGAGTCCGCAAGAGGACATTCTTTTCTCTGATTGTTTTTCAGCAGGTGTTGATGAGTGAGGCGAGTAAAGTCCTTTCCAATCAATTTAGGCTGTTCTCACTTAACAGCAAAATTGAGAGTCATAACTTAATAATTTCACTATTTTGTTATATACACACTGGATGATTGTTTTATGCAGTTATTTATAGTATAGTACATCTATATACTATTATATTACTTAATAATATTTTGTATTATATATTCAGTTTATTATATAGTTTATATATATATATATATATATATATATATATATATATATATATATATATACACACACACACACACACATATATATATATATATATTTCTTATTTTAATTCAAGATTTTTAATTTTGTTTTATTTAAATTAACCAAAAATATTTTTAATAGTTTCACTCAGGTGTCCTATTAGAGTAACTATTTATATACAATTTATAAATATATATGTCTGTGTGTGTGTGTGTGTGTGTGTGTGTAATAGCATATTATTTATAGTACATAAATAGTTATAAATATATATGTATGTAATATGTAATATATAATTTATATAACATATAATGTAATATATACATTTTATAAATATATATTTAATTTGCTATATAAAATGTATAGGAATTTCTTTAAAAAATACTAACAAATAGTTAAATTAAAAATAATAAAATGTTTTATATGTATTTACTATTAGTATTATTATTATTATTTATTTTTTAAATATTTGTCGAAATACTTTTTGTCACCTAAAAAACCTAAAAAATAAAAATCTACTTCTGGCGATTTCTTTAAAAATGTATTTATTTATTTATTTTATTTGCTTCTATTTCTTAAAAACAAATACCATTTAAATAATTTGTATTTATTTAATGCAATGACATTAATAAACTTTACTGTGTGCTTTAAATACATTTAAATACTTTTAATTGTCTGATTTATAGCTAATTTGAGTCGTCACATAAAATCAAAAGGAGAATTAAATGCAGGTGTCAGTAACATGGATGATATAAGTCACTTGTTGCTATGCTCAGAAACAACCTTTAGAGGGAGTCAGAGAGTCAGGAGTGATTTTCCGCCATGTCGTTAGATCCTAATTGATGTTTGGTGACAGTGGCCCACGTCTATGGAGTCAAGATAGGGGCATATATATCTGCAAAAAAAAAAAAATGTTTCGCAAAAAAAAAAAAAATATAAAAAAAAAAAAAAATATTTTTTTTTAAAAATAAAAAAGTGAGAAAAAAAAAAAAATTTTTTGCAAAAAAAAAAAAAAAAAAAAAAAAAAAAAAAGAAAAGTTGAGAGAAAAAATAGAAAAAAAAAAGTAAAAAAAAAGTAAAACAGCATGCACTTTGACTTATTTCCATTTGCGCCCGCCTTTCCTTTCCGCGTTTCCCATCCGCGTGCCGTGCCTTTGCGGCTTTTTCCTTTGCTTTTCCTTTTTTCTTTTTTTTTTTTTTTTGTTTGTGGGCCTTGTGGTGGGGGTGTGGTTGTGTTGGGGGTGTGTACAAGGGAGGAAGGGGCGGGGTTCAGGCGCGCGTCTCTCCCCGTCATCCTTACCGTCATCAGCCCCAGACCGAGTGGATCGATCATAGGGGAATCGGGGATGATCGAAGCGGAGAAAGAAAGCTATCAATAAAGAAATACTAATACCAATAATAATAACCTCATCCACCCCGCATTTTTTTTTTTTTTTTTTTTTTTTTTTTTTTTTTTTTTTTTTTTTTAATTTTAGTTTATTTTTACGTTTCCTCCCATCATCCTTTTTTTTTTTTTTTTTTTTTTTTTTTTTTTTTTTTTTTTTTTTTTTTTTTTTTTTTTTTTTTTTTTTTTTACATATTACCAATACAACAAAATAATAAAAAATAAAAAAAAAAAAATAAAAAAAAAAATAAAAAAAAAAAAAAAAACCATTGAGAAAAACAAAAAAAAATTGAACAAAAAAAAAAGTCATTTAAATTAAAAATATTTTTTATTAAAATTTTTTTTTTTTTATTGCATTCTTTTTCTTAAGCTTGTGCAATCTTCGTTTTAAAATTTGAAATGAATAAAATTTGGTTTTTTGGAAAATGAATTTTTTTTTCTGTGTATGTAAACAGTTCAAAAAATAAAAGTAAAAACATTATTAAAAAAAAAATTATTAGACAAATTATCAAAAATATTTTATATATAAATAATATTTTTTTTAAAAAATATAATAATTTTTCCATATAATTTTTCCACATCCACCAAAATAACAACAATCACAAAAAAAAATCAAAACAAATTCACATTCACAAGAACAAAAATAATACAAAAAAATCAAATGAATAATCGAAATCTTCTCTAACCTCTCTAACCACACTTAACACCTAATTTAACTATTAATAAAAATTTTAAATGTTACCTCCTTATTTAAATTATTTAAACATTAAAATTCACAAATACATTAAATTTTTTTCAATTTTTTAAAGCTTTTACACTGGTTTACATAGCTTTTATGAACTGGCTTTTTATATATATTATATTTTTATTTATTTATTTTTTATAATATTCCTAATATGTTTGTTTGTACAGCTGTGTTATGCAAATATTGTGTCTTATCTATAAAATGCTTTCCTTTAATGAATAAAATGTCAGACTTGTATGAATTTGCTTTCAAATATGACAGCATACTTGTAAATAACAACAATAAAACAATTTATCCACAAATTCACTATAATTTAATAAATTACCTAATTGAGTTAAAAAGAAACTAAAAGTAACACAATATTGTTTTATACTAAAACACTGTTAGAAGTTTGATTGTTTTTATATTGAAAGAGAGATTATTATTTTTTAATATATGCATGTTTATATCCCTATGAATATCCTATTTGTCTGGGGACGCGACGATATCGTGAGGTCGAGGGGGCGCGCGCGATGACCTAAGCGAGACCCCCTACTCCACACCCCAACCCCCACACCAAAACCCCCCACAAAGCGAGGCGCAAAGCAAAAAAGAAAAAAAGGAAGCAAAGAAAAAAAAAAAAAGCAAAGCAAAGGAAACGCAGGCAAAAAGGCGATTTAAAAAAAAAAATAAAGGAAAAAAAAGCGCTGCTAAAGATATTTGTTTTTTGCAATTTTTTTTGCTTTTTTTTTTTTTGCTTCTTTTTTTTTTTTTTTTTTTTTTTTTTTTTTTTTTTTTTTTTTTTTTTTTTTTTTTTTTTTTTTTTTTTTTTTTTTTTTTTTTTTTTTTTTTTTTTTTTTTTTTTTTTTTTTTTTTTTTTTTTTTTATTTTTTTTTTTTTTTTTTTTTTTTTTTTTTTTTATACACGTCCGACTTCACACGCTCTCTGTGCACCAGCCCTCAAATGAATGGTCCTCGTGCGGAACTGTGCAACCGTGACACTGCGTTACGCAAGAAGACCCAGAGCAAGGTTTCTCTCGCTGTGAGTGGGCGGCAGCCATTCTTGTAGCTGCCCCAGGAATCAGGCTATGGAATCATGCGCTAACCAAATCGCTTTCTGTGGCTGCTCGCATTGTGTTCCAGTGCGGTATTCCAAGATGTCACAGTAAATATATAAGTTGGTATGGACACAGTCAACAGAGAGGCTTTGATCGCAGCTGACGCGTGACAGAACATGACAAGTCTTTGAGAAGAGCCGTTAGCATTGTGGGAGTCTGTTTGAACTGGAGGAAAAGATTATGTAATGGATTCCTGGGATGTGTCACGTGAAAATATGAAAGAGCTCATGAAATGGTTTGACAACCAGAATGTTCTTTCCCATAGAGTGCAACAGCGCCTGTCCACTTTTTTTTTTTAACATCCTTGGTCATGGAAATGTTTTTCCCATTCATTTTCCTCAAAGGGATTTTAATAAAGTCTTTGTTAATACATGCCATTAACCAAACCAACCAGCTATGAGGTGAATCACAACAAAATATAAATAATAGTCAAAATAAAACACTTACTAAAAAAGAATAAATATTTTATTTGTTTATGTTGTGCAGTCTCTCAATACTAATTCTTGGGATCTGGATTTGTAATCCAGGTTACATATAATCAGTTACTAACTACCTGGTCACGTATTGACCAGACCTGATGGTAAAAGGATCACCCAGAGGCCATCTGACTGACATGTAAAGTAACCAATCAGAGTTCATTTTGTTTTGCGTCATGATTAATGTAAAGTCGCTATGAAAACAGGCTGGCGTGCATCTAATAAATTATTCTGTTAAGAGCGTTGCGCAAGTTTACGGAAACAATGCCGCTGCAAACTTCACATACTTTTGATCCTGATAAACGCTCATTGTCACAGTTGTAAACACAATAGCTTTCTTTTTCTTCCATGAATGACTTTGACGTTACGGCGATTTTATTTCCAGGCGGATCATTAAAGAACGTGACGCACAAGTCTCCCGGAAATAAAGAGAGAATTCCACCAATCAAATGACGACTTCGAAGCTCCTGAAGTGTTACCAATTTTGGCTGGCTTAAAGGGATTGTTCACCCCAAAATGAAAATTCTGTCATTGACTTCTCACCCTCATGTCGTTCCAAACCCGTAAGATTTTCGTTTATCTTCAGAACACAAATCAAGATCTTTTTGATTAAATCTGAGCGCTTTCTGACCTCCACAGACAGCTACATAACCACCGATTTGGCGCTTCAAAAAGTTCATAAAGAGATCATAAAACTAATCCATATGAATTGAGCGGTTTAGTACAAAATTTCCGAAGAGACTCGAACGCTTTATATGAACAGATTTAAGTTAGGGTTTTTTCACATATAAACATTCATCAACTCACACATCAGTTGTGGTAAACAGAAGCTCAAGCATGTTTTCTTGACCTGTAACTAGTTGCTAAGTAATTAGTTACTGTAATGAATTACTTTTCCCTTGAAAAAGTAAAGTAAGGGATTACTCTTATTTTTTCTGTAGCTTAATTACAGTTACTTCTGATCTAATTGAATAGTAATTGATAATACAATAATGGATTTAACGCCAACATTTAAAGTCTAATGTTAAAATGCATGTTTTTATGTATCCTTCTCACTTTAAATACTTTGATGAGTTGATAAGAATAATCGTAACACTTTAGTTTACAGTCCAATTCTCACTGTTAACTAGCATGACCATTAATAGGATACTGCATGTTTGTTTAATGTCTTATTCTGCAAGACCTTGTTCTACATCCTGAATTCTACCCAATACTTAAACTTAACAACTGCTTTACTAAATAATAGTAAGTTTATCGAGGCAAAAGTCCTAGTTAATAGTGAGAATTGGACCCTTAGCTGAAGTGTGACCAGAATAATTTATGTAGCTTTATATTATTTATTTGAAAGAATTACAAGATCAGTTTCATGTCTATCCTTCTATCATTGTCGTCGAGGTTGATATAAAACTTAGAGGGTAATTAGTAATAAATAATTAAATACTTTTTGGAGAGAGTACAGTTACCTAATTATTTTGTTGAAGATTTAGTGTAATAAGTAATTAATTACTATTTTATTAACTTGACTAACCCAGCACTGCTTCTGTTTATGTTCACTGATGAATGTGTTCATCAAAAAGCATTTCTGTCTCATCAGAAAATTTGGACTAAACCATTCAATTCAAATGAATTATATTGAAAAATCTCTTTAAGAACTTTTTCAAGCAACAAAGTTGCTCAAAAACTCAAAACTTAAAAGCGAATGCTAATTTGAAGCTCTTTAAACTGTTAATTAGTAGTGACTTGAAACACTAACAAAGGTCTAAAGATGTGTTTTATTTCATTTGTCTCTATTCAAAAAAAATAACTTATTAAGTATAGCTGCAACAAGACCGGATCGAACTGTTTTTGCTGCCATTTTGTTGTAGGTGGATAATTCATTTCCATAGATTTGTGGTATATATCTATCCATATCTTTCAACTGCCACATTTGACTCATTGCAACTGTATTTTCTATCCATAATTCAATGATTGCACAGTAAAAATGAAACAGGAGATAATATATCTCTCGTACGACATTCTCAGGTTCAGCATAAAAAACAAGTGAAAATCACCCTGTGTCATTTATTACCAGAGCAGCTGGAACCTGACAGTGATATGATGTTGATAGAAGCAGACAGATCTCATCCTTCTTCTCTTTACCTTCGCCGTTCTTCTGTGATATCGTGGCATTCCGGGATGGAGCAGGATGCCAGCGAAGTCAGTTGAGGTTCAGGGTCGGTCGGGCTGCCGGCAGGGTGCTGTCAGGTTGGGCTGTGATCTATTAGCGCACCATTAGGACAGAACGGACTGCACACCTGCTGCTCTCCTCCCTGTTTCCTCCCTCACCTGCCCCATCACACAGCTGGGCTGGTTTAGAATTCACTGACATATGGCATACCCCCCTACAGCGGAGCATGGATGCGTTTGCCAAGTCTGAGCCCAGTCCAGATTTAGGTGGGATACGCACAGAAAGTGTTCTTAGATTCAAAACAGCTAGACATTAAACACTGAAGTCTCGAGACATGTCTCCAAGATGAACTACTGAGTTCTAAAGGTGAAATTAGTGTCAGCACATAATCCACTTTTCCTTCTAACACGCCCCCTATCTGCTATTGGTTAGACAAACAGATAGTCCCGCCCCAAATGCTTCCTGTGTATCTCTTATAGAGTGCAACAGTCAGGTTCCCGAAGTAATAATTCTGTTCATTTTCTCCATTAGGGAATTGATTATTTTATGATTGATTAAAATATTTTAAAAATCAAATATATATATATATATATATATATATATATATATATAAATACATATACATACATTATTATGAATGAATTAATAATAATAACAACTAATAAACCATTAAAGATGACTGTTGGCTCTGAGGTGGTTAATTGGTGGAATATACTCTTGCTGAAGCTATCAGGCTGCGTTATTTCACCTTATTTTTTTTAAAGGGGACCTATCATGCCCCCTTTACAAGATGAAATATAAGTCTCTGGTGTACCCAGAATGTGTCTGTGGAGTTTCAGCTCAAAATATCCCACGGATCATTTATTATAGCTTGTCAAATTTGCCCCTATTTGGGTGTGAGCAAAAACACAGTGTTTTTGTGTGTTCCTTTAAATGCAAATGAGCTGCTGCTCCCGGCCCCCCTTCCAAAAGAGGGCGGAGCTTTAACAGCTCACGTTTCGGTTGCTCAACAACAACAAAGCTGGAGAATCTCACACAGCCAAAATGAGGATGTCAGTAACGTGTTCAGTCGATACTGATGGAGAGACTCAGGAAGAATTTACTACTTTTAGAATGAAACTGGACGTTTATGAACGGTTAGTGGATAAATTTATGTAGTTGCTGTGGAGTTGATTCAACTCATCGACTACCATGTGCCGTCATGTTAATCTTTTATGCAAATCTAGCATTGAATTGTCCCTTGTTTATGAAGCAGTCCGGCGTAAAATGACGGCATCAAAACCCTAACCCTAACTACAACAACTCTTCCTCTTCTCTAAACCAGCCCAACATGGCCTCGCCCCCTTTGTTGCGTGTTCCCGGGGACAGGGTTTATGTAAATATTAGGGTTAGTGATGTCACTAACCCAGGAATCCCTTTGCAGTTAACTTGGAGCGTCATAACTTTGTTGATGCTGTTTATACTCAAACAGCAACATTACACACTAACTAAAGTTAAAAAAGTGAAAGCATAATCAGCAACCCCTATAAAAACATGTACTGTAAGCATGTTTAGCAGTGGAATTCCTACTGAAAAATGACGTTACCCATGATTCTGCTGCAAAATCTCCTCCAATCAGAGAATCAAAACAAGCAAATGGCCCTGTTTTTTACACCTGGTAAAAGCATTTTCATTAGTCTGATCACAAGTGAGATGATGACAAATACAGGTGCAAACAGTGTCTGAGGTCCTTTTTACAGAACTAAAAATGGAAAACTTTTTATGTGTTTTGGCCATTCATTTACACAACATTTTGGGTGTCTGAAAATGCAAACTTTTAAAAATAGCATTCAGAGTGCAAGTTTTTGAAAATCGTTCTCGTCTCCATGTTAACTACAAAAAACGCAAATTTGTGAAAACGGTGACGCCATGCGCATGTGTATTACATGTTCAGGCTATAGGCATAGTGTTTCTTTAAAAAGTCAACTACTGACAGAATAACATAGCATTTTTAGTTGTTTTCGCAGATCTGTGTGAACAGGAATCATTTTGACAACGCTGTCGTCAATACGGGAAAAATGCGAAGGAAAAATGTTCAGTTTTAGGACATAATTGTCGTGTAAACACTTTAAAACATTTTGAGCTTGTTCAAATTTGACCAATTCCAGAGGTAGTAGAAAATGCATTTTACCGGATTGATTTCGTGACGCTCATGTGGTCAAATGCGTTCAACAGCCACAAAAGACCATTGGTTAATGTCTTGTAACTCTTTAAAGAAGACTTTTTAAAAATCCCTGTGGGAAAAAAATACTTCCAGAATCAAGGCAGTTGAAAAAGTGGGCGGGCACTGTTGCACTCCATATCCAGTGATTTCCTGTCTCTTGGGCAGGAAAATTGAGGCTTCTCTCCTTTGAGAAGGTGATTGTCGATCCGTAGTAGGACCATCTCCACCTGGTCTCTGACTCTCTGTTTTGTTCACAGTTACCCTCTGTGATGTGTGCCAGATAACATTGAACCAGGTAATTACTGCCAAGCCAACACAGTCGCCCAGCTAAAATCATTCTACTCACCTGTGTCCCACACTTCCTGATACATACTGCAGACGCGGGCCTAACATTTTCAGTGTATCATGTCCTAGTGTATATTAGATTATTTCCAATGAAGCCTCACATGCTGTTGTGATGAATTATGAGTCAAAAAGAGTCCTTTATCTGAACCTGGTACCTACATTGCTTTAGTTCTCCTATGAAGTTTTGGGCAGACTTTAAGGTGACAGTTAATTTGTGTTAGACATGCTTGTCCTGCTTTTGTGGATATAGTGTAATTTATCTTTAGCAGACAATACTCTGATATTACTGTAAGCCTAATCATTTCAGTTTACCCAAAGCCAAAACTTATATCTTAAAAAAAACAACTGCATCACACTTTATGCAAACTGACACGTCGTGAAGGGCATGTACCGAGTTTATCCTTAAAAATAAATCTGCACTGCCTGCATAGTAGATAATTTTTTACAAAAATATACATTATATACATATATATATATAACAGCGATCCTGCATGATTTCTAGTAAGTCATGAAGGATTTATTCCACGTTGTGCATTTTTAATGAGGCGATCCTTCCTGTAATTTCATTGCCGCTGGCTGTAGATCCATTTTAAAAGACTTATACGTTGAAACATAATATTTAGTTTTCTTTTCCCTACCAGAGAAGCATAAGCACAATGTAGACGTCCTTCATTTTTAAAACTATAAAGACAAACCGCACGAATGCACCGTCAGGCAGAGTGAGCACCATTATCTTACAGTCAGCTGTAACTATTCTAATAAATCTGCATTTTTCTGTGTGTGTGAAAAGCTGAGCTGTGCATAAAAATGGAAAGAGTGTCCCATAATGCAGCTGGGTCCGAATGACAAGGCCACCCCGAAACATTTTAGCTGCTTCTCATAGGGCTCAGTGTCTTATCCTCTCTTGCCCCGCTCATTTATCACTCCAGACTGTAGGTAATCGCCTCCTTCACAGCCTTGCTCTCGATGTCCCGATTGTATCTCCCTCCGGATAGTGCTGGCGAACGCAGGAGAGGCGCCCACGCCGCTAAACAACCCCTGTGCAATTTGAAGGCAAACCTGCGCTGTGATGTTTGCGGACGCCGAGCTCACGAAGATGAGTGAGCGCTCTCCCCATTAAGAAGAATTCCCGTGAGATGCAGCCCCATACGGAGGCTTAAATAAACACATTACACACACAAGTTTGCAATTATTTTCCCCACTAGCCCCAAACACACACCATTGCTTTATTATTTCAAGGAATCTAGTCTCAACGGGACTTGTTGTTTTAATAGCGGAGGTTTCTTACTGGTTTAGCGCAGGGCTCTGAGTGTTTGACTCAGCTTGCTGTATTGACCTCACAGTCTTTGCACTGACCTTTTATCTCTGCTCTCCCGCAGGTTCACCCTTTGTTGATGCGCGAGCGGCGCTCCGAGTCGCACAGGAACAAGCTGCTGCGACGGACGGTCAGCGTGCCTGTGGAGGGGAGGCACCATCCTGAAATGGGTGAGTGGAACACGCGGCCTCCTGCTTACACTCAATCTGACAAACCTCTAACAAAGTACTTACACTATTCAAAATAAAAGTTCTTTATTGGTTCAGTGAAAGAGTTTAAAATCCAAGCTACCTTTCCAGGTTTTTTATAGTTGAAAAAAGTTCTTTAGATTATTAAGGCAAGACTTCGGGTGAAATATGAGGTCAAAACATTTAACTAATAGATATCACCCAGTTGATTGATTACATTTAAAATGTTTCTGAAATGTTTGGATATGCAAATGAGGCGTTATCTAATTAAAGTGTAACTTTGGAGAGTTTCAACCCTCTGTATAGTTACAATATCCAGCCTGGTCTCATTGTTAACACGTAGATATTAATACGCAACTTTCAAAGACACAAAATGTACATTTTTGTACGTTTAGAAGTGCTGAAATGTACAAAATTGATGTATTTATAGCATTAAAACGTAAAAATACCTTTTTCAGCGAAAAAATGTCAAATATTTACAAATCTTTCATGTCACAAAGATATTTTTTATTCTTTTTGGTGATAAATGTAAGATCCCTAAACCCCATTACGAACCTAAACATACCCATTTTATACAGAATGTCATAAGAATAAAACATAATGGACAGAAATGTGTAGGAAAATGACAATTTTAGTAAAAATATAATTTTAATAAAACGATATTTTGAGCCACTAATCCTACACCTACCCATTATTTCTTAAAAAGAATTACTGTTATAAATAAAAGAATAACAGACAAACAAGCATAATCACAATAATGTATTTATTGCGAAAATGAGCCAAAAGTAGTTCAAATGATGATGAGTGACATGCAGTCGCAGTCCTCTCAGACGGTAATAGTTTTTTATAGGGAACAGAGCAGAATTGAATTTATTAATTCATGAAAATATAAATCCGGCTTCTCTCCATGAAGGCACGCACTCATTTCAAATGTCAATCCACCGAAACACGGCATGTCGCAATCTGTGACGAAGCAGGTGAGAACCAATGAGCGTTCGATGTCAGTGCCGTAAACCATGTTGTATAGGTTCTCGAAGGCGCAACTTTCAAATGTGAATCATAACAAGCACGGGCTTTGATTGATGTTTTGTTGACGTCAGGGCAGTAGAGGTGGCACAACTATAATGATCAATCAGTAATACCAGTGAAAAAGCAAACCGAGCCAAAGTAAAGCGAGCCGATTTGTACCACGCAGTGGATAAGCGCCATTAGTCTACTGTTTAAACAGCATTATGGTAAAAAATGGAACACTATAGCAACAGTTTTGTTATCTGTACGTGACTACAGTGTTTTGCTTAGCGTGGAACTGACAGAACAGCATTTTCTTTCAGTTTTTCTCCTCCATTTGGCCTAAAACACTGTGATTGTTGACTACGAACAGCAGCGTCGCAGCGTTCTCTCCGTGTTTTCAATTCTTTGCAGCTTTTACCTGCTGCTTACAGTGCGCTGGATCCTTCACCGGAAACCAAAAGTTACTCACTCGTGCTAAACGTTTACTCTTCTTGCACCCAGGAACAATACAAGTTGACGCCATCATGTGTAAAAGTTTGCTAAGAAGTATTTCCTACTAAATCAAAGTGGGATTTGACTCTGGTAAGCATATCCATAGCAGCCAGGTGGAAGTGGCTTTGGAAGGCAACATGCCCAGTGCATTATGGGTGTTGAAGTTTTCTTACCGATTTGGCAAAATGGAAGACAACAGCCTTTTTTTACTCTGTTTTCTAGTGAGTTAGCTCTGATTTCAACTTATTTTACCTTTCTACTGTATAGGCAGCCAAGTTTTATTGACACCTATACCCCTTTAAATATGCACTTATTTGCATACATTTAGTATAGATATCTGAACATTGGATAAACCCAGGTTCAAAATTCTTGTTACATGTCGATGTTTGTTGTTATTGGAGTCAAAGGTTTTTACATTAGGGATTTTCTCTTTTATCACTCCATAAATCAATCTGTCAACAGTTAGAAAAAAATTGCCATTTTTTAGGATGTTGTATAAAATGATATATGAACAACCCCCTCAGTGAAAACCTTCAGAATACAGATAAAATTGTAAAAGTTTGGTGTGTTATTGAGATTTCTGGCTCATTCTGAGAAAATGGCTTTTAAAGAAATGTATTGTAATTGAAATCTACGTAAATGGATAAAGTGCAATAAAATTAACACTTAAAAGTCTATTTTGTTTTCTTTCCACTAGTTTGAAATAACACGTTATGAAAAGCACAAAATTGACCAGTGAGTAAAAAAACAAACAAACAAAAAAACGGTTTTGCCTATAGCATCTAGCTTTAAAATGTTCCTCACACTAAGAAAAAAATGGCTCTTTGGAGAAACATGATTTGTCTATGGCATCACTGTGAAAACCCCCTTTTGGAGCCTTTATTTTTGAGAGAATTGCATGCTGACTCCTGGTGAATAGCACATCTATGCAAGGTGTTGAACGAGGTGGGCCTCTACTGATCATCTGAGACTCCTTCCGCAGTTTCCGTGACAACGATTTGGGAGTTGCATGGCTTCTGAGAAGGGCTGCCCACAGCTATACTGTACATTCTGATGAGCTTGAGCTATGCTCTGAGCGACACAGGGCTCTACACCATTCAAAATACTGAATGGAACTGATCCCAGGAGAAAGCCATTAATTAGTAGCTGACAAGGCGTGCTATTTGGGGGGAGGGGGTAACGTTCAGTGAAGTATAGATTCATAGATTCATTCTTCATAGCATAATGACACAGTGACCTATTTTGAAGTGTCTTTTCCCCAGTGCTTAGTTTACACATGTGTAGATGAGACTACTTAGCTCTGTTCCAAAGTTCATTGAGCTGTCTAAACACTGCAATTTATATAAAATATAAAAATCCTTGAAACAAGGTTAAAAAACTACAAAATATCATGGTAACACTTTACAATAAGGTTCATTAGTTAACATGAACTAACAATGAACTGCACTTGTATTTTCAGTCTTTGTTAATTTCAACATTTACTAATACATTATTAAAATCTTGTTAACATGCACTGTGAACTGACATGAGCAAACTACCTAACTATAGTTAACGAAGATTAATACATACAGTAACAAATGTATCGCTACTAATGTTTCACCTTATTGTAAAGTGTTACCAATATAATGCATTTTAGTGAGCGCAATTTATACATTTCAGAACAAGTCTTATTTTTCTTATCAAAGTATGTGTATCTCGCTTTTTGGATATTTCGGTATTTTTACTCGAAAAAGTAAATTTTTTTGTAGTGCAACAGTGATTTTGTGTTGCTAATTTAATTGCACAATAATCCAATAAAGAAAAAATGCATACAATAGAACATGCAAAACAGTTAAATTGCTATTTTATTTATACCAGAGCTTCCCAAACTTAAGAGGGGTAAGGCCCCCCAAAAACACTGCAAAAGCTCCACGACCCCGCCGTTAAAAAATATATACTGGCATTTACCTACAAATGCATTTATTAACAAGTTTGTAAGAATTTCATGTGAATTATGAGAACTATGATGTTAACATTCTTTACAAATATATTTAAATCCATAAATCTAATTTTAGAACAATTGGAATATTTTTAATTATTTTAATATATTGATTTGGACTAGCTACGGCCCCCCCCCCCCTGAAATACCGCTACTGACCACAGTTTGGGAAGCACTGATTTATACTATTGTATTTATTTTAAATTTGGTATTAAATAAAAATTATTGTAAAATCATTTTTTTTTTTTCTCATTTAAACTGTTTTATTTCTTTATTTTTGAGTATTTCCATTTCCATTTACGTCAACTCTCCACCATTTCGCAGTTTTGTCTTATTTGCGAAGGATAATGTTGCATCCTACTGTTGGGGCATCCTTTGCATTGACAATGCCTTAAAATGCTGTCTAATCAGAACTCTAATCTTACATAAGATTAGAATATTTGGAAGAAAAGTGAAGGTTAACCAGGCTTTTTTGAATGGTTTTGTTTTTTGGAACCCTGTTTGGTCTGTTTACTCTTCAGAGAGTTAAACTTTATAATCAAAAATTTTATTTGTCGCTCTATTGGCTAATAAACCGATTGGATTTTTTTTTTCTTTTTTAAAATTTTGGTGCCCCTAGTGGCACTAAACAAAAGTGCAAAGATCATTTTCAAACACATTTACTTTGTCCTAAGGAAATAGATAATTGATTTAGCTAGAAATTGACATGACAAAACACAATCTGAGCAACATTGTGACACCACCACAGAGAAAAAACATCCACCACATGGTTTACTTATGGTTGTGTCTGCGCATTAAAATGATATAGAAAGTGTTTTAACATCTCCTCTAAGAATTATTTGGCTTTAAGCAACTAAATATTGTCAGAAGCTATTAGTTAAGATGCCCTCAAAAGAATTAATTGAAAAGGAAATTCTGAAAGCAGCGGTCCGCGAGGTTAAAGTTATATCTTTGGATGCAGAGTACTTTCACTGATGCAGTCAATTTTTGTGCGTGTGTGTGTGTGTGTGTGTGTGTGTGCTGCCTTAGGCGTCAGAATTAATTGAAGACTAAGTAATAAACAAGCACTTAAAGCTTTGGGTTAATGTTAGTTGTTAATTGCAATTTGCATTTGTAAGCAAATCCAACTGCAGTGTCTCTTATGCCGTTCCTCGTGTGGCGAAATCCAAGTTTTGTCCAGATCCAGGCCATAAAATCGTCCTCAAGGTAGTGTTTATTTATGAACAGTAGAAAATATTATCTGCTGTGTGACATTTAAAAATGTTTTGTGTTGGTCAGAATGGATCTAAAATGGAGTCTTTTAGATAATTAAAAGAATAATTCACCCAAAAATGATATGAGATTTTCCTTCCACTGCAACTTTTTAATCGCATTTGTGCTTGTGTGTAATTCAAAATGTCAAAATGAAGACGTATCACACAATAATTTGTCTTTACCACTTTAATTATGAATTGTTCTTCACACAAATCTAACATATGAGTTCATATGACTTTTATGGACTGCATTTGTGGCACTGTTATGGTATTTTATGGTATGGTTTAATTGTGCTGTAAAAAGATCGTTTTTTTTTTTTCCGATGGCCATGAAGAATTTAACATGGTTCTGGAACCACTTGAGGATGAGTAAATGATGGCAAAATGTTCATTTTCAACCTTAAATAAATAATACTGCGCATAGTTAAATTAAATTTCATAGCACATACTGTAAGAAATTATCATCTTGACAAAAACCCAACATGACAATACCCAGCACTGGCTATGAAAATAGTTCTAGGCTAAACAGATTACTGTGATGTGGCGAGATATATGGTCACATGAGAAAATTAGTCACATTA
This sequence comes from Opsariichthys bidens, assembly GCA_037194245.1. Taxonomy (NCBI): domain Eukaryota; kingdom Metazoa; phylum Chordata; class Actinopteri; order Cypriniformes; family Xenocyprididae; genus Opsariichthys; species Opsariichthys bidens. The sequence continues at coordinate 5,856,661 of CM074300.1, read as the reverse complement.
ATGAATAAAATTCCCTTTATTTGGGATGGCAGAGCATATTGCTCTCAGCTACCTTGTTAACCGCGTGTGACTGGGCAAAGATTTTGAAACACGGCATTAGTGAGTGTATTATGCAGATAATGCAGAGTGTAATAAAGGAGTACACTTTTAAAGGGATAGTGCATCCAAAAATTACAGTTCTGTCATGATTTACATTATTTATGTTGTTCCAAACTCGTGTGCTGTAATTGACCCTTTGCAAAGACCTAGTTACTGTTGCTATGTCCGACAATCCATGCACTCTCATGCCACACATCATGTTCTCACGCAGTGAAAAATACATCACGGAGCAAAGAGGACACTGACAACACATCGACAGACAAGACCTAGCAGGTTACTTTTGATATGAAACAGTTTCATATTTAAAATATTGTAATTTTTTAAAGAAGTTTAAACAATAAATAGCGTATAGTGTCTCTTTAATGTGTCGTGACAGATCGCTGTAGCTCCTCGTGAACCGATCATCTCTTCATACTAGTTCATTTATAGCATCAAATAAACATGAATGAACATCAGAAGGAATGTTGTTTCAGACGTGAGTACACACAATTTTTCAAGTTCAAGTTCACCAACATTAATCTACTAACTCCCCTGACTGCTTTGTCGGACAAAATGGCGGATTCTGGGTTATGATTGGTTAGATCACTTGTCAATCAAACTGCCGGCGAAAGGTCAATTTCAAGGAATGTATACACAGTTTTTTTTCTGTACAAAATGTTCAGTGAACAACTATCCAATTCCAAAAGGCCAAAAAAAAAAAATCACCTTAAAGGTGTACAATTTCTACCCAATTTTGAGAGTAGTATTGTCTAAAGTACCGACTTCGATACCAAGTTGATACTGAAATTTAAAAAATGTGACGCTTTGAGCGCTGTTGAGCGGATTCATAGACACCTCTGATTGGCCATTGTGTTCAGGCACTCATCAGATGTGTCTGTGATTGGCTACAGTGGTCAACGCTTCAAAAACATGTTGTAAATAGAAGTGAATGACGCTCTTCACCGAGCGATTACACAGATACTCACAAGAGCGGTCCGCTGATAGACACCTGCTTTCAAAACGCTTTCAAATTCAAACACTTCCATGTGCTTTCTTTTCTTTTTTTTCTTTTTTTAAGTCGTGACATGTTGTCAAGTATGGTGACCCATACTCGAAATTAGTGCTCTGCATTTAACCCATCCCAAGTGCACACACACAGCAGTGAGTAGTGAACACACACACAGTGAACACACACCCGGAGCAGTGGGCAGCTATTGCGACAGCGCCCGCGGAGCAATTAGGGGTTAGGTGTCTTGCTCAAGGGCACATTAGTCATGGTATCGAAGGTGGAGAGAGTGGTGTTTATTCACAATCCCCACCTTCAATTCCTGCCAGCGTGGGAATCGAACCGGCAACCTTCACGTTACAAGCCCAACTCCCTCACCATTAGGCCACGACTACTCAAACGCTCCCATGCTTTGATCATTGCAGCCAATCACAGACATAAATGTTGAGCACGTGAACATAAAGGCCAATCAGAGGTGTTTACGCATCCACTCAACAGCACTCAAAGCATCACATTTTTAAAATTTTAGTACCGACTTGATTTCGAAGTCGGTACTTTTGACAACACTATTTGAGAGTACACTATATTAATTATTTTTTCAAAGAAATTAATAATGTAATTTAGCATGGGTGCATTAAATTAATTAAAAGTGTCAATAAATGTATATAATGTTACAAAAAAAATAAATAAATGCTGCACAAATATATTAAGCAGCATAACTGTTTTAACATTGATGATAATAATAATAAAAAAGAAGATGAAGAAGAAGAATTGAGCATCAAATCAGCATATCAGAATGATTTCTGAAGGATCATGTGACACTGAAGACTGGAGTAATGATGCTGAAAATTCAGCTTTGATCACAGGAATAAATTCTATTTTAAAATATATAAAAAATATAAAACAGTTATTACATTTGTTTAATGATATATCATTTTGATCAAATAAATTCAGCCTTGGTGAGCATAAGAGACTTCTTTCAAAAACATTAAAAAGTCCCCAATTTTTTGCGCACCAGTTTAACTAATGAGAATGCACTTTTCTGTTCCTTTAAGTGGCATTTTTGTCTTCATTAAACACCAAGTATGAAGGTGTAATATTAAATAGTCTTGGGCTTGGGCTGTTTTCAGCAGGGCAACATCATAAAAAGTACATCCTGTGCTTGTTTTCAATTGCCTTAGTTTCTTTATGCTGAGCTCACAGCCATAATCTTAATGCCGACGTGAGTTATATGCGCTCAGAGTTCTGGCTTTGGTTAAAAAAGTAGTGCTACATTGTGCTATATCTTGTCAGAAACTTCCACACTCGTATTTGTCGAGATTCTCCCATTGATTAGCTTTCTGTTTCTCTTCTTGTTTCTAGAGAGACTTCATTTCATTTTCCAATATTTCATTTAATGGAAACATTTCTTTGTACCTGCAGGACGCCAAAGGCGAGACTAGAGTTTAGTCGTCCCTGTTCTCTTTTGTTCACCTTTTCTTCCCCTGTTCTTCACGCACATGAAATAATATGAATTATTGATTCAGAACATGGGCAGTTTTTCCTCCAACAGAAAGAACATCATGCGGTGTCTTCCATGAAGAATTTCTGTCCGGTCGTTGGGTTGTAATGCTTAATAAATGCTGTGCTCGTCTGTACTCCCTGTGGCAGAGGGTCCACCTCCTCATGTTCCTTCATGTCACGTCGGAATGATCGTATTTACATGATGAACGCACATGAATGTCGTGTGGGATTTTCTGTAAGCTTTGACTTTCTGAGTTGGTTTCAGAGAGTCATTGTGGGAGCAAATTTGCAGGGGTCATAAAATGTTTTAATAGTTTGTGTGGATAGTTCATAAAGAATATTAATTATTAATCTATATGAGCTGAGAGGTTTGTACGACCAAAATACATTTCATTCTCTCTGACATGAGCAGTGGTGGATGAAGTACAGATAGTTTAATGGAATATTATAGTATTACTTTTAGAGAACTTTTGAAAATGTTTGAATATCAAATAAAAAGGGCTGAATTATTAAGACTTATGGCAAAAAAAAACCCAATATTTTAAATTTTTTTCTAAATATACAAGAAAATGACCATAAATATATTGCTGTACTTACTATTAAATACTAAACTAATACTAAATTTCATAGTGTTAAAATACTAAATATTTATTATTAAATGTCAATATAGATGTATTTTAATTACAAAAAAATACATACATATATTTTCAGTATCTTGTAGTAATATATTTTTAAATATATTCTATTTGCAATTTAAATATATTTATGTTATATTATAAATATAAATATTACTTACTATTTTAGTATCATTTAAACAATATTATAGGAATTTAATATTTGGATTTTTAATTTTATAATTTACTTTTTTTTAGTATTTTTTGTGTTTTTGAATTATTTGCTTTATATGTCATTATATTTTTTATTCGTTTTTATTTAAATTTTAGTTATTTTAATACATTAAGTTAATCTAAATGAAAATGAGAAATTTTGCATTGGCAGCTAGTTGAAAGTTTTTTTTTTCAGTTAACGTTTATTTTATTTCAAGTAACAAAAGTGTTTTTTATGGTTTTAATTTTCGCTTTAATTAACTATAATAATCCTGATTTGAAGTATGTTTTTTAATATACTTTGACATTTAAATTAAAAATATTTTTTTTTCATTTTGAAAATATATTACATTAAACTGCATTGTTTACAACATATTTAGCAAATAATTGCAATTTATTTTTTTGCTGCATGAGGCAATTTGATTTGCTTCATCCTCTTGTTCACATTACAGGGGCAAAACAAGCACTAATTGTGATTATACACACACTATTTGAGAGACATTTTAGATATTATATTTTAAAGAGGTTTATTTTGCTTTGTCACAGTGTGAAGGGAAAAAAACTGCAGCTCGCAGCTTAAAATGTCGATCAGAAGCTTTTGCCAGCCGTTGCTTTGACAGTGGGCTGAACAAACACACAAACGGTAAACTGTAATCCCACGCGGTTAGCGTTCTCACCTACCAACGTCCGCCTTTCAGCAAATCAGTTAGGGCCAACATCTCAAAGCAACATTAATATTCATGACCCAAGCCACGTCTGGCAAAGCCGCTGACAGAAAGTAAACTTCCTGAGGAGACAATATGTGAACAACAGAAAGAAAGGAAAGTCGTTTTTGAAAAAAAAAAAAAAGGGCATTTTTATATTCATAGTTGCACCAGTGTTTCAGCCTGAAATATTAAAAATTTTATGGCAAAAACTGACTGAGGCTTTTACCACCGATACTGATTGACATATTTTTTATTCACAGTTAAAACAGTTTTTCTCAGCCGCTTTGGAACATTTCTCGAATCATCCTTAACATTTGCAAACCAGTAAGTGAATTTCTCAAAACAATTCATACAAATAACAGCACTCAATGGATTACATGCAAAAGCATGTAAATGCTCAAAATCCTTAGATCATCTCTCAAAATATGCATTTAGTTCAATGAACATATCAGTGCCGTCAGAATGACAGGTCCTTGTGTCATTGTTCTCAGACAAGATAGTCAAAATGCTTAGCCATGTGTAATCTGTCAGTATTTCCTGATGTAAACTATAGCTAGGGTTTTCATGACAGTGATTGAAAATGCACAGGCCTGCACTTGTTCTGTATGGTGTTATATCAATTTCAACTGTATAAATTTAATTACTAATTACAATTACTTATGTGTCTATAGAGTATGCTTACTGTATAATGTAAAATGCAGTGGACTACTGTAATATGAAGCATTACAGTAAGTATACAGTATTAGAGTACACTGCACATTGTTTGATTACATACCTGTTCTGTGTACAATTGTTTGAATGATTGAGGACATTATTGTTCTCCTAGCATTCAGCTGGATCTTTCAACCTGCCTGAGCCATTGTAAGGTCACGCTTCAGAACATGGTCCACAATAGTGGCCCTTATTCCTTCAGAAATGCATACGTCCTTGGCCTCCTCTACCCCTTTGTCTCTTTTGCCTACCTGCTACACATCCTTACTCCTTTACTTCCTCCTGACTGTTGACCCTGTTTGTTGCCTTGTTGTTCTTCCATTGCCAGAATTTGTTACACTGCGTTGGCCTGTTTCTTTATATGCTTGCCAAATGAAGCTTCATGAGATGCTCCTCTGAGCTATTTTAGAGATCTGGTTGATCTTTAGTTGATCTAATGCTTTACATTCCCCTTCATTAGTGAAATTCAAGATTCAAGACAGACCCAGTTTAATATATCTTGATGAACATGACATAAGAAATTGACAGATAGATAGATAGATAGATAGATAGATAGATAGATAGATAGATAGATAGATAGATAGATAGATAGATAGATAGATAGATAGATAGATAGATAGATAGATAGCAACATAAAGAGGACACACGAGACAAAAACAAACAATTTAGCCGTTTTATTAATGCCACAGCACTCGCATGTCACAGACAACTATCCAACACCAACACAAAGAACATGAAATAACAAACACACAGATCAACAAAAATAAACACAGAAATAAAGCAAAAGCAACACAGCTTGACAACAACCACAAGTCATCAGGACGCACACCGAACTCGTTGGGCTCAGAGTCGACGTACCAACCGAGCCCTCTCAAGTGAGCACCACGCTCACATAGAGCTAAAGACAGTGGCAATGGTGGCTTGGCAACAGGAGTTGTAATCATGAGGTTTTTTCAAAGGTGCACCACGCTCACATAGAGCTAAAGACAGTGGCAGTGGTGACCTGGCGACTGGAGTTCTGATAGAAGCAGCACAAATTCGATACTCTCAACCGCGCGCACACATCTACACTCTCCCCTCTTATATGCAGCCCAGCACGTCGTCAGAGATAGACATAGAGATAGATAGATAGATAGATAGATAGATAGATAGATAGATAGATAGATAGATAGATAGATAGATAGATAGATAGATAGATAGATAGATAGATAGATAGATAGAGAGAGAGAGATAGACATAGAGATAGATAGATAGATAGATAGATAGATAGATAGATAGATAGATAGATAGATAGATAGATAGATAGATAGATAGATAGATAGATAGAGAGAGATAGACATAGAGATAGACAGACAGATAGATAGATAGATAGATAGATAGATAGATAGATAGATAGATAGATAGATAGATAGAGAGAGATAGAGAGAGAGATAGAGATAGACAGACAGACAGATAGATAGATAGATAGATAGATAGATAGATAGATAGATAGATAGATAGATAGATAGATAGAGATAGACATAGAGATAGACAGACAGATAGATAGATAGATAGATAGATAGATAGATAGATAGATAGATAGAGAGAGAGAGAGAGATAGAGAGAGAGATAGAGATAGACAGACAGACAGATAGATAGATAGATAGATAGATAGATAGATAGATAGATAGATAGATGATAGATAGATAGATAGATAGATAGAGAGAGAGAGAGATAGACATAGAGATAGACAGACAGATAGATAGATAGATAGATAGATAGATAGATAGATAGATAGATAGATAGATAGATAGATAGATAGATAGATAGATAGATAGATAGATAGATAGATAGATAGATAGACATAGAGAGAGATAGAGAGAAAGACATAGAGTCTCATCTTATGATGGCCGCCAGTTCGAACTCCCGTCCTAAGATGGCCATCAGTCAGATGTCCCATCTTATGACTGTCCTTCCAGAGTCTCTTCCCGTCATGGCCGCCGCCATTCCAGAGTCTCGTTCCAATATAGCCGCCACCCTTCCAGAGTCTCTGCCCTTCACGGCCACCACAATTCCTGATTCTCGTCCCACTATGGCCGCCGACCAGCCATGGCTTCCCGAGCTACCAGCTTCGCCAGGGCTTCTGCCGGCTCTGCCCTGGCCTCCTGTACTGCCGGCTCCGCCCATACTCCCTGGACTGGTGGTACTATCCTGGGGATGACCTGACCTCATCACCCTGATTAACTGGCACGACTCCAGGATGCCCTCCCTCCTTCCCCGGTTGAACTATCCTCTCATCAATGAGCAGCCATACAGACCCCCGTTACGCTCACTTGAGGAACCTACCCGTTGTTCTTGACCTGTCACCTGTCTTCTGTTCCATGCGTTGTCTCCCTGAATCCTCAGCTCAGCCATCACACCATCTCTGCACCTGCACAAGGAACACTGCATTAACTTCAGCTAAGTCCACCAGCATTATATTTCAGTGATTGTTTCTGTCACCTATCTACCTCGTCTGTTCTCTTCTGTGTACATGACAGGTAGATAGATATAGATAGATAGATAGATAGATAGATAGATAGATAGATAGATAGATAGATAGATAGATAGATAGATAGATAGATAGATAGATAGATAGAACATAACTTATTGAATGTATTGAATTTCTTTGAATTGCAATTCAAATTTCTTTTCCTGTCATTGCAATTCCAATTCTAATGCAAGATATGGCCGATTCAGTTCAAATTTCAGCACATGAATTAAAAGGGAGTGAATTCTTCAGTTCTGAATTTTCTGCTAAGATAATGACCGCCTGGCTCTGCATCTCTGAATTTAACGCCCCTGTGCATGGCCCGACCTTCATTTCTCTGGCACAAAGAGGACGCCACACTCCCTTTCTGTTTGCACGCTCCCCCTTGGACATTTCAGACCTTCTTTGAATTGTATTTTTTTGTTTTTAATATGAAAGACTTTCTGTGTGTCTGGCTCCTTTTCCAGTCACATCTTCTACTGTAAACCGTGAGTCAACTTTTGAATGATTACAGATGCACCAAATATTGATTATACAAAACTATGGGCTGAAATAATCCCTCACATCTGCGGCTCCCCCAAAGGCAGAGGTCATGCAAGGCCACGCAATTCATTTTCAGAGCTGTTGTTTTTGTGGTTCTGCTCCAGTGCTGTTGCCTCATATGTTCTGTCATATGAAATATGCAACAGGCATATCATGGTGCCAGTGTGTCCAGAGGCCAAAGCACTGGTATCTAGAGATCTACCACAAAAAATAATAACACTGACTGGTATTGATTTCTAAGAATGATCACACTGATTTTGTGGCATATGACAATGTAGATGCATTGAAAGAAATCATCCTTCAGATTTTGAATGCAACTTCCAAATAATATTTATAGTTGCACAGTTTTCTTTGTCTGTTAAATTTGTAATGATGTTAGATATAAGAAAGCCACAACGACTGTGTATGTGTCTAAGGCCGATGCTGTGGCTGATGCTTTTAGAGGACGTACTTGTCTCTTAGATTCACTATTTGTCATGAGCAGGAAGTGCTTGATGAGTTTTCTGATGGCTCATATTGGCTGCTGCTGTAGCTTTCATCATAGCATCATCACATTGTCCACGAGAGACTTACTTTGCTATGTTTTAGAGTTTCTTTATCAGAGTGTCACCAAGTGCATAAAGCCCACCTTGTCGGCAGAGCGTATAGAGTGGTGGAACTATGACACATTTTTATAGGCCAAAAACCGGAACGGAGTTAGCATTTTAGCACTACCGGTTCCATTGTCCCAAAGTGAATGGATTTTTTTGGTTAAACGGCTCAAGATATTGTCACGTTTTATTCTACAACATAAAATACGTCAGTATTAATTTACCCTTGATTTTTTTTAAGCTGTTGCATGTTTTGGAAATGATGGTTGCTAACAAGTGGCTAAATCGGACTACAGAGACTATCGGTGACATCAAACGTCATCTTTTGCTGATCACAGAGCTTATTTTTTGCGATAATCCTAGGGGAAAATCCTATTAGGTTTTTGTTGAGTGAACCAGCGTAATGCTAACTGCCGATTGGCCTACAAAGTGACGTCATAGTTCCATCACTCTAATTACACTAACTCTGCCCACCATTGTCTGATTGAGCCAGATGAAATTACAAAAAAAAAATCCTGCTGACAACAGAATCAGTGGTGTGGAGAGTAATTTGCGAATGCATTCTTCTCCCTTTACCTATCGCACATCAGCTTTTATTTATTTTAAATAAAACTTAAGAAAACATTCTTATACATTTATTCATCCATCCATTTATTATTTTTATAAATGTAAAAATCATATACACTGAATATCACTCATGCATATATAATATAGTACTACAATACTGGGGGGGGGGGGGTCCCCTCCTGCTTGGTTGCACACATTCTTAAAAATACCTTCCTTTGTGTAAAGCAGATTTTGAAGAAATTTTGAACAACTTGAGGGTGAGAAAAAGAAGACAGAATTTTCATTTTTTGATGAACTATCCTGATTAAGCCATCAATCTGATTATAGCATTATTTTAGCTAATGTGCGGTATAAAGTATACTTACTAAGTATAAGTATACTTACTAGCATACTGACCTACTTGTCTTAGAATTTCTGCAATGTATAGTATGCATACTGCACATTTTCATCACTCCTAAAATACCTGTATGACCTACTACATTTATCAAAATAAGCAGTATACAATGGAGCATGCTGTATTGTCCTACGAGGTAATGCACTCAACCTAACCTGAATAAATGAATTATGGAATTGGAAATGATATCATTTGAACATTTCTTATTTATATCAGTGAGTGATTTGGAACACAGCAGCAGTCTCGGTGCAGGCACTTAGTCAAACTTTCCGGTGGATATGAGCATGTAGGCTTGTTTGTTGACATCACGTAAAATACCAGTTCAGTTCATGTGTATATAGACCAACAATTACAAAATTAATATACATACAAAAATTATTTTATTAATACTAACATAATTTAACATTATATAGTACCATACTTTTAACCCTGTAAAGTGAAATAATATCTTAAAGGTGCAGTCCGTAACTTTTTTTGATTAAAAATGATCCAAAATCCATTTTTGAGCAAGTACATAACCAGCCAGTGTTCAAAACTATCTCCTTTCCTTAGCCCAATTCACAACGGTACGCTTGTAATAATGTTTCCTAATAAGAGCGGTACTGGTAAGTTTCTGCGGGAAATTCGAGCATGCAGCCGTGCGTTTTTGTGTCATTGCGTCACGTCTGTTTACATGAAGAAGTCCCCGCTAGTAGGCTGTATGGCATGTGGAGGATACTGCAGGTGGTGGATCATTTATAGCCTTTTCTCACAGCAGCTGCAATAATTAAACTTATCATTTTGATGGTGGATTGTAATCCAGAAAGGTCCAAATGACAATCATCAGTGACAACTTGTGATTTACTCGTCGTCAAAAGCAAAAGACTTTGAACTGCCGAGTGGCTACAGAAATTGAAATCTACAGGTAACGCTAATACAAACTAAAAACACATAGTCATGCAATGCTGATGTTGTTAACATTAACAATTAGAGAACTAAGTATAACAATAGCAAAGACGGATCTAATCGTAGCAGTTTAACTTTATTTACAAGAACTTAGGACATGAACTGAACAACCTAGCATAAAGACACAATAACGGACAATGAATAGAACAAAACATAGGGCTTAAATGGAGTAATTAATTAAAGTAGCACAGGTGTAACTGAATCAGTAACCGGTAAAAAGCGGGAAAACTAGAACATGCAGGAAACATGCACTAAACATAGGAAAGCTGAACATAACCCTGACATGTGACATGAAATAACCACGAACAATTAGTGAAATATTAACTTAAAATCTCAGGGGGTTCACTACCGTTCAAAAGTTTTTAAATAAATTAATACTTTTATTCAGCAAGGATGCATTCAATTGATCAAAAATGTAATTGAGGACAAAACACTTTTAAACTATGTATTCAAATAATTTTTTAAACAATGCATCGCGGTTTCCACAAAAATATTAATCAGCACAACTATGTTTTCAACATTGATAATAATAATAAAAAAAATTCTTGAGCAGCAAATCAGCTTATTAGAATGATTTCTGAAGGATCATGTGACACTGTGAATTGCATATGAAAAGCATGTGAATTTCCCGCAGAAACCTACCAGTACCACCCGAAATAGAAAACATTATTACAAGCGTACCATTGTGAATCGGACTAAGGAAAGGAGATACTTTTGAACACTAGCTGGTTATGCACTTGCTCAAAAATTGATTTTGGATCATTTTTAACCAAAAAAAGTTACAGACTGCACCTTTGAAATTGCTGCACAGACAAACAGGGAAACTGTTTCAAGGCACTGCAGCTGGTGGCTGTAACATACATACATATAAATATCAGTCGTCACTTTAGTTTAGGGTCCAAATCTTATTAGCATGCATATTACTAGGATATTGGCTGTTTATTAAAGCACATATTAATGCCTTATTCTGCTTGACCATGTTCTTCACCCCTTAATCCTCCTACTCAGTACTTAAACTTAACAAATACCTTACTAACTATTAATAAGCATGAATTAATTTTATATAATAGCTGGTTAATAGTGAGAATTGGTGTATTAATTAATAATTTCTCAAACATTTTTGAAAAACCTTAGTGTATTTATCAGCTACAACAGGAAGACAAACATTTCCGATAAGGAATGACAAATGTTTCCAATCAGGCATAACAAACCCAGTCAGGGGGCTTAAATATTGGACAATACTGGTTTATGATGTGAAGATATATAAATATGTGCCAAGGGTACTGTCCCAGTACTCTTACTGCACACTCAAAATGATGCACTTTCCCATCACCAAAAAGTATATAGTTTTAGTGCATAGTATAAGTAGGTGAATTGGGCTGCAGCCTGCAGTCTCTCCAGCTGCCTTCCTCCATCATGGAGACTAGAGCCATTACCGCTCTAAATGATGATGTGCTCGCAGCACTGCGGCCCCGCTAGTGCAGATCCTTTCCGAGAGGGTGGGGAATGGAAAGGCTGTCAGGGTACAGCTTGTCGCTGATATCTCCTTTCTTCAGAATCACTGTGCAAAAGGCTGCACGAGAATCGCTCACACACTCTATCACTGCGGGTGTCGAGCGACATGCCAAAACAGATTAATGCGTGTGACAGTAATTGTGCGTGTGCACGTGTGCATTTAAGCGATGATGTCGCTATTTTGCATCAGTCGCACGCATTTCTGTGCGATCATTAAGTGAGCAAGTAGAAGGCAACTGCACGATAACGTTCCCAAAACGTGCATGCGTGCATTTGTGTGTTCACACGTGCATATGCATGGCATTGCCAGTTTACACAACAGTCTTGGCGCAGGGCCTATCCAGGTGGCACTGTGCACGCTTCAAGTGCGTCCTCATTTCAGCGTCATTCCTCTCGCTCACACTGACGCCAGTTTTCTGCTGGTCTGTTTATCCTGTCTTATCTCGGCTGTCACATACAACCTGCTTCCTGCTTGTCACCTTTTTTGCTAAATGTCAACATGAAATCAAAGTTGACCCTGTTTACTTTCATGTATGCATGCATTCTATTTTTTGCGCACAAATCATCAAAATAAAGCATTGCATAATATAGAATATACAATAAAAAATACAGTATCTGGTTAAATGTTTGCTTTTTGAACATGTTGCTATATTAAACTTGTACAGAAAGATGCACATGAGGGGAGAATCATTAAAATGATTGATTGGAGTTGACTTTTTTGGTGAGTGATTCATTAAATAATTGATTCAAAAACAGAATACTGGACGAACAGAATAATTGATAGTCGACTCATCTGTCTTGTTCAAAAACACTGATTCATTCACGACCAAAACAAGTGATTCGTTAAATCATTCACTCATCTGATTCATTCATAAACAGATTCATTGAGAGACATTCTTTTATGAGTGCACATGAAATCATTCATTTGTCTGATTTGTTCAAAAACACTGATTTATTTAGGAGGAAAAAAAAAACAATTGGGGTGAATTCAGGTAAATGGGAACACTTTTTGCCAAAAAATCCCAATTATCCTGAATTAACCCCTAACTGACTTTGTGAAAGATTCATGACATAATTAACAAATCAAAGGCACTGATTTTTTCAGTAACACCACAGATGCGCAATGGTTCGTTTTTCCTTAAGCTTTTAAAAAATTCAAAACATTGGCAATCGCAATCATGCTTCTGGTCTGAATAACAGCATATTTGCGAGTTTAATGTTGCTTAAATACCTTCAGTATATCTGGTGATTGGCCATAACTGAACTTCAACCCGGGATTTTTCAGAGGTATCGATGAGTTCCTCTCTTTTAAAATTGCTTGTCGATTATGTCATGTAGTTAGATTTTAGGAGCCATGATGCCTGTCATCTTCTTCATTATCATTTTGTCTGTCTAGAACTGATTTCAAATGACGGTCACAGTCACAGGCATAAAAACTGCAAAGAAATGTGTGCAAATGTCAGGAGTAATAATGTCCTCTCCGAGTGGCATAGCAAAGGTCAAGATCTGGTCTCTTATTGGCCAGACATTCATGCAGGAATTCAGTTTGGTGATGCAAGCATCCTATTCCTTCCCCCTCAGAGCGATGGAATCAGTAGGGACCTCAATTCAAAACCGAGAATGAGGGCTGAACTCACACAAAAAAGTGGCCTTTAAAACCTGTGCTGGTTGAGGCGTTTAGTTGCATGTTGTCCCTTTGGCATTTTGCAGAGCTTGTTTTTCTAGGATTCAAAATAAGTTCTAAATGCAGTCATCTCTGATTAGCATGGGGGGAAAAAAGGCTAGTTACATAATCCAGCAATGCACCTTTTCACAGAGAAAGCGATTACATTAGTGTCGCAAGCATGACAGGGTGGAGGAAGAAAGAACACATAATGTTTGATGTAGTTTCCATATGAACAGTGTGTGTGTGTGTGTGGGGGGGGGGGGGGGGGGGGGGTGGATTTATAAGTTAGCTTTCACAGTTGAAGGAGCTGTTGATGCTAACAAACTTGAGCAGCAGTTAGTGTGCGTAGATATGAAAAAAAAAAAATAGTTCTCTTTAAGATTTTAATTGTTTCTCTTACACAGAAATGGGAGCAAATCTTTTATAAAGATTTGTCTGTAGCTTTTCAGGTTTGGGGACCTCTCTCAACATGGACAGCATGAAAGCTCAAAGACCTATTGAGGAAATGGTCCATTTTAAAGCTGCTGTCCATAACTTTTTTTTGGTTAAAAACTGTACAAAATCAATTTTTGAGCAAGTACATAACCAGCCAGTGTTCTAAAGTATCTCCTTACCTTAGCCCGATTCACAACGGTACGATTGTAATAATGTTTTCTATTTCGGGTGGTACTGGTAGGTTTCTGCGGGAAATTCACACGATTTTCACTTGCAAGTGTCATATGATCCTTCAGAAATCATTCTAATAAGCTGATTTGCTGCTCAAGAAACATTTTTTATTATTATTATCAATGTTGAAAACATTGTTGTGCTGATTAATATTTTTGTGGAAACCGTGATGCATTTTTTCAGAATTCTCTGAATACATAGTTTAAAAGTGTTTTGTCCTCAATTACATTTTTGATCAATTGAATGCATCCTTGCTGAATAAAAGTATTAATTTATTTAAAAACTCAGTTTAGGTTAAACAGGTTAGTTTAATTAGTGAATTAGAAATTCCACTAATTGTTCGTGGTTATTTGATGTCACATGGCATGGTAATGTCAGGATTATGTTCAACTTTCCTATGTTTAGTGCATGTTTCCTCCCGCCTGTGTTAATTTGCTTTGTTGTTTTGGTTACTGATTCAGTTACACCTGTGCTCCTTTCATTAGTTAGTTGTCTCTTTATGCTAGATTGTTCAGTTCATGTCTAAGAATTTATTCGCTCTTGTAAATAAAGTCACGATTAGATTAGACGATTAGATCCGCCTTTGCAACCTAACTGTGACAGAATGACGGACCTAACACGGATCTAATGGCAGTGAAAAGAATCCTCGCCCTCTCACAGGTGAACCAGCCCCTAGAGAGGCACACAGAGGCATTTCTGGACCTTTGCCATTGTGTCCATTATGTTGACGACTGCCTCTGTGTGCTGTTCCGGACAATCCTCAACATGGAGACAAGAGCAGACTTGCTCGGAAACGAGTCTCTGCGGACTCTCATGGAGTATGTGGAGTGGGTACTCCTCCAAAATGGTTCCTCATTCATAATCTGCAAGAGTAAGCCACCAACCCAGCAACGACAAATCCTGAGCCCACTGCAGATGCGGAGCCAGAGCCTGCCACGATACCAGCACCAGTAACAAACAAGACTGAGCCAAGGATAGTCCCAGGACCCGAGCCTGAAGAAAGGTCTGACCAGGTGCGTGAGCCAGCAACACTGCCTGTGCCCCTGGGATTAGTGGTGGAGTTTGAGGGGATGTCATGAACTCCAATTCCCTCAACAGCGACTTTGAGAGTGAGTGCATCCTGCCCATTTCTGTTTCCTGCACCGAGCCTGTCTCTGTTATCAGTACTAAAAGTTTAGAATTTGAATTTCCACCCTGCCTCCCACTACCACCTCCGCTGCCTAATTTAAGTCTGTCTGCTCTGTGTCAGCCTAGAGGTCCATTCCTGAATTTTATGCCTGTCCCATGTGACCGTGATAAACTTCTCTGTTCTCTGTACTGCCCAGTCCTCCAGACCTGCCTGCACTGCCTCTCTTAAGCCCTTTGGCTCCCTCTCTGGTCATCATTGTTTCATCTCTGTCAGAGTAATCCCCAGCTCAGCCCATGATGACTGATCCAGTAGCTCTACCTAGAACCTCTGTGCCCGCCACTCTTCCTAGACCTGTCGAGCAGTCGGCTCCACCATTGCTCCTCCCTCCCTTCGCTCCATCTGGGACCGAGGTGCCCATGGTTCCACCGTGCTTCCTCATTCCTCCGGCTACACCTGTAACCATCATCCCCTCAGCTCCACCAGGCTTCGGGACCTTCACATTGGGGGCTTGTGGCTCCATCTACGCCCTGCCCTCCTGATCTTCCGTCGCCACCTGGTCCCTGCAGTCCCACGGCTCCACCTGGGTCTTCACTGCCAGCTTCGTCTCAGTCACTCGTCCCCCTGGTTCCAGCTGCCAAGCCTCCACTATAGCTCCTCCCTCCCTTGACTCCAATATGGGCCTGCGTCCTGGCCCTCCTGCTGGAAATCTCGCCCTGGCTCCTCCCACCTTCATCACCGCCCTAGCTCCTCACTCTGTCATCTCCACCCTGGCCCTGCCTGTCCCATGTTTCTGCTCTGCATCCCCCATCTAAACCCACTCACGCCTTCCTGTATTGGACTTTGTTGCTATTGAGTTATTGAGGCACGAGGACGTGCCTCATTATTTTGATGCTCCCCAACAGCAAAAATGGTCAAATCGATAATAAAATTACTGAATATTAAGTGTCTTTTAAAATGTCTGTGTTTTTGTTTTTTGTCCATACAGTTGAAGTGAATAGGCTCCAAAATATCTTCTCTTATGTTCTGCAGGAGAAAGAAAGTCATACAGGTTTGGGACAACATGAGGGTGAGATGACACTATGATGAGGTCCAAACAACTACAAAATAATGACAGAATTTTCATTTTTGTGTGTACTGTCCATATAAGGAGAAACAACTGATGCAAAGTTGGTACTTAATATAACTGTGAACTCCATTAAGTTTCCTGAGATATGTAAGAGCAATCTATGAGCAATATAGTTTGAACCTCTGGGTGTAATTGTTCATTCTCAGTGAGTGAGACTCACAAAGCTGTAAGTGTTTGTTTGATGTGTGTCTGTGTTTGTTAGTCTTGCCCGGCTGCTGTTTGGTGTTGATCCCAGTAGGTGGTAAATCTGTGGGAGGTGGGTGGAACCGTTATTCATTCTGTATTCAGTAGTGATGTTGAGTTCTCTGTTACACTCTCTTCACTGTTGGTTATCAGGATTCCACCAATATAAAAAATGATCTCACATCAAACCTATAAAGACACTGGTATTAATAAACATCACATGGTTGCATTACATGCTCATACTCGGAATTTGTCCTCTGCATTTAACCCATCCAGTTAGTGCACATACATAGTTAGTAGTGAACACACACACACATTGCAAACTGTGGACACACGTGCCCGGAGCTGTGAGCAGCCATTTTGTTGTGGCGCCTGGGGAGTGATTGGGGGTTAGGTGCCTTGTTCAAGGGCACCTCAGTCATTTCCTGCCGGATCCTGGCAAATTGGAGCACAGTTTGAGATATTGTTGAGATCTCTTTTGAAACTCTAGAAGAGATATGAGATTCCACAGCAAACTTTCTCCACTAGTTCTCTGTTTAATCTCATTGTTGTCACCAGCTCTTTAGTTTTTTGTCTCTTTTTCTTTAGAAAAAGACCCCAGTGGTCAACCTCTCAACCTTTCAATGCTCAAATGTGCCAAGACTCTGCAAAAGTTTCCATTTGTTCTCTGTTTAATCTCATCACTGTCTCAGGGAAACAATGAAGAGACTAAAGAGACTCCACTTCCTTGATTTTTCTTGGCCATGGGCTGGTTTTTTAAAAGAGGAAACGTCTCAGAAGGGAGTAATTGTATGCTAACGAACACAGTCAGGCAAATTGAGGAGCTGAAAGAAAATGTGAAAGAGAAAAGAGACATTTGTACATTGAGCTTAGCCTAAGATCGCTGATGGTAACCATGGAAATAATTATAGAGCAGACAGACTGCTAGAGAGAAAGGAAAAATGAAAGAGAGAGGGGAGGAATTAGAAGAGGGAGAGAAAGAAGAGTGCATCTTTAGATTGTGAATCTTGGTCTCTAAGTTTTAATAAAATTCGGCGCTAGGCAGATGGATTTTAAATTGGCTTTGATCATGTATTGTGTTCTTTTAATGAAATGTACATATGGTTAGACTCTTGAATGAAGGATATACATTAGCTGTGTCCATTCTCTTGCGGTCTGGATCAATCGCGCCGTTCTTGAAGTGGATGTCCAATCATCAGGTGGTACGATGTGTGCGTCAGCTGTCTTTGTGAGCATTAAGACGCCTCTCCACTGGAAATGTGTCCAGCTTGGCCTTGTCTCAGTGGTTCAACTTTAGTGGTTACTGTCTCAGGCTTGCAGGCTAGGCTTGGGCTCGCAGTCGTCATGGAAACTCACATCTCTATAACAGCTGATCATTTACACAGCACTTCGTCTGAAAATGACTGTTCTTGATTAAATCCGTCAAAAAGCCTTTTTGATGCAATGTGGGTGTGATGTGTTAAACAACCCATTAACAATGCAGTCTTATGGGTTTTCGAGAAAGCTTCTTAAAGTTGAAAAAAAACTACGCTATATATACACTATCATTCAAAAGTTTGGGGTCAGTAAAATTTTTATCTAGAAAGAAATTAATACTTTTATTCAGCAAGGATGCATTTATAATTTATTTACAATGCTACAAAAGATTTGCATTTCAATAGTGTATTTAAACTATCTATTCTTTAAACAATCCTGAAACTATTTATCATGGTTTTCACAAAAATATTAAGCAGCTTAACTGTTTTCAATATTGATATTTCTGAAGGACCATGTGACACTAAAGACTGGAGTAATGATGCTGAAAATTCATCAGGAATAAATTATATTTTAAAATATATTCGAATAGAAACTTGTTTTAAATTGTAATAATATTTCACAATATTTGAGTTTTTACTGTATTTTTGTTGAGTAAAAGAGACGATAAAAAAATCTTACCTACCCCAAACTTTAAAACGGGATATGCATACATATATATATATATATATATATATATACAAAATATTACTGTACAGAGTTATATATTAAAAATCTATATATTTTTATATATAATATGTACCTATAAATATACATTTCTGTTAATAAATACATATTTATACATTTCAAAATATATTTTATTTACTTTTTAAATGTCTTAAAAATATCAATGTGTATATATTTTTTTCTTTTTAAAAATATCATTTATGTCATACAAGTTTAAAATGACATCAGGGTTGGTAAATGATGACAGAAATATCTTTTTTCTTTTTCTTTTAATGATTGCTGTACCGTCACTCTTTAAGCAATCCGACTGCCAGAATATCATAGAAACTTGAGGATGTGCTCTTTTGACCAGTATGGAACCTCCTAGCAACCAGTCAGACAACCTAGCAACCACATAGCATCACACTGAAAACCACTCAGAACACATTAGCGAACACATAATGCCCTGGCAACCACGCATAACCCCCTTGTGGCCTAAATGAAATGTAAAAAAAATCTATGCGAGTAGTTATACAATAGAATTAATAGCAAAGGTACGGCGAAAGCTAACATGCAGCTCGCAGCGTCTCTCTGTACTGTACGAGTTTAATCTACATTGTCGTTTGTCTTCAGTTTGTGTAGTTGTGTAATTACACACATTCCTCCCACATAACCTGCCTCTACAGAAGCCTCTCCACTCACCGGCTGCCTGCAAGCATCGCATCTACACACACACTCACACACACACACACCAGAGCTGTGTGTGTGTGTGTGTGTGTGTGTGTGTGAGAGAGAGAGAGAGAGCGAGTGAAAGAGAGAGAGAGAGAGTTTGCCCCAGGCTTTTACATGAAGTTCTCTCCATCAAATCCCATCTCTCCCCCACCCCCTGTCCAGCTCAGCCCCTCTTCTCTCCTCTCGCCTCCTCGTGTGAGTGAGAGCGCAGTAAAGAAAAGGACAACTGCAGGAAAGGATGCATCGCCTTGCTGCTGGTATTCCTGAGTGTGTGACTGGAAACAAGCAAACATATTCCGGAGTACAGCAAGCCTTTCCTCGCGCAAAGGATTTCCGATGTCATTTTGGAATTGCTTTTGAAAGTCCTCATGCAAATGACCCATCCATCTGAATCTTCATGATCCGAGCTTTGATTCATCGCTAAACACATCAGTTTTGTGCAAGAAAAAACGGCTGAACTTCGTATGCTCGGAGGATTTACGCATCAGTGTGACTGCCGCGGAGCTACGGAGGATTCTGGCTCCATCACACACACACACACACACACACAAGTTTGCATCAGATGCCAGTGTTTCTATGGAGGTGTAAGCTTAGAATAAACGCCTTAGTCATGTGCACGCAGGCTCAGAAAAGTTCTCGCGTAGAGCGTTTCAAACCTTGATAGCTCGATTGCAACGCTAAACGACGCCTATAAATATAGCTGAAGTAAAACATGAGAGAGTTTCGCCGCAGATCTGGTGTCGGTAACCGCAGTAAAGGCAGAAGGGAAGCGGCTCGTCGGTTCAGGGTCGTGCGTGAAGGCGCCGGTGAGCGTCGCCCGGACCCAGAGCTCTCTATCTGGCGCTCTGCTGAGGAACAGCTGCTGTCAGGGTTGGAGAGAGTGACTGAGACGAGGTGGAGGAATGAGACACAACAATTCTAACACTCGGGATTTATCCTTTTATACATATAGAGTGCAAATTCTTGATTGTAAATATTTCAATTTTTAATAGTTTACTGCATAAGAATTCTTACTGTTCTTAGGTAGATATCAAAATAGAAGTCTTTAATATAGTATTAGTGAAATACATGTTTTAAACTAAGCAAATTACTATTATATTTAACTTACATTTGATTGCAATAATTCAAGTTAATACATAAATGCTTAGGATTTACATTTAAAGATTAGTATTATGGCATATTTGGTCAAAATGTTGAACTTCATAAGTGAATGTGACATGCAGCGTTGTTCATTAATGCGTACAGGATTGCTTAGGGAAAGCAAGAGTGGAAGTTTTTCTGGATTTATTTAGTAGTCAAAAAGTCACTGATGCCAGATTTGAGAGTGGAGTGCATATAGACACTTGATTCCAACCAAACATGGTGTGGGAATCCACCCTTTTGTTGACCTTTAGAGGAACACTTGACCTGCTAAGGGAAAGCAATCATTCTCAAGTTAAACGGAAGCAAGTGACTTAAAAGAAACCGAGACTGGAATATGACATTTGGAAAAAGGACAATTTGGACAACTTGTCTTTCTTGGTGGCTTGAGATTACTTTTGGACCCTAGACGGGAATAATTAAGGAGGAATTACAGTTGCATTTCTGCAGCAGGTAGGAATAACATGCACATTACAGTTATTTGATTCAGTCTCTAAATTGGTTCTCTCATTTTGTTAACAACTGGGAAACATAGGGTCCACGTCATTTAACTGGTCTTTTCATTTAAAGCGCTAGTTCAGCCAAAAATTTAAATTCTGTCATTAATTATTCACCCTTATGTCATTCCAGACCTGCAAGACTTTCGTTCATCAAATCTGACCCACTTCTGTACTCTCCATTGACAGCTACGCAACTGCAACTTTGACGCTTCAAAAAGTCCATAAAGAGATCGTCAAACTAATCCATTTGAATTGAGTGACTTTTCTGAAGAGATTTGATCACTTCATATGATGAGCAGATGATATTTATACACATAAACATTGATCAGTGAATATAGTTGCTGCGTAACACAAATTTGAACCTCATTGGTTCTCATACATCAAGCAAACATGCTTGAGCTTCAGAGTTGATGAATGTTTATATGTGAATAAAACGTTCAATCTGTTCATCATATAAAGCGATCGAGTCTCTTCAGAAAATTTGGACTAAACCACTCAATTTATATGGATTAGTTCTCTTTATGAAGTGTCAGTTATGTACCTGTAAAATATGACACAATCCATTAAACTTGCACGTCGTGACAAGTTCTTTAAAAAGCTGACTTTATTTAAATATGATTGTTATTGCTTTTGCAAAACAAATAAGAAAAATGCATTTAAAATGATAGATATTTCAAATGAATTGCATCATAATTGAGTCCTCATCCTTTTTGAGCTCCTGAAATACAAATATTTTTATTTGATTGATACATATCTGCTATATTTGAGTATTCAAAGTGTATTTGTAGTTCGTGGAACTGTTTGGAAGGTTGTTTCGTGATGCTTTTTGAAAAAAAAAAGCGTTGGGTAGCTATAAAAACAGCCACTGCTGCAGGAGAAAAAGTCCTTGAAAATGACAATAGAAGAAAGCGTTGCACAGAAGTCCTTTGGTAATTTGTCTCCAGGATTTGCAGGCATCACTTTTATGTCTTTCTTTTTTCATTTGCAGCTTCACTAAAATTTCTTCTTAGAAATCTTTTTTTAATTAAGCTAAAGTGTGCAATTTATGTACCACTATAGAGGCTCCAATCGAATTAGACAAATAATGACTGTCAAACAGGTTTCCCAAACACTCCCATCCGTCAAACAGATAACTCCGCCCCAAACTCGCACCATTGGTTAAGCCAGCGTTGCATCACACTGGCTCCTTTAGCCCCCTCCTGGTAGATGCTGTAACTACACTGTTAAAAAAAAAGAATTGTTGGCTTAACTTAAAAAAGTAATTATGAGTTCATTGAAATTAAAAATTTGAGTTAACATAAATGAAGGTGATTGGTTTAATCAACAGAAACTCAAAACATTATGTTATCTGAACCACATTAATTATCTAAGTTGATTTGACGGAGAAAAAATATGTTGTGATAATAACTAATCATGAAAATAATTTTTTACAGTGTTCACCATCCCCAAAGTTTCTAATCGAATTTGTCATGTGACATTTACAGCTCAGACCTACTCATAATTGTCTAAGCATGTTGAGCTGGAATAGAAGAAAGATTATAAACTTCACTTTTAAGAACAATACTCAATAAGGCTTCAATTCAAATAATATGGTTTTCATTTCTTCTTTGTTTTGTTCAAGCCCCGTACACCATTACAAATCCAATTTAGGTGCAAAAATCGATCCACTAGCAACCCCACGCATATCAATCAAAAGCTGAGCATTATTTTTTTTCATTAGTTTCACTTTTTATCATGTTTGCTCCCCCTCCTCTTGCCGTGTCTCTCTCTTTCTCTCTTCCGTTCTGTCTCTCTCAAAGGGACTGAAGCTTGAAGCTGTTTCCACCCACACACTTCAGCTCTGGCTTTCAGCTTGACATCAGATTTACATTGAGAATAAAAAGTGCACACACGCACACACCCACACAGGCACATACTTGTACGCACCTATGTTGGAAGGAATATTAAAGTCCAGCTTTTTCCCTCTTCTATCATTATTGTATGATAGAAAATATCCCATCTTATCCTCAAGATGCAGTACACAGGCTTATTTTAGAAATCATTGTGTTTGATAACAGACGTGCCCGTTTGAACTCGATAAAATGCAACTTGCCGTTTCTCGTCCGTCCGATCGCCTTGTACATACATGTTCGCATGCATGTAAGTCTGTGTTCCATCACTTCAGCGTTTCATCATGTTAGTCAAATGTAAGGTACTAGAAAATGTTGCCATGGCAACCAAATAAAGAGCCTGGATTTGGATCAAAAAGGACAGAGGGAGAAATTGAAATAAATGGACGTATCGAGCCCTCTTTACTTTTAGCTTTCAGTTTGGCATAATTAAAAGGAATAGTAACCTCTGGCCTGCGATCAGGTTCAGTCCAGTAAGTTCTGTGGTTCTTGAAGGGCGTTTATAAGGGTGAACATTAATTTGTGTTTTTAATGCCCAGACATATTAATGCGAGTTATAGTTTATTTTCATACCATGTGATGGTTCATATTAAAAACTGGAGATTGATTTGCAATTGACTGAATGTATTTGTTAAAATTGTAATTCTATTGCACTCAGTCACAGTATTGCATTGATTGTTTAATATCCTTTTAGAACAGTGTTGGTACTATACCAGGGTCCTGCACGACTAATATATTCAGGGGTGCATAAGTTTTTCAGTCTGGTACTCATGAGAGCACATGGAGATTCGGATTGGCGCTCACACTGCGCATATGTGACCCATTAAAGATAATTATAAAAAATAACATAATTAATAATAGCATTATTGCGCTTTATTTAGTTTTTTTCATATAAAATTTTAAACAAAATAATAAGAAATTGTGATAATATTATTTTATTATTATTATTATATATTAAACTAATAAATGAGTATTAAATAAAAATACAATTATTTTACAGTACACTTAAAAATGCAATGCTAATATTTACATTTTCTTTTTTTCCCCCTTTTTTTCTTTTTATATGAATTATCAACATTTTCAAACCGAAAACCGCCAAGCTTTTATTTTGGCGGGTTGCCAGGAAGTAAGTATATGCACTGCCGGTTTTAGCACAGCCGTGTGAAACGCATCAGTGAATTTCACTGATTTGGGTTTTGCTCTGAAACCGTCAGATTTATTATGCATTCAGTTCAAATGAAAATCTTATACAGTGTTACAGTTTGTCGATGCAAAACAGTGATTGCGCATTAACAGCTGTCAACCATGTCGGTACACAAATGACTGGTCTGAATTTTTTACGCAGCGCATTTTTTATTTACACCGCTCACCACTTATGTGCACCCCTGACTATATTTATATATGCTGCCATTAAAAGTTTGGGGATTTTTTTTTTAAAGAAACTATCATTTATTCAGCAAGGATGCATTAAATTGATTAGAAGTGACAGTAAAGACATGTATAATGTTACATAACATTATTATTTTCCAAATTGGTACTGTTCTCTCTGTTAACTTTTTATTCATCATATGATCCTAAAAAATGAATCAGTTTCCACAGAAATATTAAGCAGCACAACTGTGATAATAATAAGAAATTTCTGAAGGATCATGTGACACTGAAGACTCGAGTAATGATGCTGAAAATTCAGCTTTGAATCAAAGGAATAAAATACTTTTTAAAATATATTCTTATAGACAGCATTTATTTTTAAATTGTTATATTATATATATATATATATATATATACACACACACACACACACACACACACATACATATACATATACATATATATATATGCATATATATACATATATATATATATATATATATATATATATATATATATATATATATATATATATATATATATATATATATATACGCACAGTGGGGCAAAAAAGTATTTAGCCAGCCACCAATTGTGCAAGTTCTCCCACTTAAAAAGATTAGAGAGGCCTGTAATTTTCATCACATTGTCTGATTTTTAAAGAATTTACTTGCAAATTATGGTGGAAAAAAGTATTTGGTCAACAAAAGTTTATCTCAATACTTTGTCATATACCCTTTGTTGACAATGACAGAGGTCAAATGTTTTCTTTAAGTCTCCACAAGGTTTTTACACCCTGTTGCTGGTAGTTTTGCCCATTCCTCCATGCAGATTTCCTCTAGAGCAGTGATGTTTTGGGGCTGTCGCTGGGAAACACAGGTTTTCAACTCCCTCCAAAGATTTTCTATGGGGTTGAGATCTGGAGACTGGCTAGGCCACTCCAGGACCTTGAAATGCTTCTTACGAAGCCACTCCTTCGTTGCCCGGGTGGTGTGTTTGGGATCATTGTCATGCTGAAAGACCTAGCCACATTTCATCTTCAATAACCTTGCTGATGGAAGGAGGTTTTTACTCTAAATCTTACAATACATGGTCCTATTCGTTCTTTCCTTTACACTGATCAGTCATCCTGGTCCCTTTGCAGAAAAACAGCCCCAAAGCATGATGTTTCCACCCCCCTGCTTCACATTAGGTATGGGGTTTTTTGGATGCAACTCAGCATTCTTTCTCCTCCAAACACGACAAGTTGAGTTTACCAAAAAGTTCTATTTTGGTTTCATCTGACCATATGACATTCTCCCAATCCTCTTGTGGATCATCCAAATGCTCTCTAGCAAACTTCAGACAGGCCCGTACATGAACTGGCAAAAGCAGGGGGACACGTCTGGCACTGCAGGATTTGAGTCCCTGGCGGAGTAGTGTGTTACTGCTGGTAGCCTTTGTTACTTTGGTTCCAGCTCTTTGCAGGTCATTCACTAGGTCCCCCCGTGTGGTTCTGGGATTTTTGCTCACCGTTCTTGTGATCATTTTGACCCCACCGTGTGAGATCTTGCGTGGAGCCCCAGATCGAGGGAGATTATCAGTGGTCTTGTATGTCTTCCATTTTCTAATTGCTCCCACAGTTGATTTCTTCACACCAAGCTGCTTAGCTATTGCAGATTCAGTCTTCCCAGCCTGGTGCAGGTCTACAATTTTGTTTCTGGTGTCCTTTGATGGCTCTTTGGTCTTGGCCATAGTGGAGTTTGGAGTCTGGCTGTTTGAGGTTGTGGACAGGTGTGTTTTATACTGATAACGAGTTCAAACAGGTGCCATTAATACAGGTAACGAGTGGAGGACAGAGGAGCCTCTTAAAGAAGAAGTTACAGGTCTGTGAGAGCCAGAAATCTTACTTTTTTTGTAGGTGACCAAATACCTATTTTCCACCATAATTTGCAAATAAATTCTTTAAAATTCAGACAATGTGATTTTCTGGATTTTTATTTTCTCAGTCTGTCTCTCATAGTTGAAGTGTACCTATGATGAAAATTACAGGCCTCTATTATCTTTTTAAGTGGAAACTTGCACAATTGGTGGCTGACTAAATACTTTTTTTCCCCCACTGTATATATTAATATTTATTGATATTAGCAATATACACGTGCTGGTCATATAATTAGAATATCATCAAAAAGTTGATTTATTTCACTAATTCCGTTCAAAAAGTGAAACTTGTATATTATATGCATTCATTACACAAAGACATATGTTTCGAATGTTTATTTTTTTTTAAATGTTGATGATTATAACTGACAACTAAGGAAAATCTCAAATTCAGTATCTCAGAAAATTTGAATATTGTGAAAAGGTTAAATATTGAAGACAGCTGGTGCCACACTTTAATCAGCTAATTAACTCAAAACACCTGCAAAGTCCTTTAAATGGTCTCTCAGTCTAGTTCTGTAGGCTACACAATCATGGGGAAGACTACTGACTTGACAGTTGTCCAAAAGACGACCATTGACACCTTGCACAAGGAGGGCAAGACATAAAATGTCATTGCAAAAGAGGCTGGCTGTTCACAGAGCTCTGTGTCCAAGCACATTAATAGAGAGGCAAAGGGAAGGAAAGATGTTGTAGAAAAAAGTGTACAAGCAATAGGGATAACCGCACCTTGCTGAGGATTGTGAAACAAAACCCATTCAAAAATGTGGGGGAGATTCACAAAGAGTGAACTGCAGCTGAAGTCAATGCTTCAAGAGTCACTACACACAGACGTATGCAAGACATGGGTTTCAGCTGTCGCATTCCTTGTGTCAAGGCATTCTTGAACAACAGACAACGTCAGAAGCGTCTTGTCTGGGCTAAAGACAAAAGGGACTGGACTGCTGCTGAGTGGTCCAAAGTTATGTTCTCTGATGAAAGTAAATTTTGCATTTCCTTTGGAAATCAGGGTCCCAGAGTCTGGAGGAAGAGAGGAGAGGTACACAATCCACGCTGCTTGAGATCCAGTGTAAAGTTTCCACAGTCAGTGATGGTTTGGGGTGCCTGTCATCTGCTGGTGTTGGTCCACTGTGTTTTCTGAGGCCCAAGGTCAACGCAGCCATATACCAGGAAGTTTTAGAGCACTTCATGCTTCCTGCTGCTGACTAACTTTATGGAGATGCAGATTATATTTTCCAACAGGACTTGGCACCTGCACACAGTGCCGAAGCAAGTACCTGGTTTAAGGACCATGGTATCCCTGTTCTTAATTGTCAGCAAACTCACCTGAGCTTAACCCCATAGAAAATCTATAATTATATGACCAGCACCTGTAAACTTTTCATATAGGGCGGTCCAGTTAAGGTCAAATTAAGATTATTATATTTTATATTTTAGTATAACACAGATGTTGTTTTGAAAATCAGCATTCAGGATTGATATTATTTGTTATATAACTGGCAGTACAACTAGATGAAAATCATTGGAAATTCTGGTTCAGATTATGATTGTGTAACACTGTGGTGGAACAGGAACTAGCACGCACTCGGAAGATAAATCGAAAGACGTTTTAATAACAAACCTGACGGACAGGATACAGGAACAAAACCACACATGACACGTTAACGCTCGACAAAGACAGGACTGAAACAGAGGGCAGATATACAGATCGCACATGAGGATAATTGGGAAAACACAGGTGATAGACATGACTAATAAACGGACACAGGTGTAGACGCTGAACTAATAATGACACGGAATCAAAACAAAGAGCACATGACTAAACTGACAGGACAGATCGAAATGAAAACAACGAACATGTGACCCAGACAAGACTGAACAGATAAACAGGGACACACTTATGACAGTACTTCCCCCTCCCGGAAGGCGCGTCCTCGCGCCAAAAAGGAACACATCCGGGAGGGGGGGTGGGCACCCTGGAGGCCGTGGTCAGGCACAGGCAGTTCAGGTGGCCTCCAGGGTGTCTCCCGGACCTCCGGGTGCCATGGCGGCTCTGGGAGTTCCGGCGGCCATGGAGGGGTCCGGGGCAGAGTCACGGCGGGTGCACAAGTGTCCGGAGGCCATGGAGGAGTCCGGGGTCCCCGCAAGGGTGGAGTCACGGGTGGCGGCCAGGGTGGAGTCCAGGGTCCCCGCAAGGGCGGAGTCACGGGTGGCGGCCAGGGTGGAGTCCAGGGTCCCCGCAAGGGCGGAGTCACGGGTGGCAGCCAGGGTGGAGTCCAGGGTCCCCGCAAGGGCGGAGTCACGGAGTCAGATCAGGCGCGAGGTCTGGGAGGTCTAGGAGGTCTGGGAGGTCTAGGAGGTCTGGGAGGTCTGGGAGGTCAGGACGGGCAGGAGGGTCCGGCGGCTCGGGCGCAGGAGGGTCCGGCGGCTCAGGGAGCTCAGGCGGCTCAGGGAACTCAGGCGGCTCAGGGAACTCAGGCGGCTCAGGGAACTCAGGCGGCTCAGGGAACTCAGGCGGCTCAGGGAACTCAGGCGGCTCAGGGAACTCGGGAAGCTCAGGCGGGTCAGGGAGCTCGGGAAGCTCAGGCGGGTCAGGGAGCTCGGGAAGCTCAGGTGGGTCAGGGAGCTCGGGAAGCTCAGGCGGGTCAGGGAGCTCGGGAAAGTCTGGGAGCTCAGGAGGAGGAAGGTCTGGGAGCTCAGGGTCCGGGAGTTCAGGAGGCTCGGGCCAGTCTGGGAGTTCTGGCCCGTCTGGGAGCTCTGGCCAGTCTGGGAGCTCTGGCCAGTCTGGGAGCTCGGGGATAGCAAGCACGGGAGACGGCTCACGGGCGGCGAGCACTGGAGACGGCTCACGGGCGGCGAGCACTGGAGACGGCTCACGGGCGGCGAGCACTGGAGACGGCTCACGGGCGGCGAGCACTGGAGACGGCTCACGGGCGGCGAGCACTGGAGACGGCTCACGGGCGGCGAGCACTGGAGACGGCTCACGGGCGGCGAGCACTGGAGACGGCTATTTGGTGGCGAGCACGGGAGAAGGCTCTGGGACAGCGAGCACCGAATAAAAGTCTATTAGACACTCTTCCGCCATCGCGGTCGGAAGGGGGCGTGGTCTGAGAGCGGCGGGCTGGCGGTGCGCTGGAGCGGGCTCGCGGTGCGCTGGTGCGGGCTCGTGGACATGACAGAGGAGTTCTGGCTCTTCCTCAAACTCACAGTAGGACGGGCAAGACAGACTGACAGGGAACATACCGATGGAGAGGCATGCGGGGGGAGTCGGAGAATGTTGGGCTGGCGGAGCGGGCATTTTGGATGGGACCGGATGAGAAACACACTCCAACCCTGAACCGTTCAACTCGAGGATGAAATTAATCATATTCACAAACGAAATGTTGAACCTCGGTTCCTCAGGGCGAATGGTGTTATCGTCCAGTCCCAACCAAAATACAAGATTAAGCGTGGCGTCCGGCCAGCCCACTAGATGGGAGAGCTCAACGAACTCCCCCACATACCTCTCCAACGGACGCCCGCGCTGCTGGGTGTTGCACAGATGAATCTCCGCTTTCGACGGATCCATCTGCGCAACTTTGTCTTGGTCGAGCGTTCTGTAACACTGTGGTGGAACAGGAACTAGCACGCACTCGGAAGATAAATCGAAAGACGTTTTAATAACAAACCTGACGGACAGGATACAGGAACAAAACCACACATGACACGTTAACGCTCGACAAAGACAGGACTGAAACAGAGGGCAGATATACAGATCGCACATGAGGATAATTGGGAAAACACAGGTGATAGACATGACTAATAAACGGACACAGGTGTAGACGCTGAACTAATAATGACACGGAATCAAAACAAAGAGCACATGACTAAACTGACAGGACAGATCGAAATGAAAACAACGAACATGTGACACAGACAAGACTGAACAGATAAACAGGGACACACTTATGACAGATTGCACTTAGAATTTTTTGGTTCCTTAATAGTTCTGTCTTAGACATTGCATATAGATATTGCATTCACTATCAACCAAAAGTGTTATATCTTGAGATAATTTCTGAATTCAGTAGACTAATAATAACAAATCATAAAAAAGTTATACGCAGTCATCATAGAAAAGCACATCTCTATAACACACTGATTATTTCCATTGAGCTCTTGATCTGAAAATGACCATTCTTGATTAAATCGGTCAAAAAGCCTCTTTCATGCTTCGTGGGTGTGATGTGTTTAAGACCCTGGCAACAATGCAGCTTTGTGGGTTTCAGTACTAGTGTGCTTCTAAAAGTTGATTAAATAAACTTTATAAACAGAAATATATATCTTTGTCTCTGTGTGTATATATTTAGTCTACTATTAAAAAGTTTAGGGTCAGTAAGATATTTTTTGTAAGAAATTAATGGATTTCTCTCAAGACTGGAGTAATGATGCTGAAAATTCAGCTTTGATCACAGGAATAAATTAGATTTTAAAATATATTGAAATAGAATACAGGTATTTCAAATATTTCACAATTTGACTGTATTTTTGATCAAATAAATGCAGCCTTGGTGAGCATAAGAGATTTCTTTCTTTCTGATGTTCTGTTGAGTTCAGAAATTATCCTATATCCTTATCTTGAACAAGAATCGCACTCGAAATCTGATCGGTTTATTCACAGTCATAGAAAAAAGATTCTTGCTGATTGTCATGACAACAGCTCTGATGCTTCTGTATTTCTTTATGGTCTTCTATCCCCACTGGCATGAAAAAAAAAACTGTTAGTGAAGCCAAAAGTCATGAAAATGATTCGTTTTTTTTTTTTTTTGGCTATTATATTTGTAATATTTTGTAATATAAATATATATATATATATAGGCTCAAGACTGCCAAACATAATCAAGAGACAGTGTCCAAGAACTGAGGCTGCCTCAGATGAATTTATGTGTAAAAATATACTAGACTTTAATGGACATATTACATAATAAGAATTGCAAAATGTGCACCAGAAGAGAGATCAGGAGAAGCGATTTTGAGATTTTAGGTCAGGATCTGATGTTCAGGATCTCAAGGAGGCCGAAAAAACTGGTGAGATTGAAAGAGCAGAGAATAGAATAGGAAAGGATTTGAGAGGTGAGGAGAAGGAAAATGCTCTCTTAAAAAAAAGAGAGGCACAGAGATGGATAAATACACTGTTTGATTTATGTAAAAGAGTTGCGTGGGTGCAAGGCGAGAGAACTGTATGGCTGTGTTAGTGTGTGAGCTGTGAGCTTCAGAGATTGAGAGAGAGAGACAGATTGCATTGGCTGGAGAGACAGTGGGTATTTACACTCAGATTTATGGGAGGGTTATCACAGCATCGAGCAGGAGAGACTGATGGTTTGATGGTGGAGGACTGCTTCTTTCAGTCCCAGCACCTCTGCGTTCATTAAGCCGCCCATTCATTTGTTTCTGTTGGTCTTATTTTAATGACTTCACGTTCCTGAGCAATAGTCGTGTCTGTAGCTCTGCCAATGACTGCGCTTCTTTATCCGGTACTCACTCAAGGACGCCAGTCAATAAGCACTTTGTTTGCAAGTGCCTGTCTCTTGTGCCTGCAGTTAGACTGTTTTATATCTCATTGTTTTGCCATTTTCTTTACTCTGCTTCGATCTAAAATTAACTTTTACCACGTCTGCTAATAGCAGTTGAATTAAGAAAATTTATTGGCCAAAAATATTGCTTGCTGCCATGAAATTGTATTGTACATTATTTTTATTTTTGTCTGGAAAGAAATAAACACTTTTATTCAGCAAGGATGCATTAAAATTGATTGAAATTGACAGACATTTATGAAGTTACGAAAGATTTATGTTGAAATAAATAGCATTTTAAGTAAGCAATAAGGTACAAGAGGCTGTGCTGTATCGTGAATAACTTGTTAGGCACGACACGAAGCACGACCCCTTCAGGCGTGACTCGATTCAGCACTAGCTTTGAGTACCTTATTGCTTTTATAAAATGGTCACCACACAATATAAATATTAAAGCCAAAAATATGTATCAGTGCTACTTTCATGAAGTAAACGTCTAATAAAAGCTTTCCTTCCGCCGGAAAAAATAGTCCCTGACTGTGAACAGCAACAGAAGTTACATTATTATGCCTTTAGATGGCAGCAAAGACTGTCTTTATGAGTGTGTCAGTCAGTAGCGAAGACTTTTACATTGACAAGACTGAACTGTTGTGAACACTGATCAAGAAGCAACTGACATGCTTTGACTAGAGCTGTCAGTCATGGGAAAAATGATTAACTGCTAAAAGGACAAGATACATCGGACATTTAAACTGATTTTTTATTAAACTGGCCTGAAGGAAAACGCTAAATCTGAAGGCAGATATGAACAAAGCAGTCAGGGGAATTAGTTGATCAACGTTGGTGAAATTAAAAAATTGTGTGTACTCACGTCTGAAACAACATTCCTTCTGATGTTCATTCATGTTTATTTGATGCTATAAATGAACTAGTATGAAGAGATGATCGGTTGAAGGAGCTACAGCGATCTGTCACGACACATTAAAGAGACACTATACGCTATTTATTGTTTAAACTTCTTTAATAAATTATAATAGTTAAATGAAACTGTTTCATATGTCTGTCGATCCGTTGTTAATGTCCTCTGTGGTCTGGGATGTATTTTTCACTTCGTGAGAACATGATGTGTGGCGTGAGAGCGCACGGCTTGTCGGACATAGCAACAGTAACTAAAGGGGGCGGGTCTTTGCAAAGGGTCAATTGAGAACAAAGAGTGTATATTGCTAAGAGTGGTTGCTAAGGGTGTTTTGTAATGATACACAGAACCGTTGGGTGAAGCGGTCATAGCCGTGTTTTAGCATGAATAAAACACAGCTATTGACCAATCAGAATCAAGGACAGGAACTTGAAGGCCAGGAATAAAAATAAATAAATAAATGAATCAAAAATATATTCTAGTGCTGTCAAAATTAATGCATTTATGCTTGCTATTAATGGTTTCAGTTTAACGTGTTAAAAATATTTAACACAATTAATGCAGTATTCGTTTGTTCCACCATAATTTGGCTAGCGCTCCATTATATGATCAAGGTCCTATACACGTAAATGCTTTTAAAAAAAGCGCAACAAGACACAAAAGAGAACACAGTGCGGTACTGGAGCGCTGTCTGTGAATCTCCTGTCTCTGTGACAGACGACACACGACTCGTGCGCACAGAAAAACGCTTGACGATTTTTAACACAATTCGACAGTGAAAAATGCTACCTCGGATTGTGCTAACACCATCATGTTCATGTGGTTTGAGGCTTTATTAACATTCTTACATACTTCTACCCTAAACCTACCCTTTATGTCCCCCTGTGGTGAAAATCACGTTTTTAATGTTGTTTATATATCTGTGTGCTGTTTTTAATATGCTTTAAGTCAAGCTTTGTGCAAATTCATAAGTCAACTCCATTGCGGAGTATATTTTCTTTAAAACTGCACTGAAGCAAAGACAGTCTCAAGAACGCAGTTTGAAATCACTGGTGTTTTTTACATCACAAACTACCTTGGTACCAATCAGGTCAATGTGCCGGCGGTCTTTGAAGCAGGGGAGTCTCAAGAAGCCAGGTTATTCTGGTATATTTTTCTGTTGATATGAAAAATCGGGTCGAATTAGCAGTACAGTGAGTGTATGATGTATATTATGATGTTATGTTGAACTACATGTCTTTTTCCACCGACGTTCTGAGTTGTTTAATGCGTTTCTAAGGAGACTGATTGTTCGAAGGCAGCTGTCTGACTCTGAGATGGCGAACATGGTTTGTGTAACATTAGCAACACATTATTAGCTGTTTGATAACCTGGTCAAGCCAAAGACTAATAACATCAATTATCTTTATGAGTCCAACGTTATAAAAAAAGGATACCATTGTGCAGCGTTTACCTCAGTAAGTTGACCGAGTGGATCTCTGAGCTTGTGCCAGTGAGTGGAGGCGGGGCTAATTAGCATATTCATAGATCCACGTATACTAAATGAAGCAAGATTGTAGAGTTACTTTCGAGCTATTTTAAGGCATGAAGAAATTGTCACTGGGAAAAAAAATATTTAAATATGTAATTTTGGTAATCAAAGGTCAGTTTTAAGGGATACAATTATTTACTACTGGGAGAATTTAAAACAATGCAAATATTGTGTTATAAAAAGTGTAGCACAATCTGATTGGTAGCTTTACCCACATTGAGTTCTCTTTCAGGCTCGAACGTACAAAATTATGCGATAATGCCCGTTTTGTTGATTATCCTCCTAAGCACAGTTTTAAATAAGTTAAATAAAGTCTTAAATGAACATAAAGACTTGTGAGAAAATAGGATGCAGATCTACATCATGTGCGGCAGGTCTTAAAGTGACAGCAGCCTAATAAATCTGCTACAGTCTGTCAATAATTTTAATCAAAGAACAAAAGACAAAGAAAACCACCCACTCCTCTAAACTGAATAACTTTCGCAACTTTAATAAAAATTCATTAAAAAAATCGCTACCTACTGCACAACACCTGTGTGACAGCTGACATAAAATAATGGATTGGGCTTAGGATAGCTGATAGAGATTAGTTTTACAATATGTATATATATATATATATATATATATATATATATATATATATATATATTCCTTGCATATTTCTTGGCCACAGATAAATAGCTCTGTTCTAAATTGAAACTCATACACTAAGTGATTTGGAACAGTAAAATACATAACAATTCTGTAGATTGCACACACAAATAATCAATACATATTCTTAAATTAATTGTATTGTGTTAATTAATGATGTTTGTCGTAGTTAAGTTAATTATATTTATAGTTATTGCCATTTCTTTTGCTTAATTGGACCATTTTAATTGGAATTATCCTCGTTGAAATGCATTATGTGATTGCTTTCACCACAACAGCTAAAAGAAGGTATCTTACCTTTTAAATCAGCCTTTGCATTGGGAATGCTGCCTACATTGGCAGTCCACTTGGTTTTGGGACAGAGCCATAGTGTCACTCGCAGCATCATATACGAGATGAGCCAGACTCTGTCTCTCAGTGAAATGCAATCTGGCACAACAACATAAAGAAAAGCCAAATTGATTTTTATTGCACATATTGTTGTTTTGGTGTTTAATGTGATGAACAAATATACATAAATATGTCTTTCCATATATATTTTCCACTAAAAAGTTGTTTAGAAGTGTAGAAGACTGTCACTGACAGTGAGTGTCAGTCTATCGGTTTTAAATTGTGATCTAAAATGGATCATTACAGATGCATTTGTAGAAATAGATACATTTATCACCCGTGATTTATTTAATCCACATCTGAAAGTATAAAGCAAATGGTGTGACCGTGATGACCATTCTTATGTAAAGACTTTTGAAAAATGTTTGTGAAAAATATGATTTATTTTAGCTTAAAAGTGGGACAAACTATTTATTAATTTAGAAATGAATTTATATTCAGTAAAATTAATTATTATTTTCATTATTGGGTGATTGGGTGAGTTTTAGTTTCAGTCACTCTAGCGCTTCAAATTAAACTGTTTTCAGTTTGTTGGCAAGGCAACATTTCTAATTTTCCTTTCAGCTCTTTTCAAGTCCAATATGTATACTTCATTTCAGTTAATGAAAACTGAACAAAACATTTGAATTTGAATTTACTTCGCAAACCGTTTAAAAAACGGTATGAATGTGTGTAGTATGAGTGAAATTTGGAGTTGTACATCCACCATGTTGTTACTGTCATATGATCTACCAGTGTCAGTTGTGTCGCTTTACTGCCATTCATAAATCCCCTTCCCATGGCCTCATGGGATAGTAAAGTATCCAGCGAATGAGCACTTCAGAATCTCAATGGAAGTAGGTTTTCCGGGGACCTTTCGCCAAATACTATGTATTCAGACGTACTGCTCTTTTGGCATACCATATGGTGGGGAAGTATTCGATTTCAAACATGTATGTGTTCTAAATTCGTCTCAAAATCTCAAACATGACTAGATGGAATCATAGTCTGAAGCTAAAAAAATCAAAGTCTCATATATGTCAAAACCTGCCAACTGGGTTTGACTTTTGGAAACTAGCATTGACACATTGAGATGTGCAAAAGTCATGTGGTGTTTTCCAGCCTTTAGTTACATTAGCCAGTGTTCTGATCATTTTATCGCTCTCCCTTTCAGAAAACGCTCGGCTCCGGCGGAAGAGCATCGCCACCGGGAAGCAGCCAAGCATGGAGATCCCACCCACTGCCCCCCCACAACCCTTCCGACAATCCGTGAGTACCCCACCGTTCCGTCCCCGATCCCTGTCTCCCTCCTTCTCCCTCTCGCTCCCGTTCGCACCTCTGCCCCTGTCGCCCTCTCTCTCCCCGTCTCTCTCCACCGCCCTGTCCTGTTCTCAAAAGAGAGTGAGCACCCCTCCGCTCCCTCGTTCCCTCCCTCTCTCCCCGACCGTCTCTCTGACTCTCCCTCCCTCTGTCCCGCTCTCTCATTGGGCTGCTGGTGAGTGGAAGGTTGTGGGTTCTAATCCAGGGACTGGACCCAGTTTGGCAGCACAACCCTCTCTTGAGGTACGTTATCTAACAGCTGAGCTCTCTCCGACACTGCCTCTCCTGTGGGTTCGAGCGGCCGGTGTGCGACTCGGAGGTGTTAGACAAACAGTTAGTCATGCAGGAAGCAATCATATTCATCTGTTCTTTAGCCAATGATTGAGTCATTATGTCTGAGTTCATCAGATATAACACGATTTCTTTGCAATAAACTAAGCTGACCTTTTTAATAATATGGTGAGCATGAAGACTTTTGTTTAGCATTAAATGGGCAGGGATTTGAGAAGCATTGAAAATACTTAAAACTGAATGTACCACTACAGTGCTACTGCAGATTCTGTCAAAATACAATATAATATTGTTATTCTTTGCGACAAAATAGTGTTGACGTTTTTGTCTCTCTGGTGCTGTTCTGTCAATTTTTCTTAAATAACCCTATATAATTATGTCCGAAATAATAATTTTAGAATTTCTATACAATTGACCCTTTGCAAAGACCCTTTTAGTTACTGTTTCCTTGTCCGACAAGCCATGCGCTCTCACGCCACACATCATGTTCTCACGCAGTGAAAAATACATCGCGGAGCAAAGAGGACACTGACAACGTATGAAACGGTTTCATATTTAACATATTGTAATTTTTTTAAGAAGTTTTATCAATAAATAGTGTCTCTTTAATGTGTCATGACAGATCGCTGTAGCTCCTCGTGAAGCGATCATCTCTTCATACTAGTTCATTTATAGCATCAAATAAACATGAATGAACATCAGAAGGAATGTTGTTTCAGACGTGAGAACACACAATTTTCCAAGTTCAAGTTCATCAACGTTAATCTACTAACTCCTCTGACTGCTTTGTCTGAAAAAATGGCGGATTCGGGGTTATGATTGGTTAGATCGCCTGTCAATCAAACTGCCGGTGAAGGGTCAATTGTTTACATTGATGAGTATTAGAAAATGCATCATGCTTTTCTTTCAGATATTCCGATGGTGGTTTGTTTTGTGTGTATAAAGTTATTCATTCACTATACAGTGTTGAAAAAGTGCTTCACCACTGAAACCTGGTGCCACTAGGGGGACAAAACGCGACAATTGTACTTGAATGTGTTGAATGTAGTGGGAAGGCGTTTTCATTGAAAGTGACAAAAACGGCCCGCATATTTAAAATGTAGAGCCCGAAAATGCCCCTGAAGTGAATTCCTTAGGGTTTTTTCTTTTCTTTTGTCTATAATTGATTTAGTTGGAGTATTTGCCATTATTAATGGCTCGCTGTGTGTTTTTGTATGGTTTGAAAAATAGAGGTAAGCATAATATTTTCTCTTATTAAAAAAGCTGTTGAAAGTGGATCAGACCGACCAGCGTGACACACGTGTAGCCAATCAGCAGCAAAGGGTGTGTCCACTCATGATAGGGGAGGAGACAGAGAGAGAGAGCAGAGGGAGATTTAAAGAAAGACTGTAGAAAGAGAGACATTACAAAAGAGAAAAGGTTTGAAGAATATCACTGGGAAAAGAAGGGTTATGATCAAGTAAGAGCTTTAGAATCTGTGTTTATATATTAGAAAAACTTAAGTAGAAAAAAAATCTCTAAAAGGCCTGAAAATGGACACCAAGGTTGTGTAGTTTCTGCTCCAGATGTGAAAAACATTGGTTTTGCTATGTAGCAAGTTATACTGTATTGTTATAGTAACAGGACAGTTTTGGGTGTCATTGTTTGTACAACTCTTGTGTACTGTATGCTCATATATATATTTTTTTTTATTCGTTCATCATTTTTGTTTTATTCTTTACGAAGCGTTATTTTGTTTTGCTTCAGCTTTGATAAAGAGACATCCACCTTTGCATTACATGTTTGTTATTTTGGGGGCGGAGCAATGAAGGGAGGGGTGTGTTTGTTTGGGCTGATTTCAAATACAGTCAACAGTGTGTCTCAGAAATTGCTTACTGCACCTTTAATAAAAGATACAATTTCTAGTTGCTATATGGATGCTTACTGGTTGCAAGGCAGCAAAGATTAGATTTAGGTTTTAGACTTTAGATCTGCATAAATGAAATGCCACTTTCTAAATGGAAGATTTTCGAAATGTAATCTGAACTTTCTTTATAAGTATAAAGTTTACAAAAACTAAAAAGTAGATCTGAGGATGAAAAAAAATGCTGAATGAATGTAGCAGTTTGGGCTGAATAATAAGTTTGATACTATGGGTTAGTAGTACATAATGAACCACTGACTAGAATGTCTGAGGAATATCAATACACTGCTGCCTTGCAAACGCTGGAAATATCACTGAGCAAATGAGCTTTTAACAGCTTCATCTACTGTGTCTAAACATTCTTCTTTTGATGAGTTGTCTTTTTAGGTTGTATCTGAGATTGAACGTCTTATGAATGCAATACGTACAGTGAGATTTGACTGTTTTTTTTGTTTTGTTTTTTTTTTACTCTGCTGTGGTATGAAACCTCTTGCCTGCTGTTGCCAGTCTGTTCTTACTGTAGGCGTCGGGAAATATTTATGAAGCAACAGTTCCCACTATTGGTTGACAGTGGATAGTGCAACATTGTCAGAGTGTTTTGCCATGAGCAATGGAAAATCATTTCAGTCAGTTGCACCACAATTTTACATCTGCTCATCTAATTAATGTTATACTATTTTATATTATTAAATAAAATAATGTGATTTTTTTATGTGTGTGTGTGTATATATATATATATATATATATATATATATATATATATATATATACACACATTCAGTTATATTGTTTTTAAATAAATTAATAAATAATTATAAAGCTTATGAACCCTTTTGTCTTCATATATATTTGTATATTATTTATTACATTAATTAAATGAGCATATATATATATATATATATATATATATATGCATGCTGAAACAGTATGCTCATCATCTATATATGCTCATCTAATTAATGTAATACATCATTTATATAATAATAATAACAATAACAAAATAAATAACATATATATGTGTTTGTATATATCCATATATATATAATGTATACATAATAATTATAAGAAATGTATATTTAAAAAATAAATATACAAAATGTTTACACTTTATTCCAATTTGATGTATTAATAAAATCTATTCTATAATAGTCTATTTTTTTGTCATTTTAACACAAGCTTGGTAAATATCAAAATATTTGGCATGTAAAGTATAAATGCCTGCACACTCTGTGTTTTATATGTTACATTTGTTTTTCTTTGTCCCTCATAAAGGTAAAAAAAACAACAACATGCCCTTACAAATCAGTTGATGCAAGCAAACGTTGCCTATGATTAATGTTTTACAGACTATGCAGTCCAAACGATCCATTCCTTTGGTTTGTTGTCTGTGGTCATGCATATTAATTCTGAGTTTCTTTTTTTGTTTTTTTTTAGAGTTTCCTCAGTAGAAGACTGAAGGGGTCCATCAAACGGGCCAAGAGTCAGCCCAAACTGGACCGAACCAGCAGCTTCCGCCACATGATCCTCCCTCGTTTCCGCAGCGCTGACCAGGAACGGTACCGTCCTAACTCTTCCCTCCATAAATGCATGCTGAAACAGTGCTGTGTCATGATATTCCAGTTCAAAGCTTCTGTTTGGGAATGAGTGTTGTAAAAAGGCATAGTTCGCTCAAAAATGACAATCACTCTGTATTGTTTTCTTTCCTCTGTGAAACACAAAATGAGATCAAAGCTGCACTTTTCCAGAGGTTTGGTGGTGAATTAAACTGTCAAACTCCAAAAACGTACCATAAAAGCATCATTAAAACCAATCAAATGACTAGTGCACTAGAATTCGTGATCTGAAATTTAAGTCATTATTATATAGAGAGCAGGAGTCCTTTTGTGTTTCAGAAAAGAATGAAAATAATATCAAAATGTTATAAAATAGAGGTCAACAAATTGTCTTTTTTGGATGAACTGCTTCGTTAAATGCTGATTCGCACGCCAGTTTAATATCTTTCAATCTGAAACATCCTCTGGTTCCTTATTATTATTCTTCAAGTATCCAGACAGGTGCTGTGGGTGCTCTTTTAATGGTTTATTCATTCATTTATTCGTGCTCTGAGCTCGAAGCTCACCCATGGTCAGCCTGTGGTCTTCGAGAAAAAGGCAGGTCATGGTTTTTGAAGTTCTTGCTCAGTTTGGACAGGGAAGTGCTCCGGTGACGTTTCCTTTTCAAAGAGGACGTTTCCGCTGTGTTGTAGCTTTGAAATGAAGGCCGTGCTGCCGTTTTGAGTAATTCAAACAGACAACTCCACTTTCATATAATCGTTTGATTCAGCCCTTAACTGGAACCGTTGCGAGCTGAATTGTCGTGTGACGCACAAATGGAGTCTAACAGCTGGAGTGACAGTGTGGGGTGCAGAATTTCAGTGCTGTGAACAGTATCTCATGGAAAGACATCGTTTCTGGTGCTGCATTTAATTTTGGGTTGTAATTGTGATATAATCCACCTGATCTCAAATAGAACTGATTGTCAGGACGATTTAAATCCACAAATCCAATATGCCAGCAGTAATGCTTTGGAATTTTTTATACAAACCTCACTTTATCTTTTGGATTTGACTAACCGTGTCCCGAAAGCTTGTTTTTTGTAGATGCGAATGGCATAATTTGTCCAAATTCTGTCATAATGTCCTCACCCTCATGTCGTTCCAAACCCAAAATGAGAGTCTTTGGAAATGTCCAAGCAGTTATTTTCCATACAAATGAAAGTTTATCTTGATTTATCCTGTCAGCCGCAATAAAAAAACTCCATAATACTTACCTGAATGATAGCTTTGTGCGATGAACAGATTAAGATTTAAGTCTTTGTTCCTTAATAAATGCATAATAGCTTTCTGAGAAGAACAATGTAATAAATATGATTTATTACATTAATTAAATGAGCATATATATATATATATATATATATAAATGCATGCTGAAAACGTGAATATATATGTATATATACATAATAATTATAAGAAATATATATTTAAAAATGATATATACAACATTTTTACACTTTACTCCAATATGTTTTAATAAAACAATACACATAATAAATAGTTGTTTTTTAAATATATTTTATAAATAATAATTATAATAAATAAATACATTTCTAAATGATAAATTATAAAAAATGTTTATACTTCACTGCATTTTCAGAGCTTTCCGAGAAGAATTATCCCACTTTTCCTTCTAGCTTCATGAGTCTTCTCACCTGCTCAAAACCCAATGGTGGATGGATGTTATGTGAAAAATAAAATGTACGGTGTACATTAAACTTTTGATTGCTTATTTTACAATGTCTTTTGAATGTTTAAAAAATACTAAACGTATACAGTGTGTATATATATATATATATATATATATATATATATATATTCACATTATATTCATATATACATTCACTCATATTCACTCATTTGGTAGCAATTAACACAAAAATTTAACAAAAATGTTGTTACCTTTTTTGTATTGAGTTCTTGCAAATTAAACAAGTTATTTACTTAACTGTAAACCCTAATAAGTTGTCAGAACATTTTTTTTTTTAACTTTTTTAAGTTAAGAAACTAAATCCCAGTCCAGTTTCAGTTCAACTTAAGTTAGTTTAAATGAGTTCATACAACTCAAAACAACGAAACAGTTCTTGAAAAATGTCAGTGCTGTGAACTCAAAAGAAAAAGAAAGTTCTAAATACTCATAACAGTTAATTTAACTGAACTAATTTGTTTAATTTAAGTTTGTCGCACTCAAACCAATTAAGTATTTTGAGCATTAGGGTTTACAGTGTGAAAACCATGATTTACTTGATATGGAAATGTTCTGTGACATTACACGTCTTGACTGTCACTTTTGATTAATTTCATACATCCTTGCTAAACAAAAAATCTTACTGACCTCAAGCTTTTCAATGGTTGGCTTTGGTCCCAGACTGTTTTTTCTAGTCCGTCCCTGTTAAATGTTTGACACCATTGACATCAAGCCCGGTGAGATGTGAGTGCTACAGGTCTCTAAACGTGATGTATAGTGCATGACGTATCATATTAACTACTTTTATGATACTTTTATGGTGCTTTAATGGTTTTTTGGAGCTCGACAGCACCTTGGTCATCATTATACGCTTTCGTTGTGTGGACAAAAGCTGCTTGTACATGTCTTCAACGAGTAAACGATGGCAGAATTGTGATTTTTCATCTCCGTCCTGCCGTCCTCTTGTTACCGCTGCATCTCTGTCCTTCATTCATTCTGTCTGTTTGTCTTTGTCTGATTCCTTTCAGTTCCCATGGTTTACGTAACATTTTGATTTCCTCTGAGAAGTCTCTCTCTGTCTCACTACTCTCACTGTCTCCCGCTCTCTCTCTCTATCCCTCCTCCACTCGCTCTATCATTTCTTTCATTCTGACTCACTCCTTTGGGTCTATTTTTATACCTTCCATCTCTTTCGCTCGGTCTCTCTCTCTCTCTCTCTCTCTCTCTCTCTCCCACACTGTATGCACTTAACGCTGTGAGGCTGAATGTATACATATACAGTGATTCTCAGAAGACACAGGAGAAGCGACACATCACTAGTAGGGATCTAACAATTTATCATACTTTTTGTCTTGATATTTATATAATCGTGCTTCTCGATAAGCTTGTCAATCTTCTCTTCAGCTCTTAAAAGGGTTTTGGCTCTAAACTGCGAAGTGTGTGTGGGCG
The DNA here is from genome assembly GCA_037194245.1 of Opsariichthys bidens. Taxonomy (NCBI): domain Eukaryota; kingdom Metazoa; phylum Chordata; class Actinopteri; order Cypriniformes; family Xenocyprididae; genus Opsariichthys; species Opsariichthys bidens. The sequence goes on along the minus strand of CM074300.1, from coordinate 5,813,225 downwards.
TTTGCAGGTACAGTGGGGTAAAGGTGTATGTTGTTACGCAGTGAAAATGTGCTCGTGTTTGTGCCGAGACTGATTAGAAACGTATGCAGGTGAACAATTTGACTGTTTCACTTTTAAGAATTCTCAAATTCACGAAACTGGACACTAAATGCCACGCTCGCTCATGTTATTTCAGCGCAAAAACTTTCCTTCTATTCGCTTATTACCCGCAATTCAGTTTAACCACTGAAATCAAATCCACTGGTTTTTTATGAAAAATTTGCTTTATTTTTTACGTTGAACTCTTTGAACTCTGTAGGCGGAAACAGAGTTTTATTGATAAGTGACAATTGTGAACATTTTTATTATTATTGTTACTTTATATCTCGCATTAGCTGTTTCTATCATGAGTGTTTTTTTTTTAAAGATTTACGCAATTCAATAAATAGTGAAATTCCATTGAATTGAATAATCCTTACATATTGTAGTTTAATAATTTAACAATCCTGAATCAGTTATTGAATTAAAATATGTAAGGATTATTCAGTTCAATTTGATGGAATTAAGGTTTGGTGAAGGCTTACTTTTTTTTTAGTGAATAAACAGGATGATTTAAGTTTATTATTATTATTATTATTATTAAGAAGTTAAGTTTTTTATGCAGTGTTAATGTGCTCATATTAGAACTTAGTAGAAACATGTATGCAAGAAAACCTTTCAACTTTTTCACTTTTTAGATCAAATTAAGGGGCGAACTCACTAAACTATACATTAAAAGGCATGTTCACTCATGTTCTTTGCTAATTACCCATAATAATAATAATAATAATAATAACAATCCAGTTTAAGCAAATGCAAAATGCAGTGAAATCAAATCTACTTTGAGAACAGATTTTTTTTTCAGCACAAACAACCTAATTTTTGTAAATTAGGCTCATTTTAGTACTGTATTATGAATTTATTTTTATTTTTTTTACGTTTTACTTTGAACGTTGAACGCAGGTGGAAACAGAATTTTATTGAAAAGTGATGACTGTGAACATTTTTTATTAATCAAAGATGCATTTTTTCATATATCTGGATATGCTGTGTAGTTGAGCGCACTTTCAGCATTTTCAAGATCGAAAATCAGGATTTGCGAACACTATTCATTCTTAGTAAATGCTCTCCAAGTGTTGGAAACACTCACGATTGGTGATAGAGGCTTATCTTGTTCTCCGTAAACCACAAAGAAAGTACTTCCAAAGAAACCCGGCTTCTGTAATATCAAATGAAAAACTGACCTCGTCATGTAGGCATGTGATGTAAACCCAACCTGCGAGCATCTTCTTTCTCAGACATGCTGTTGCTCCCTCACAGGACTCGTCTGATGCAGAGCTTCAAAGAATCACACTCCCATGAGTCTTTGCTGTCTCCCAGCAGCGCAGCCGAGGCCTTGGATTTGACACTTGATGAAGATGCGATCATCAAGCCTGTTCACTCCAGTATACTGGGACAGGAGTACTGTTTTGAGGTGATCTATAGCAAGCTATACACTTAAGTTGCAGACTCATAAGTTGCATGCTCCTTACAAAATCTCTGAGATGTTTATTAAAATAATTCTAGTCTGTCTGTCTGTCTATCGATCTGTCTATCTATCTGTCAGTCTGTCTATCTATCTGTCTATCTCTCTGTCTTTATATCTATATATCTGTCTATCTGTTTGTCTATCTATCTGTCTGTCTGTCTATTTGTCTGTCTGTATATCTATCTATTTATCTATCTGTCTGTCTGTCTGTCTGTCTATCTATCTGTCTGTCTGTCTATCTGTCTATTTATCTGTGAGTCTGTCTATCTATCTGTCTGTATATCTATCTATCTGTCTATCTATCTGTCTATCTGTCTGTCTGTCTGTCTGTCTGTCTGTATATCTATCTATCTGTCTATCTATCTGTCTGTCTATCTGTCTGTCTGTCTATCTGTCTATTTATCTGTGAGTCTGTCTATCTATCTGTCTGTATATCTATCTATCTGTCTATCTCTCTGTCTGTCTATCTGTCTGTCTGTCTATTTATCTGTCAGTCTGTCTATCTATCTGTCTGTATATCTATCTATCTGTCTATCTCTCTGTCTGTCTATCTATCTATCTCTCTGTCTTTATATCTATATATCTGTCTATCTGTTTGTCTATCTATCTATCTGTCTGTCTATTTGTCTGTCTGTATATCTATCTATTTATCTATCTGTCTGTCTGTCTATCTATCTGTCTGTCTATCTTTCTGTCTATCTGTCTGTGTGTCTGTCTATCAATCTGTCTGTCTGTCTGTCTGTCTGTCTATCTTTCTGTCTGTCTGTCTGTCTGTCTATCTATCTGTCTGTCTATCTGTCTGTCTATCTCTATCTATCTGTCAGTCTGTCTGTCTGTCTATTTAGCTGTCTGTCTGTCTATCTATCTATCTATCTATCTATCTATCTATCTATCTATCTATCTATCTATCTATCTATCTATCTGTCAGTCTGTCTGTCTATCTATGTCAATTCAGTTCTGAAAAGTACATAATCCTCTGTTAATTTTTTGCAATTCCGTTTGGTGCCACTAGTGGCATAGAAATCACACATTTCACCTTAAAGGCACAATATGTAAGATTTTATTTTAAAATATCCAAAAACCACTTGCACAGTGTTATATATTTTGTTCAGTGAAAGTGAAAGTGAAAAGTGAAAGTGAAAGTGGTGATATGGTCAGGTATGGTGACCCATACTTGAAATTTGTGCTCTGCATTTATCCCATCCAAGTGCACACACACAGCAGTGAGTAGTGAACACACATACACACACAGTGAACACACACCCGGAGCAGTGGGCAGCTATTGCTACAGCGCCCGGGGAGCATTTTTTAGGGTTAGGTGCCTTGCTCAAGGGCACCTTAGTCGTGGTATCGAAGGTGGAGAGAATGTTGTTTATTCACAATCCCCACCTTCAATTCCTGCCGGTGTGGGAATCGAACCCGCAACCTTCTGATTACAAGCCCAACTCCCTCACCATTAGGCCACGACTAGTCGTGTACTTACATTATCCTAAACGTTTCCAAGAGTTTGTAAATTCAAAGAAATTCAACATTGTTAAATTGTCCTCCCTTGTGTAAGGATCGTCAGCTGTTGACCCTTCATTACACCTTGTCACTTGTCTCCTGTCAATGATGTAATATCCCTGGTTTCTACTTGTACTGCATAGTAACGATGGCAACAGACGTGAACAGCTGCGTAACGTCTAGCTGTTGTTGTTTCGTTCAAATATTATGGACCACAGCAAGCAAACTTTGGGACTAAAGGAGGAATAAAATTAGGATCAATATCGGCGTGGCGTTTCCGAAATGGCAAGAGATTTGCGAAAAACTTTCTCTTGACAGAGATGGCACTCTTGCACGTTATTAGACGAGATAAGCAAATGTAGGCTACATAAGACTTATTAATGTTATATAGCTCAACACGATGCGCTGTATTACTTCACAACTTTAATTCGTCAAAAAACTGACCTGTATGAGTAGTATTTCAGCACATATGAGTAGTTTGGTAGAATGAAATGTCCTCGTTTCTTTATTTCCCCGGGACTCGCCACTGATATCTGTCTCTCATTAGCAATCGCGTCTGTGATTCTCGGCCCCGCCCTGCTTCACCACAGTCATGTTAAAAAATTGCATTCACTCATCCATAAACATTATTCCCTTTAAACATTATTAGATCCAACAGCATGAAGACAAGCTCAATGATTCCGTGTTCATTCACTGCGTCATCAATCTACGCCTTTGTCATTGTTTTGAAGAGTTTAGCGACCCCTAGTGGTGAAAAAAATACATATTGTGCCTTTAAAGCATTTAATGCATGACTGCATTAGCTCCAGTGCCCTGCGGAATTGTGTTGCTTTTACTTCTTATTACAATTACACTGAAATAGTGAAACTCATTATTCCTTTCCTTAGGTGACAACTGCTTCAGGAACAAAGTGTTTTGCCTGTCGGTCGGCTGCGGAGCGAGACAAATGGATAGAGAATCTACAGAGAGCTGTCAAACCAAACAAAGTGAGTATAAAGAAGAAAAAGAAAAGAGGAACTGTTTCTCTTTCTTCTTCCTCCATGACTGCATCAATCTACTTCAGTAACAACCTCTTCTGTCATTTCCATCTTTACACTCATTTTACCCTCTACTGGTATTTGTAGGATTCTCGAATGAACTTCAAACTGCTTCCGTGTGCCATCCTGACACATAATGAAACAAACTCTGTTCATAAATGCTTTTTTTTTAATCTGGAATGCTTAGATGTATCCCAAAGACCAGTGCAGAATACTGGATTCTCCCTCGCACATCTAATATATCTCAGGTTGACTGTGTTTGTTGTGAAGGCTTTGAATAGATAGGCTTTAAAAAGTATCTTGGTGAAATGTATTCGTCCAGATGTTCAGGCAGCAGGAGTTTGGGCTGAATCGTGATGCGTGGAGAACATGACACAGGTGTCCAAAAATGATCAGCCCGCTCAGTCTTGAAACAGATGCGTTGTCAATACTACAATAAATGAGGACAGACCAAGGGTGTTCATTAGTTTGGTTTATTTGCTGACTAGTTGAAGAAGTTTCTGAAGCGATAGAAAAAGCCATTGTTGCATAAGTCATGATTAGTTCATAACAAACCAATGAAGCCCTCATTGTCAAAAACATATGGTACCATGGTAATACCATGATTTTGGACATGTACCATGGGAATACCATGTTGTTGTTGTTTTGAAGTTTACTCTAGTTTCTTTGACGTAGTCACAGATGGAGTCAGTCTGTTCACTGACCGGCAAAACTGGAAAGCTCTTATCAGAATTAATACGAAACTTCTGGGATTTTGGGTTGCACAGTTTTTACTAGTTCACCAGAAAACAAAGTTGTGTTTACAAGGTACATTATGTGCTTTGTGTGAATGAGTGAAATCATCACCATGTGTTCAAAAATGCTTCAAAAGATATTCAAAGTAAAGTAGATATTCATGATCAGAACACTTTATAAATATTGTATATGATATTATTAATATAATATTTAACATATAACATATAATAACATGTAAATGTAAATATAATTTTATTGTTAACATAAATATATTAATATTATAAATATAAAATTATGAAATTAAGTATTGTAATTATATTTAGAATTATTAATAATTGTTATTTATTTTAGGATGTACATAAATTCACATCATTCTTTATGTGCGCACACACACACATATATACTGTTAATATAAATATAGTACTATTATTCATATAAAAGTTATTTTTTGTAAATTGTTGTAATAATAATTATTATAATTATAATAAGAATAAAATTAACATTTAAAATTTATTATTATAGGATATCCTAAAAATTCAGATCAAAATTTTTTTTCTGCTGTATTTTTGGTACACTGAATTTAAATTATTTTGACGTATGTCCACGGAATCGTTTTGCCTTCATTCACAGATTACAGATTTACCCGCTTATTCTGTGTTTGAACATCTGTTTTTGCGGTATTTTCGCTGTCAAAGAGTAATTAGCTGGTTAACGAAAAAAGCCATAGTTAACTAAAGTTGTCATAAGCATTATTATTAGTTTGGTTATGTAAAACTATCTTTGAAGAACCTTGAAGTACAATGGTATAATATGAATATGGTAATAATTCATGTATACCACCTGGGACCATTACTGTAGCATATTAACGTCAATCTATTTTTCTTTAGAAATTTCTCTTTAAGGATGTATTTAGTGAGTCTATAAATGCCAGTAGAAAATGAATGTTCCAGGGCCATTTTGATGGGTCTAAATGACTCATCTTTCTCTGAAACATCATGCTGTACGACCACTCCAGCACTTTAGACACGCTGTAGGTGTTAGACTAACAGTAATTCAGATCATTATCCTTTCCAAAGCACTGCCACCCGCAAACTTGCAATACCTCCTGTCTGTCCGCATGCTTGATGGCATATTTAAAGTTCTGCAAACCCTCTCATCACCCTCGCCTATAATTTATGTATGATGCAAATATGATTCTGTGTTTCCCACATTCAGGACAACAGTCGACGTGTCGACAATGTTCTGAAGCTGTGGATCATCGAGGCCCGTGAACTCCCACCCAAAAAGCGCTATTATTGTGAACTGTGCTTGGATGACATGCTTTACGCCCGCACCACCAGCAAACCCCGAACCGACACTGTGTTCTGGGGGGAGCACTTTGAGTTCAACAACCTGCCAGCTGTCCGCAACCTCCGCCTTCATCTTTACAAAGAGACGGACAAAAAAAGACGCAAGGTGAAAGACCAACACATGCTCTTTTGCTTGAGATTGAACTCAAATTAAAGTTTTGTGGCTTTTCGTTCACACGTTTGACTATTTAGGCCAGTGTATTTGTAATAATACACTAACATACAGATATTCTGATTAGTGACATCAAATCTATGAAAGATATTCAGAGTTTTGTTTGAGGTTCTTAGTAGCATGTATGTATCCTGAAACAGATTTGTTAAAGAGTTTGACAGAAATAATATAATAAAATGTGCATTTATATTATCATAATATATATACTTATATATATATATATATATATAACTGTGTGTGTGTGTGTGTACGCATTTACAATAAGCAATAAGTAGTTGCATCCTATTTTAAGGTGGTTGATTATCATTTTTTGTCAATGTCCTTCATCATAATAGGAGAAGAGCACATACCTGGGCTTGGTCAGCATCCCCATTTCCAGCATCACTGGTCGTCAGTTTGTGGAGCAATGGTACCCCGTCATTCAGCCCAGCGTCCTGGCCAAGGGTGGCGGTGTGGGAGGGGGCAAAATCATCAACGCCTCCTTGCGGCTCAAGTCGCGCTTTCAGACCATGAGCATCCTGCCAATGGAGCTGTATAAAGAATTTGCTGAGTATGTCACCAACAACTACCGAACGCTGTGCGCGGTACTGGAGCCACTGCTGAGCGTCAAGAGCAAAGAGGAAGTGGCCTGTGCTCTGGTGCACATCCTGCAGAGCACAGGGAAGGCCAAGGTAGGACTTTGAATAATATTGTAAGTACTCTCAAAAACCTACCTAGACAGAATTTTATGGCATTGACTCTGACGCAAAAGCTTGTCTAGGTAAGACTTTGGCTGTATTTAAGTTACCATAGCATACTTTATGACAAAGGCAATTATGACAAGCTCAGTTACAGATGATTATCAATATACTTTTGAAAAAATACTTTCAGGTAACACTCAAATGCTTTCAGCTCTTTCATTTTACCATGTTTAAATCCAGGACCTGCTAATAATTAATTTAATACTGAAAGTTATTGAAAAAAAAGTTTAAGCTAATTATAAATTGACTTTTTTGGCCGAATATTTGTGTATTTTTTTATTTAAAGGATCGAAAAACATTAATTAGCAACATGCCAACATCAAACTATTTCAAAAAGTCTCTCATTATTAATTCTCATTCTCTTTATTAATATTTTAAATAATTTATTTTTTAAATATTCAGCTGTCATTTTAAATTAGTTTGTTTTAATCATTTCATTTTTATATGTTTTTTTAATATATAAAGCTTTAATTTATGAATTTTATTTTTATTTCAGTTAGCTACCAAGGCAACATTTCTAATTTGAAGTATTGAAGAGTTTCGTATTTTCATCAATTTTATTTTAGCTTTATTCCTGTTACCGGAAACAGAGTTGCTGTCACTTATTTGGTTCTATCTTGATTTTTATACGTAAGGTTGTAATTGTGAAATGATTACAGATGTTTCTTCTTTTGCCCTGCACAAGGATTTTCTTTCAGACATGGCGATGTGCGAGGTGGACCGATTTATCGACCGAGAGCACCTTATCTTCAGAGAGAACACCCTGGCCACCAAAGCCATAGAAGAGTACCTCAAACTCATTGGACATAAGTACCTCAAAGATGTTTTAGGTGAGAGTTCCTCAGATCGTTTCAGAGTTGTCATTGTTTCTGTTGCTGTACGCTCACACATTAAAGGTTTCATTTGAATTTAGGCGATTTTATCCGAGCGCTGTATGAGTCAGAAGAGAACTGTGAAGTCGACCCAATGAGAACTCCACCTTCTGTACTGCCCGAACATCAAGCCAACCTCCGGATGTGCTGTGAGCTTGCACTCTGTAAAATCGTCAACTCTCATTGGTTAGTTGCAAAGCTGACATTGGACGATCCTCTTATGGGCTGTTCACATAGTCTTGAGCTGTTTTTAAATGGACATGCCATCTTAAAGGGATAGTTCGCCCTAAAATGTAAATAAAGTCCTCATTTACTCACCCTGGTGTTGTTCTAATGCCATATACCATTTTTTGTTTTTTGGACCACAAAAGGAGAAATTTTAAAAAATGTCCCATTTGCGCTCATCCAGTGGCAGTGAATAGCAACCAGCATCAAGGTTCAAAAAAAAGTATCACAGAATGATCCCATGGCACATGTATTGTGTATTTCATGTGTTCTGGCCATTGATCTTCTGTGGGCACGAGAGACACGCACACACAAGTTGTGAGAAATCAAGATGACAAAAAACACAACATGAAATACAACCGTGTATTTTTTTCACGGACTTAAATATTTCTGGACCGAATCTCCGTTTGTATGACGACAGTCAACTTTGTTGCGACGAACACAATAGATATATTCAGCTCAGAGGACTTCATGGATTCTATTTCTCATCACAGTTTTCTTAGTCTTGATTTCTGGGCAAGTCGGAGTGAACTGTGGCACTAATAGAGTCTCGCAGCTGTGTACAGAAGACCAACTGCCAAGGTCAGGATTTTAGTAAAATAATACATTAAATTTCAGTTTGTTTTTTACCAAAACGTATTATATACCCCGTGATCACTTCTGAAAAAAAAAGCTTGATGCTGGTCGCTATTCACTGCCATTATTTGGACGAGTGCAAACGGGACATTTATTTAATTTCTCCTTTTGGTCCAGGATAAGTAAATGATGACTTAATTTTCATTTTAGGGTAAACTATCCCTTAAAAAACTCTTTTGTACAAAGATGCTGAAAAAACTGCAAGATGCACTGCAGCAGTCAAGTACATCACTGTGACGTGCAGGGCGAGCGAGAGCCGTGAGGGAAAGCGCCACCTGCGCACTGCACCGGTCTCGTGTCTCTCACGGAGGAGCTCCGTAAGCATAAAAGAGGAGCGACGACAGTGAAGGACGAGAGAGGACCAGGCTTGGACTTTATGTTGTTGTTTTATTTTGTTTTTACTTTTTACATTTTACTTTTGTTTTATTGTTTGTTTATTTATTTGATTAAAAGTTATTAACTGTAAAAAATAAATAAATAAATAAAATTAAAAAAATAAAATAAAACACCAGGCCTGGTCCTCTCTCGTCCTTCACTGTCGTCGCTCCTCTTTTATGCTTACGGAGCTCCTCCGTGAGAGATACGAGACCGGTGCAGTGCGCAGGTGACGCTCATTATCTCTCGCGTCACAGGCCTCGCGCCGTTCCCTCACGGATCTCGCCCGCCCTGCTCGTCACCATCACTATAGTACGTTTAGGTACCAAAAAATAAATAAGTAACAATAATAAAAACAGCTGGGACAGATGCAAGAACACATAGTGTGAACAGCCCCTTACTGCTTTTTTTCTATGGAAAGTGAAATCTTCTTATGCTCAATGACTGTACCAGCATTTAATATATATTGTTTGTTTTTCCCAGTGCATTTCCAAGAGAACTGAAAGAGGTCTTTGCGTCCTGGCGCGTTCGATGCGCCGAGAGAGGAAGAGAAGACATTGCAGATCGACTGATCAGTGGTTCCCTTTTCCTGCGCTTCCTGTGTCCAGCCGTCATGTCGCCATCCTTATTCAATCTCACACAGGAATACCCAGATGAACAGACTTCACGCACACTCACCCTCATAGCCAAAGTTGTGCAGAACCTTGCAAACTTCTCAAAGTCAGTACACACTTCTTTAAGGACTTTTAACTTTATTACCATGTCATCATTTTTGCTGTATGCTCAGAGTACTGTAACTTGCATTAATGCTGGTTTTTTCAGGAGGGTAACCATTCTGATTGGAGATACATTGGGACCATTTTGGTTATCAACCGATATTTTATTTTATTTTATTTTATCCACATTGGATATTAGTGCATTCTAATTTCCCCCCTTTTTTTCAGTATGCGTAATGTATTGGGGGCATATTGTTTTTTATTTTATTTTTCCACATTGGATATTTGTGTATTATAATTTTCCCCATTCTGTTTCAGTATGCATAATATATTAGGACCATATTGCTTATAATTATTTATTTAATTTATTGTATTATTTTTATCCATATTTGATATTTATTTGTGCATTCTCATTTTCCCTATTTTAAAATGTAGATTATCTTTGTGTCATCTAAAGCGCACTTAAAATTAATCTTTAAAATCACTAATACTTCAATAACATTGTATAGTGTAAAATTATGCAAATGTTCAAAATTAATATCCATTTTTCATACTGTACTTCATAATGTTATGGTGCCTAAAATCACGTTTTCAGCATTTAAAATAATTGACCTGGGACAGTTATTTTACTTTTGGGTTAAGTGTCTTTGCTCAAGGACACAGTGGTGAAGGGGATCTGTTTTGCGCTCCAGTATTATGGGGTACATTGACATTTGGGCTGTCAGCCCAGATCAAAAGCCATTAAGCTATAACAAACTGTGCTGCTGTTACTGATGATGATGAGCATTATGATCTTTATCATTGACGCAACATTCGATGCTCCTACTGACCATGTCCACCCTGTGACCTTACCGATTCTTCACAGGTTTGGCAGTAAGGAGGAGTACATGTGCTTCATGAATGAGTTTTTAGAGATGGAGTGGGGCTCCATGCAGCAATTCCTGTATGAGATCTCCAATCTCGATACCGTGAGCAACGCAGTTGCTTTTGAGGGCTACATCGACTTGGGAAGGGAGCTCTCGATCCTGCACAGTCTCCTATGGGAGGTCATGGCACAACTAAGCAAGGTAGATGCTGTTTGATAATCTAGATGAAGATGATTGTGATCGTCTACTTACGTTTGTGATCGGTCATCAGGTTGGTCTCCTGTTCTCTGTCTGTTTTTATTGTGCCAAAGGACGCTATCATCAAACTCGGACCATTGCCCCGCCTTCTAAATGACATTAGCATGGCCCTCCGTAACCCACACCTCCAGAGACAGCCCAGTCATCAGACAGACAGACAGCCTCCAGAGAGACAGACAGATAGGCTGCTCTCCAGGCCCAGCTTCAACAGGGCCATCTCATCGGAGTTCCAGAACCTCATGATGAGAGACCTCAACAGGTAGCGTCTGGTGTCTTCATATGCACCTTGGAGAGGAAACTGTCTACCAAAACCTAGTTAGTCTGCCTACTTAGTCAATATTTTTAAGCATCTAAGCCAGGGGTTTGCAAACTGGAGTGGAGATGCAAATGAGTGCTTATCATTTAGAAAACATTTACAAAATTTAATTTCTTTACTGTTTCATTGTGAGTTCTTTTTTTATTCTATTTTACATATCCTATTTTACAATTATTACTATTTAAATAGTTTTTTTGTTGTTGTTTTAGTACATTAACTATATAAAAGATCGTCTTTATAATATCAGACTTGCATTATATTTTATATCAAACGTAAAATACAAAAACATTTCAAATAAAATTATAAAATACTATATAAAAAAGGAGTCCATCAAAAGGGATCATCATGTTCGGGGGATGCAAAGTAAATAAATAAATAATTATGTATTTATTTATTTGTATTTTGATTTAGTTTAGTTTAGTTTAACTGCGCGTTAACATTTTACCCATTATTGCGTTTGGATGTTCTTTGCTGTCATCTAACGCTCACTTAAAATAAGTCTTAAAAATCACAAAAAATGTAATAACATTGTTAAATGTAATCTTTAGCAGATATTAAAATGAATATCTTTTTTACACTTTAAATTTGATTTTTTATCCTAATGCTTCTTTCAAAGCAGGATAATTATTGTTAACTTTAAAACGAAACCATACAAAAATATTAAAAATTAATTAACTGACACAAAATAAAATTATTTCAGATAGTTGCCAGCATTTCTCATTTTTGTTTACTTTCATTTGAAGTACTAAATAAACTAAAACTAAAAAAATGTATAAAAACTATATAGACACACTAATAAATATGACAAAATTACTAAAGCTTCAAGTGGAAACAGAAATATAAATATAAAATCTACTTCAAAATATTAAGCTAAAATCAATGATCTCAAAATAATACAGCATCGAAGTTTATTTTATTTATTAATAAAATAAACAATCAAATATCACATCATATGGCTTGCTAGGATTTGGAACTGAGCTTGGTTACACTTTAATTTGATGGTCCACTTTAGACTTTCCACTAACTATAAGTTACTTTTCCGCTACATGTCAACTAACTCTCAATAGCGTATTAGTACACTATCTGCTATCAGTCTGTCTCCCCAACAGTCATTGTACTCACTGTAAGTAACTTTATACTTGCCAACTTATTCTACAAACCTGAGCCCTAACACCTAAACCTAATCTAATGAGAGTTAGTTGACATGTAGTGAACCCTCGAAATAAAGTGTAACCCTGAGCTTAAGTGAATGTCTTATGGAATACTGTTTCTGGAGAAAATGAATACTTGTTTCCATGTGAACTTTCTCATATCTCATACAGTTCAATCGAGATCACCCGCCTGCCCTCTCCAACCTCTGCCATGTCCAGTGGCGGACCCCCTCCATCCCGGGCTGGAATGGGGGGTTTTGTGGATCGTGATCACCCTCACCGAGCCTCATCTAAAGAAGTTTTCTATGTTGCCCGTCCCCCGTTGGCCCGCTCCAGTCCAGCGTACTGTACAAGCAGTTCTGATATTACTGATCCAGACCCAAAGGTAAGTCCCAAAGGGCAGTGGTTTAGATAGGGTGGGGGGTTCTGATTAATTAAAGGGAGTACCCTTTCCTTTAGAATTCTTTCATGACAATGGTCAGTGCTATCTGGTCCAAATTCTCATTTGAATAACAGCTCACTCCCTAGCACACGTTTCACCAGCTTTTCTGAGGGTTCGCTTTGTTCCTGTCGGAGAAGGAAGCGCCACTGACCTGCTTACTGCATGGTCAAAAACCATCCAAGCATGGAAAGAGGGCTACGAGATGATGTGGGTGCAGTCAATACATCAAGAGATTCTTTGTTAATCTTCCATCACCATTTGGGATTCAGGGTCCTGACATACAGTACAAAAATTAATATTTCACCCAAAAACTTAAATTTTGTGATTTTTATAGCCTGCACGTTCATGTGATATGTTTATATTGATAAGTTTTCAGAATTTAAAATAATTATTTATTATAAAATCATTTAAAATAATGTTGATATTTAAATAATACTGATATATAATATTATTTTTTTGAGAAACAGAGAGAGAAACAGATTTAATTTCATTCATTTCAGTCATTCTCCTATAAAGGATTATGTTTATTGTTATATTATTTATTATTATATAATAATATTCTTTACCATTATTTAAATATTATATTGTATAGAATATTATATTTTAATATTTAAATATTACATTTTAAAATATAATATAATTTTATCATCATTACCAGGACAGCTTGTCTTCTGTTCTTTATATTATTATTTATTATACAACTGATTTTTTTTTTGAAGATGCTGTAAATATAATCTAAAAAAAGCTAGTTCTGTATATACTACAATCAATAACCTAAGCATTATTTTTATTTTTATTTTACACAAACATTAAACAATGTAACAATGACACATTTAAATGAACCAAATTATAAAATGAATCAAATAATAATAGTTTGTTACTATTATTTATGTTTAATATTTAAACAATATTTACAACAATTATTGCCAGGACAACTTGGCTTTTGTTTTTTTATATTTTAAATAAAAATTATGCTTTTACGTTCCACTGAAAAAATAACTGCATATGACAGTGAGTAAATAATGACAGAAATTTCATTTTTGGGTGAATTATTACCCTCAAGTTAATACACACATCACTGTGTACTCACATGCAGTCAAGCCACATGCATAAACCGCCCACAACTGCTGCGCCCGGCAGGTAGCTGCAGCGCCCTCGCCCATAGGTTCTAGGTGTTAATGAAAACATTTCTATGATGGACCTCCAGGACTCAAGAATGAACAGCGTCTCTAACCTGCAGTCTATGGGGGACATGCTCAACTCTTCCCAGGCCTCGATTGCTGGCCTCGGCAGCTACGGTGGGCTTGCGGCCTTGGGAGGAGGCCTCGGAGGTCAGCTGCGTGCCGGAGGGCGTATGTCAGCCGGATCCGGCGGTTCCAGTATGTCCGGGGGTCTGAGGTTGAGCCAACTGAGCCAGATGGGAGCCACCACCGACTCGCTGTCCCAGCAACAACAGCAGCAAGCCGCCGCCCTCCGCTACCCCCTCTCCTTCCAGAACCCTCTGTTCCACCTCGCTGCTGATGGGCCTCAGCTTCACCACCAGCACAGTCGAGCCCAACCTCCTCCTCCTCTCCTGCTGGCCCCTGAGCCAGATGCCTCTCATCCAACGTACATCCCGCAGTTTGCCCATGGTGGTTTCTCCCGAAGCGAAGACCTCTCCACCCTAAGACCCGGTCCTCATCTGGGTCAGCCGAGCATTATTCACTCCCACAGCTACAGTGACGACTACAGCCGCCATAACCAGAGTGACTACAGGGGACGCCAGCTCTCGATGCACATGCAGGTATTTTCTTGATCATCATCTTGATCTTTAAATCAACCTTTTATGCCCTTTTATGTCTTGATTTTGTACTAGAGTAGGTTTTCATACTTGAATGTTCCAAAAACTTTATTTTTCACATATTGGTCAGCTGTGTTACGATTGGTCAACCACTTTGAGTGTGTTTGGGAAATTCCACGGCCCTTACCGTAACCGCGACACACTCAACACACTACTAACGCAACTCAATCAGGCATCGCACCCTTTTTGTGTGTGTGTGTGTGTGTGTGTGTATGCCTTGGGTGGGAATTATTTAAAAGAGGAATATTGTGACGTGTTTGTTCGATATAGAGAATATATATATATATATATATATATATATATATATATATATATATATATATATATATATCACTCCCTTTGGAGTGACTTGGTACTTTATAACTTTGCGCTTAATAACTTTCCATGCACAAACAGCACGTGCTCAAAGTGCTCTGAACAAACATATAATCCTCCAATGTGATCGGGACGACATTAAAAATAAACAATTTTTAAAGTAGTTACACCCACTCCAATCCGGGTCATGGCACCAATGCAGCCCACTAATGGACTCGATCCTGGGTCTGCTGGTATGGGAGTCTGATGCTCTAACAAGGAGGCTGAAGACCGCAGTCTGTAGAGCGCCCCTTGAGATCAGGGGAGTGAGGTTTACATGCATAGCTCTTACCTATGTCCGTTACATTCACCCCCCTAAACCTCACTCCTATCCGGGTCATGGCACCAATGCAACCCACCAATGGACTTGAACCCACTTTCGCTGGCAGCTTCTAACAAGGAGGCTGAAGACTGCAGTCTGTAGAGCGCCCCTTGAGATCAGGGGAGTGAGGTTTACATGCATAGCTCTTACCTATGTCCGTTACATTCACCCCCCTAAACCTCACTCCTATCCGGGTCATGGCACCAATGCAACCCACCAATGGACTTGAACCCACTTTCGCTGGCAGCTTCTAACAAGGAGGCTGAAGACTGCAGTCTGTAGAGCGCCCCTTGAGATCAGGGGAGTGAGGTTTACATGCATAGCTCTTACCTATGTCCGTTACATTCACCCCCCTAAACCTCACTCCTATCCGGGTCATGGCACCAATGCAACCCACCAATGGACTTGAACCCACTTTCGCTGGCAGCTTCTAACAAGGAGGCTGAAGACTGCAGTCTGTAGAGCGCCCCTTGAGATCAGGGGAGTGAGGTTTACACGCTCTTACAGCTCTTACCTACATCCGTTACACTCCTAATCCTCACTCCTATCCAAGTCACTGCACCAATGTAACCGCTCCTGTTCGAACTGCCCGCTCTAAATGGGACTCGAACCCCGGTCCGCCGTCATAGGAGCCGGACGCTCTAACAAGGAGGCTAAAGACCACAGTCTCTAGTGTCAGCACAGCCTACGTCTGTTACATCAGCCATTAAGTGACTGAATCCCAGTGGGTGGGGCCAGTGATGTGCATCTATTCGTCAATGTCTTCCTCTAGAGGCAGTCATATGCAAATGCATTTGCCCATGTGACATCACAGATCCCGTAGTATATAAACGAGGAGCTTGGGAAATGCTTTTTTTTACACTATGAATCTAGCAGAATGTTTTATTGGTACAAAGACCTCTTACATGTCAAAAGATAAAGGGAAATTTATTCCCCGCTGGCAGGCCCGATGTCACTTTGTTTACATTCACTATATGGACAACTGTCCACACATTTTACATCTTTTGTCTATGGGTTTAGCGTTAGTATCCGGACTTGGCTTTTTGATAAGACATGCTACAGCAACTGTAATATAGTAATTTGTGTTGGAAATACAAATGAAAACATGCAAATTCAAAACAAGACTCCATACCTTCATTATAAAACAGGGATCGTGAGATGAATCCAATCCGTCCGTTAAAGACAAGCATCCTTTGAAAAACATCCAATAGCACTTTTTGTCCCTAAAAGCATTAAAGCTGTAAAATATTGTTATATTATCTGTTGTTCACATCTAATGTCGTAAATTGATTTTGAAATGAGTGTCAGAAATAGTTGTTATTTAAGCATGTGTCTCATGACCAGGAGCAGCAGCAGATGGCAGGCATGGCATCGCAGACCGGCACATCTCATTCATCACTAGCCACGCCTCCTTCCACCGTTCAGCCTGTCCGTCAAAGCTCCATGGCTCCTCCCACACAGCGCATGAAATCGCAACCCTCACATCAGCTTTCCGTGAGTTCTGCCGCCGCCCCTGCAGCAAAGACCAGGCCGCAGAGCGGAAACCTGCTCCAGTCCCCGGAGTCTGGATTCGGGGGCCGGCAGCAGGGTCCTCGGCAGCAACTGTCCGTCAAAGACAGCACCCCCCCTGGCCTGCCGCATCAGCAGAGCTCCACCAGGGAGAGCCAGGGATCCCAGGGCTCTCAGGGCGGAACGCCGCAGTCCACACAGCAATCAAAATCACATCAGGAACGGCAGCAGGTCCAGCAACAGCATCTGCTCAAGCCTACCATGAGCAAACAGGTGCTCAGATCAGATACATTCCTCTTGTTGTCATACATGTGTTTCTCTTCAGCTAAATAGTTATTTTTGTGAGATCTTTAAAATCCTTTTCCAGTCATTTGTTATGGAAAGTCATGAAAAAAGTGGAGAACCCTTAAAAAGTTAAAAAAAAAAAAGCAATGTTTTAATTGTACTTTTAACTAATTTTATTTTGTTTAAAAAAAAAAACTGCAATATTTACACACCACATTTATCCATCTGAATGGAAAACAGTGACAAATGTGGTTTATTTTAAATAAATATGTATTTCACTATAAAAAGCAGATAAATATATACATTTTTTGCAGATTTTAATAATATTTAAAGGTTTATTAAAGTCATTTAATAGATAAGATCTTGTTAATTATACTTTTCACAAATTAAGAAATTATTTTCACAAATAATAAGAATATTTATCGCACAAAACTTTTTCTCATCTTTGTGCAGATTTTAGAGAAAAATTTGCAGAATTCTGTGAAATGAATTTAAACATGCTAAAATGTGTTAAACTGAACTGAAAACACATCTCTTTCATTGATTGTAGATAGCATAATAAAAATAAACAGCAGACCTAATTTAATTTTTGTTCAAATAAATTAATACTTTTATTCAGCAAGAATGCATTATTTTGATTAAAAGTGGCAGTAAAGCCTTTTAGAATGTAACAAAATATTTAAATTGCTGGGTTTTTTTAACTTACTATACAATCCATCAAAGAATCCTGAAAAAATGTCTCACGATTTGCATATAAATGTTAAGCAGCACAACATTTCCATCATTGATAATAAAACTTCACTAACATTTGAAAAAATAAGAGAGGTTTCTTGAGCAGCAAATCAGGATATTACAATGATTTCCGAAAGATCATGTGACACTGAAGACTGGAGTAATGATGCTGAAAATCCAGCTTTGCACCACAGGAACAAATAATATTTTAATTATATTTTTTAAATATATATATATATATATATATATATATATATATATATATATATATATATATATATATATATATTTTGTAATAATATTTTAATAGCAATATTGTTTTTGACGTATTTCTGGTCAATTTCATGCACCCTGGTGAGCATAAGAGAATTCTATCAAAAAAAAACAAAGTGTGAAGTGTAAATATTGCAACCCAAATGCCTGATTCCACACTTACATGATGTTTTGTTCTTTTCCTCAGGGCTCTTCCCAATCTCCAACCACTCTCAACCCCTCGACCCCTGCGTCTGAGCGGACGGTCGCCTGGGTGTCCAACATGCCCCATCTTTCTGCTGACATAGAGAGTTCCCGCATCGACAGAGAAGAATTCAAGCTGAAGGAGTATTCCAAGAGTATGGACGAGTCACGTCTGGACAGGGTGTGTTTCTCTGTTTCTCGACCAGCTATACTAGCTATGTGCTTTGGGTTTATTTGAATTAAACCAAAAGATTTTTCCATGCTAAAAAGCTGTTGTGTTACTTCGGACTGTTCTCACAGTTTGTTCTTCGCCTAAACTTGAACTCGATTTCAACTCTGTCTTCGTACAAATGAACTCGTCTCCAAGTGTCCCAAGACACGCAGTTTTCTGAGTGCAGTTGTGCCTCAGCACACAAGTGTCAAGAAAATGCATATCATGTCTTTCACCTTGACAACAGATGGTGCCTGATTTATGCATTATTTAAATATCAAATGAGAATGAACAGCCCTTTGCTGTAAACAGACTACAGGAGAGAGCAGCATGGGCTTTCAGTCAGGACGTCCTGGCTGCTCTTTACCCTCTGTTCCCCCGTCTGGACGTTTGTGTAGAGGTGACACACAACCTCGTTTTATTCTTTCTCAGTGTGCTTATTAAAGGACAGTCTCGTCTTCAAAATCTGCCTTTAAAATCAGTTATGAATCAGCATCTTTTTTTTGTACATTTTCTCATTTGCAAGGAGAATTTGTTCATTTGCATTGACTATAGTTGCTCACATAGGCAACATTTTCATGCACGAATGACACACTCCTTGTGGAAAAGCTATTGGGAGCAAAATCTTGTTTCCTTGTAAATTGCATCATTTTGGCCAAAATCTGAAAGCTCATTACTGGAAAAACCATCCTGTTTTGAAAATGGCTGAGCTACAAAATTATATAAACAGTGATTATTTACTAACCCTGATGTCGTTCTAAACCCGCGTGACTTTCTTTCTTCGAACAGAAGATGAACTTTTGAAGAATATCCTGCCCTGGAAATCCTTCAGAAATGTACAGTTTCTCCACAGAAGAAAGAAAGGATTTGGAACAGCATGAGAGTAATTAAATGAAGCCAGAATTTTTGTAGCATCACCACTTTTAGTCACTTTTTAGTTACTCGGGAGGTCGTGAGCCACATGTTACCAGTCAGTTAACTTGATAATCGTGTCAAAGCAGCTGCTACACGGCACGTATTTGAGCGTGTGTGCACGCTGTAGGGTTGCAATAGTATTCATAGATCGAGCCTATGTGACGTGGTTGTGTATGATTTGTCAATAGGGAACAGCCTATACGCTAGTCA
Organism: Opsariichthys bidens; assembly: GCA_037194245.1. Classification (NCBI taxonomy): domain Eukaryota; kingdom Metazoa; phylum Chordata; class Actinopteri; order Cypriniformes; family Xenocyprididae; genus Opsariichthys; species Opsariichthys bidens. The sequence goes on along the minus strand of CM074300.1, from coordinate 5,793,452 downwards.
TAATAGAATAAAAAATCATTGGGTGGTGGTCGTAACGTACGCGGCTCGGCTCATAACTCCTCTGACATAATGCAAGATGTGAACGTCAACAATTTCCACGCGATCCCCAGAGAATCAAATCATCTGGAGCTCGTACGACACCAAAAATCGTACCATGTACACCTGGCTTTGCTGTAATTTTATAATGTCTGCTGTGATAACATGTCCTCATATGTCATGTCTAATAATATTTTGTAAGTTTATTAAAGCCATTTAATATATAAAATTTTCATTTTATTTTTTAACGCTTTTATTTTACACTTTTATTTCATTTTATTTTTTTATTTAATTTTTACATTTATTTAATTTTAATTTCTTTTTGTAGATCTTTATTAATATTTTGAAAGTTTATTAAAGCCATTTAATAGATACTATTTTGTTAATTAAGTTTTACAAATTATTCCATTCATTTGTTTTTAAATAATTTCATTATTACATTGTTAATTTTATTTTTTATTTATTTTTTTTATTTAAATTGTATTTTTTTTTTTTTTTACATTTACTTAATACTTTAAATTATTTTAATTTGGGGGGAATTTTCTGTAGATTTTAATACTTTTTTGAAAGTTTATTAAAGATAATTAACAGATAATGTCTTTACTTTTATTTAATTTTCTTTTTTTATTTATTATTTTTTAATTACATTTTTAAATGTAATTAATTAACATCTTGTTAATTATAATTTTATAATTTATTTTTTTAATATTTTTTAATACTGTTAGTTAGTCGCTCAGCAAAGCTAAACACCATAAGTAGCTTAATTACTTTACTGTTTCAATGAAACCATCAAGATGAGGGTAACATCTGCTGTGATAACATGCCCACTGTCCTCATCTCTTGTCTGGGCACAGGTGCGTGAATACGAGGAGGAGATCAACTCTTTGAAGGAGCGTCTGATGATGTCACACCGTAAGCTGGAGGAGTACGAGAGGAGGCTGTTAACTCAGGAGCAGCAGACCAATAAAATCCTGCTGCAGTATCAGAGCCGACTGGAGGACAGCGAGAGGAGACTGAGACAGCAGCAGATGGAGAAAGACAACCAAATTAAAGGAATTATTGACAGGTAATATGAAAAAACAGAGGCTGGAGAAACAGCAGTGGTCACGTGATCACACTCGCTGCGCACTTACGTACGGTTCCTTCTAAGCTCGTTTGACGATGACCCCTTATGTAATTCTGTGTAGAAATAGTAGCACCAAAAATCATTTGGACATTTAAGGCAAACTTAAAAATGTCTGAATGTCATTGCATTAGATAAGAAAATATCAAACTATCAAAATGTCAAATCAAGTGACATTAATTAAAAGTAATACAGCACAAGTGCTCTTTTCAAGCTAGTGCTAAAACATTATTGACACTACCATTTAAAAGTTTGCGTTTAGGAAGATTTTTAAAGTTTTTGAAAGAAGTTTCTTATTGCTCACCAAGCCTGCATTTATTTGATAAATGTATTTTTTTAATATATTTTAAAATGTATTTCAAAGCTGAATTTTCAGCATCATTACTCCAGCGTTCAGTGTCACATGATCCTTCAGAAATCATTCTAATTTGACGATTTGATGCTCAAGAAACATTTATTATTGTCATCAATGTTGAAAACACTTCATATTTTTTTGTAGAAATCATTTTTTCAGGGTTCTTTAATGAATAGAATGTTTATTTGAAATAGAAAGCTTTTGCAACATTATAAAAGTCACTTTTGATTAATTTAATGCATCCTTGCAGAATAAAAGTATGATTTTAAAAATAAATAAATAAATAAATCTTACTGACTCCAAACTTTTGAACGGTAGTTCATACTGTTCAAAATGAAGACAAAAACATTTGGGTTCGTTTAAAAAGCAAACTTACTTGTTTATGCTTTGATAATTTCATTGACATTCAAGAATTATTTCAAAAATACTTTTTAGGGTCACTGTATGTATGTTTTATACAGTTTAGAAGGGGTTTTCTTGAGCCGTTTATGTATAGCAGTTTAACCACATCTTCACACATGGACTTGTTGTCGTGATGTGTGTCATCACAAAGCTACTTTTTAATTGATGAACTGGGCTTATTTCCTTCCTGTTGTTGTTTTTGTTTCATTTCATCATTTTTATTACTCTGTGTTTTTGGATTCCTCGCGGCTTTGTGAATCTACAGAGACACATCTTCCAATATTTTGCTTCACTGTTATAAATGACATCATCCCCACCCATTGGTTGATGAAATGATGATGTAACTTCCTGTAATGCAGCGTTTACTGCATATTTTGTATCACAGAGTATATTGCTATTTCAATCCAATTCTAGGAATGAAGACATGGAGTGAAGACACTCAGATGGTGAAGGGAGACCTGGGTTCTTATCCCAAAAGGCCATAAAAATATAAATCATCACCTCTTCCTTTCTTGACGTGCGTTAGTGCAATACCTTTCCGGAATGATCTCAGGATGAACAGGATGTGTTTGAAATTGAGGCAGTCATATGTTTGCAGTATTGTTAATGTTTTTGTCATTTTAAGGACTGCCGTTTGAGTTCGACATGGACAAAGCTGAAAATTTTCAAAACAAGGATCTCTTACAAGGATCGTTCATCCATTAATAGAAATTCTGATTATTTATTCACCCTTGTGTCATTGCAAACCTTATGTCATATCTATGTCATATTTGTTTTAATCTCTCAAGCTCCAAAAATGACAAAAAACGCACCAAGTAGCCATCAACGTTTGTGTTCAACAGAAACAAGACAAGGTTTGAGAACGAGATGAGGGTGTGTAAATGATGAAATTTTCATTCATTAGGGTGATTTGATCCTTTAATGGGTGAAAATCTGCGTAATAAAGTATTTAAACAAGCCTTCTACGTATTTGTCTTGAAACAGAAAATGGTGCTTGGGATTTCTCTTCCATATAACCATCAGTAATTGTAGCGGGACATCTTGAAAATACACAGAATCTCTTCCTGAACTACTTGTTGCTGCACTTCTCTCTTCACTGTGTTCTCAAAGTGTTCTGAAAGTGTCTTACACATCAGAATAGATCACGTTTCAGATGTTCATGTTTTCCATATCTCTATGTGCTATCACAAGAACAGCGATCTCATGCGTCAGCCACTCCTCATCACATTTGGATTTCAGTTGTTCAGGTTTCAGTGTCAAGAGCATTCATTATGAAATATGCAATAAAAACAGATATTTCCAAGCTTCAGAAAGAGGCTTGTGTTTGCTTACATTCAAACACAAGCCACGGATATGATTCCTAATATTCAGACTCATGACTGAATCTCACAAAACATGATCCAGGTCATGTTTCATTCCAAAATCAATCGAAAATTATTCATTTAAGGCAGTGCAACAAATACTATGAAATTATATATTTTTCATATATATATTAGGGCTGCACGATATGAAAAATAGCACTGAACTTGAATGCGATTATCACTTAAACGCGGTTCATCGTGCGATTATGCGCAGCTTGTCAGTGAAGTACGGCTCCAAATGCTAATCCATCTGAAAACACTGAGTTTGAGTCGCTTATAATGTACATTTGAAAAAGCAACGCGCGTCAAACATCTTTCCAGACAAAAAACAACATTTAATAACATGTTTTTACTCCAAACTCACTTCATAACGACAGTTGACCATCCTTCTGTGAGTTGATGTGGCTTCTCACACAGAATAAGGCAGTCATGTGTTTATTAGTAATATTTAATCAATCAAAGCGTTTCAATCTTCAGTTTATTCAACTACAGTGATATGACGTGTTATCATCTTCTGCTGCAGGGCATATTTTGAGTTTCTGCGCAAGAGCGCCCTCTGGCTTTCAGATGGAGAAGCATTTACTACTGATCACAGGGCCGTACAGCTCTGACAAGCTGTGCATTAAAAAAGTCGCAGCTTTTGCCAAATACCGTGTGATTTAATCGCGATAATGCAGCCCTATATATATATATATAGATAGATATGAATACGTATTTGTATATCATGGTATTTATTGCACGGCTTGGTTTTTATTTATTTTTTGTTTATTTTTAAAAGTCCTAATTAAATAAGCTTAATTTTCTTTATGCAAAATATAGTGGGGTTTTTTTTCTTTTGATTTCAAGGTGAAATTTAACCTGGATTCGTTTTCATCCTCATAGTTAAATATTGACACAACAAATCAGTGTTGCGTTGAGTGTGTTTTGGTATTGTGTTCAATGGACAGTGGCAAGAAGATACAGTATAAAATATTAAACATGAGGTAAGTGAGTCGTCATGCTTATGAATATCTTATTTTGTGTGGTGCTGTTTGTGAAATAAACATAGAGATATGAATTCTAAAGAGTGAATTAATTTAGGACTGGAATAAATTCCCTTTTGCAATGTGATGTTGATATAAATAATAATTTTGGAGAATATGGAATGTTTGCACTGAAATAAGCCTTTTTAGCCTTTTTTTGTTTTCCATTGTTAGTCTTTCATCTATTGAATTGATGTATAAAAATGAGTGTATTAAATTATCTATACTGTTAGAAAACAATAACAGACATTGCTTCCCTATCAATTCTTTTAAACACTATTTATTCAGAAATATAGAGCATAGAATCATATATATTCTGTATACGAAATGATATATATTTAACTCTTGTAGCCAAACTGTGTGCAATAAATAACTGTAGCGATGAAAGTAGCACAAAGAAGGTTTATTAATGATTCCCTCTCTGACCTCTGCTTGTGAAATGTGTCTGACCCCATGACCTTTTGTCTGACCTTTGTGAATAAACAATCACATTGTTGCATATAAAACAGGCCTGAGCATATTTGGAATAAATTGGATGCTTCTGTCTGTTTTAGAAGTCTTGAAGCACTAAATTTGTCTTTGTTTTATTTATTTTTTTGACTTTTGCATTTGAATTTTGTACAAGCAATATAAAACATGTACATTTACCAATGGAATAAAATATCCAATCGTATTGTTTTAAAACCTAAACTGTGGAATTCATTATTTACTAGAATAAATGCTAAAGACTAGAATAAGTTAAGGCCCGTTCACACAAATGCACAATATCGTTCTGTCTATTATAAGCACGTTTTGTCGTCTGTCACTTTAAATGCTCGAGCTCTTTTAAGCAAGATGGATTCTGATTGGCTGTCGATGTCTTTATCGTTCATCAACTCGAAAAAAAAAAGTGATTTCAACTATATAGTTATAGTTGTGGTGTGAACTCAGCTATTCTGTGATTCTGTGAACGGGCCTTTTTCTGCAATAAATCAGTGTATCATTTATGACTATTTCATATCATATCAAAACATTGTCAAATCTTGTCTCCAAACTGGCTCATCCAATGAAACGTTTCATATTCAACCCAGATGCACACAGATGTAATTTCACATGATTTCCCACGCACTGTCATGGACTCATGTCATCTTGTCAACATGAATCAAACCAAACTCATCATTCCTTAGAAAGCATTCGTTTGACAATCACACCAATATCTGGCGCATTAAAGTGCTTCGTTTTGCTGCCACTTGTGCCTAAAAACAGCGTCTGATGTGATTTCCAAAGAGGGAATGTTCATGTGGAGATGTGAAAACATTCCTGTTTTTGTGTATGAAACCAAACGTCACTCTGATGCGTGCTGGCGGCCACTTCAATGGCGTGTAATTGCTGAAATAAGCTGCCAGTAAAGGCGGCAGCCGTCGTTAGAAGCCGTACAACGTGGCCCATTTTCATTTATCAGCTCACTTATTCCCATGGGATGATGGAAATATGTCATCATGACATAATATGGCATGTTTCTGATAGATCTTTTCACACAGTATGCTTTCTAGAGCCATTGCAAAGCAAACTCCTATTGTTTATAGCTCAGTCAAAGCCTTTGGATGTGATATTTGTGCCTGATGAACACTTATTATTGATTGTCTGATCTTTGGAACTAATAATGTCTCCATCTTTCACCCTTTCTTTCTCCCTCGCTTTCTCGTTTTCCGTGAAGACTCATGGCTGTGGAAGACGAGCTGAGGGTAGGGGTGGTGCCTGAGCACAAACCCAGGATATTCGCAGACCAGGTCTGTCTTCTTATTGTTTTTCTCTGTGAATATCTCCTGGACCGTTCTGTCCATGTCTGTCCATATACGTCCACGCTGGAATGTGTCTTTGCTTGTTTGCTCTGCCTGTCTGAACGCTTTACAGGACTGCCGTATTATTTTCAGTAGGACAGATCACAGATTTGATCCACTTGAGGAAGAGCAGCACTGAAGGAAGCATCCTGATGTTAAACGCTGGACTATAGGAATGTTTTATTGCTCAGATGTTGATTTTTTTTTAAGCTCAGGAGACTTAAAGTACTTGATCTTTTGATATGAGAGTTTATTGTTCTATGAAATCACACGGTAACTTTGTGCTTAAAAAAATTTGTCATGTCATAAGCCCCAAATTTTAACATTTAACCACCCGTTACTGTCTTATATTACTATACAAAATATGTTTTTGAAAGTAGTCTCCTATGCTCACTTAGTCTAATCAAAAACACAGTATTGTGAAATATTATTACGATTTTAAATAACTGTTTACTGTTTAAATATATTTTAAAATGTAATTTATTCCTTTGATGCAAAGCTGAATTTTTAGCATCACTCAGTGTCACATGATCCTTCAGAAATCATTCTTATATGAAACTTATCAGTGTTTAAAACAGATGCTGCTTAATATTTTTGTTGAAACCATGATCCAGTTTCCCCCCAGGAATAGAATGTGCAAAAGAACAGCATTTATTTGAAATAGAAATCTTTTGTAACATTATAAATATCTTTACTGTCACCTTTAGTCTGTTTAATGCATATTTGCGGAATAAAATGATTAATTTATTTTAAAAAATTTTTACTGACCCCTAACCTTTTGAACAGTAGTGTACATTAAAAATGGGATTTCAGAGGGGAAAACAAATGTAAAAAAATAAAAATATTCAAGATATTACCACTTTTTTATTGTTTAATTTATTATTGATTATTTAAAAAGAAGACAAACTGTTAATAATATAAAGCTATTAATGAATTTTACATAGCTCAGATCGTTTTCTCTTGAATTGATTGCACATATCTATGTATTTTCATATCTTTAGTTTGAGACATTGTTGAGATCTCTTCTGAAACTCTCTTTTCATAATAGGTCTCCTTTTGCTCTCCATTTAATCTCTTTGCTTTCTACTTTTAAGGTATTATAGATGTTATTTTTCAATGAGATCGATCCAAAAATGCTTTTTGCATAATAATACACTATTTGCTCAGTGTTGCCTTACCTCGAGTGGAGAAATATTTAGTTAAGCATTAGTACCTCCAGTAGGGATGTCAAATGCTTCATGTTTCTGTCCATGTGTCATCCCTCGCTTCTTTTTATGCTTTGATTTCTCATAAATGGTGCATCGCTGTACTGTATGTTTCAACAAACACCAAATTCTCAGCAGTCCCAGTCTGTGCACACACGTCACTCGACCGCTCTGATCAAACGCTCCAGCTGTATCTAAACCGACTTCCCATGTGACTTTGAAAAGAAGAAAATCAATAATCCTGTTTCCGACATGATAAGATAAGATAAAACAAGCGAGTTGAGCATGAGCTGCACGTATTACTCGGGGATCAGGGAAGCTGCTGAGTGGACAGAATTACCTCAGATGGACGTTCAGCGCAGTCAGCACAGAAGAATACAATTAGTTTGTGAAAGAAAGCATCTCTATAGCTCAGGTAGGCATCAAAAGATGTTTGGAAGAGGTGCAACTGCAGGGTTCCTGAAGTAAATATTCTTTTAACTTTCATTTCACGTGTTTTAATATGTTTAAATCACCCATATGCATCTGGGCCTTATAACATCCTTTAATCTGATGATTAGGAAATGCTTAAAGTCGACATGAAACGGAAGTTTAGATAGTCTTTTCTTCCATATTATGATGTATATCCGAGTGAAACGGCTTCTCGAATAAGGAAAAATATAGGGCGGGACTTGATTTTGTCCATTGGGAATTTATTGGTTGGTTGTGGTTTGCTGTTGGTCGATCTCATGTGAGTGACAGGTTGCCCCACCCTCATGCCTGTACACGCATCATCAGAGAAGAAATGCCGCTGAGAGAGGGGGGGGAAGTTATTTTGATTAATCATTACAAGGCCACATGAATATAAAAAACTGATGTGCACGAATAAATCATTTATAATAAACAATGCAATATTCCATAAATAAAGCAAGAATTGTCAATTTTGATGTCACGGTGACTTTAATTCAATTCAGTTCATAATAAACAATTGCAATAAAATATCTTCCTTTTTTAAATTACTATAAAAACTCATAGAACTGATCATATTCTCTTCCAAAACCACTCTGATTTCAGCAAGAGAGAAGTTTGTGTTTGTAAAGTACCCTGGTTTTGAACTGTCCCATAGTTTTTAATGATTCGTCTCTGTCAGTTCTGTGTTTGCTCATGTGCTTGGCAGACGTTCACACGCTGTTTGTTTTTGTTCTGCTGTTTTTTCCCGCCAATTTTATTATGTCAGGTGCATTGAGCCGGTAGCATGTCCCTGTTCGCAAATGATTCGGATTTTAAGAGTTGAAGAATAATTCTGTTGAATTTGTAGGGAAGAGTTTTATTTTGTTTATCTTGTAGCTGCATGTTGGCTGCAAAATCATTATGATGACCAACATGGCACTGAGAGCTTCAGCACAGATTTTGTTTGCCTTTTACTATGTGGTGAGGTTTGTGTGTGTAATTTGGTGGACATTTAAATGTTTGTCTGGGAATTTGTGTGTATTTTTGTGTGCGTGTGTGCGTATGTCCACATGCATGCCGATCCCGTCTCACGGACAGTCGGACACACGCTCCCTTTGCCTGCTGTGCACAGGCCCACACCCTCACATACACACCTCTCTGTCCTCTCCTCTTCTCCTATCGTGTGTTGATGAGATACGGTGATTTCTCTTAGGGGAGGCGGCAGTCCATCCTAGTGCAGCCCCGCCTTGCACCCGTCCCACTGCGAATGCAAAGGTAATGACTCACCTGACTGTGAACCGCCCACTCCACCTCTGTCTCCTCCCACATCCACTGTATGTACACTAAACTTGTTCTCTCACACACACATACACAAACACACAAACTGCACCTCACCTGCACAAAGTCATATGCACCTCTACTTCCCAGCCAGTGTTAATTATACTAGAATGAATGTTAACAAAATCAGAAAAAGTCTCGTTTTATGTAGCCTTTATGTAGATTGAGGAGTTTAAAAGAGATTGGAAGATTAAAAGTTGAGTCTTGTGTAGACAGATAGATAGATAGATAGATAGATAGATAGATAGATAGATAGATAGATAGATAGATAGATAGACAGACAGACAGACAGACAGACAGACAGACAGACAGACAGACAGACAGACAGACAGACAGACAGACAGACAGATAGATAGATAGATAGATAGATAGATAGATAGATAGATAGATAGATAGATAGATAGATAGATAGATAGATAGAAATATAAATACTGATAGATAGATAGATAGATAGATAGATAGATAGATAGATAGATAGACAGACAGACAGACAGACAGACAGACAGACAGACAGACAGACAGATAGATAGATAGATAGATAGATAGATAGATAGATAGATAGATAGATAGATAGATAGAAATATAAATACTGATAGATAGATAGATAGATAGATAGATAGATAGAAATATAAATACTGATAGATAGATAGATAGATAGATAGATAGATAGATAGACAGACAGACAGACAGACAGACAGACAGACAGACAGACAGACAGACAGACAGATAGATAGATAGATAGATAGATAGATAGATAGATAGATAGATAGAAATATAAATACTGATAGATAGATAGATAGATAGATAGATAGATAGATAGATAGATAGATAGATAGATAGATAGATAGATAGATAGATAGATAGATAGATAGATAGATAGATAGATAGATAGATTGATATACAGATGCAATAAATTTCTTATCTATCTATTTATCTATATCTGTATATCAATCTATCTGTAGATAGATAGATAGATAGATAGATCGACCGATAGATTGATATACAGATATAGATAGATAGATAGATAGATAGATAGATAGATAGATAGATAGATAGATAGATAGATAGATAGATAGATAGATAGATAGATAGATAGATAGATAGATAGATCGACCGATAGATTGATATACAGATATAGATAGATAGATAGATAGATAGATAGATAGATAGATAGATAGATAGATAGATAGATAGATAGATAGATAGATAGATAGATAGATAGATAGATAGATAGATCGACCGATAGATTGATATACAGATATAGATAGATAGATAGATAGATAGATAGATAGATAGATAGATAGATAGATAGATAGACAGACAGACAGACAGACAGACAGACAGACAGATAGACAGACAGACAGACAGACAGACAGACAGACAGACAGATAGATAGATAGATAGATAGATAGATAGATAGATAGATAGATAGATAGATAGATAGATAGATAGATAGATAGATAGACAGATCGATAGATAGACAGACAGATAGATAGATAGATAGATAGATAGATAGATAGATAGATAGATAGATAGATAGATAGATAGATAGATAGATAGATAGATAGATAGATAGACCTATAGATTGATATACAGATATAGATAGATAGATAGATAGATAGATAGATAGATAGATAGATAGACAGACAGACAGACAGACAGACAGACAGACAGACAGACAGACAGATAGATAGATAGATAGATAGATAGATAGATAGATAGATAGATAGATAGATAGATAGATAGATAGATAGATAGATAGATAGATAGAAAGATAGATAGACAGACAGACAGATAGATAGATAGATAGATAGATAGATAGATAGATAGATAGATAGATAGATAGATAGATAGATAGATAGATAGATAGATAGATAGATAGATAGATAGATAGACAGACAGACAGACAGACAGACAGACAGATAGACAGATAGATAGATAGATAGATAGATAGATAGATAGATAGATAGATAGATAGATAGATAGATAGATAGATGGATAGCTGAAACTTCTCAACACATTTTAACACAATTTTAACACTTTTCAAAACATTTTTGGCATTAATAATACTATTAACCGCATTATATCTGCTAAAAGTAACAAATTACATTACGATTAGTTTTAACTAGCATCAGCTAGTTTTTCATTAATTTTGCATAAAACATTAAAACTAAGCCAAATGCAATGACATTATTTGGATACAAGTGCATTATCAAATGCTGATTATCCTGAAAATCATTTTTGCTACCATGTCCTGATTCATAGAGATGGTGTTTTGGGGGGGAATTTGTTTGTTTGCTTTGCAGGAGGCTTCACCTCACATCCATGCAAAATGTCATAACTTCAGCATAATCTGACAATAAAGGTAGGCAGGGCATATGACTCAGTGCAAGGTGAAGGATTTCTCATCACCATGTCCATTCTATCAACATCATCACCATTGCACTCTGAAAGAGATGATGATGAATTCTGGGAAATCTCCGTATCTTTCTCCGTGCCGCCCTGACAGGAGTCAGGGGTGGGTTATCAGCGTGCATGAGATCCCGGATGAGTGTGAGTGTATGTACGTGTTCACGCTTTTGTTGTTCGCAGTGTTTAGTGCGCTTCTGGTGGTTTACTGTAGAATTATTTGTGTAGACAGTTGTGCATTAAGTGATGTGTAGCTGTTTCGCTAGTTTGTTGCATAGAAATGTAATGTTCATGGTTGCATTAATAACTCATTTTTACACCGTTTCTTTTGGCTAAATAAGGACATGAAAACGTTCGTGTGAAGTAAAAGGCTGAATGAAAATGAAAGGTGAAAGTTGATGTGTTTGATGATTTAGTTGGCTCCACATAATGTTTTAAAGGTTTCTGGGTGTAATTGCATCTAAAGAGCTGTAGAAACACATCAGAACGTTTAAACTCTTTCTTTTGAACCTAAATTACCTGACAGACCAATTCAACCAGGACTTCGATTTGACCACCCAAAGAAAAGCAATGGTTCCAGACAAAAGTGACCGTCGTATGAGTTGCAGTTCTGACAGAGATGCACCCTTTACTCCTGTTGTCGTCATCACATGTCTTTGTTTAGTGTTGCAGCTAGCTCCAAACCTCCGTTCCCCAACACTAATTCCATATTCATTCTCAAATACTAGGTTCTGATTGAGAAGAGAAAGAAATTGCACCAAAACAAGAGTCAGACTGACTTATGTTAGCAAAGCTAGCCACTTCGCTAATGTAACAGTCTGGAACCAAAGCAAATTCCTTGGTGTTAAAAGCATAGAACCTATTAAAGCTGAGCTATTCACTTATAATTCTTGTAAAAATGAAGTCAAACACAAGTGTCAGGTGAGTATTTTTAAAATGGTCAAACATATCATCAGCAAATGTAAAGTGCAAATGTTGTTGTCATGTTGTTTTGTTGAGTTTCTCATGCATTAGCCTCAGCTTTAACTTCAGGTTGATTTAACTCCAATGTTTCCACCCCAATACAGACTTCACTGAAAAGGACTGATCATGATGAAAAACACACTGAACATGATTTAGATATAAAATGAACTGAGGCTGCTTTTGGCACTGCACTGCACCTCTGTAGGTAAGATTAGAAGATAAGAGCAAAATAAAAATGGTGTCTCTCCACTATATGTGAATCTTAGAGCTCTAAAAGATCTGAAAGTCAAACTATCCCATTTTTATGTAGCAGACATGGGGCTTGAGGTTGTTTTCACACTTGAGCTTTTGTTGTGGCACGAACCCAAGTTCAATATAATTTAACCAGCAATTGTGATACACTAGCTATGAAACTATTGAAGGTCCAATGTAAATATAGTAAAAAAAAAAAAAAATTAAAACGTTAAACACCAAATATCTGTCCTGTAATATATTAGCCAAAGTGTTTCATAAATATGTAACTTGATATATACATTTATTTCAAAATTTTCAGATGCATACAAACATACTACTTGATAGAGAATTTAAAAAATATGATATATCAGTTGCAATACTTTCAGTGTGACTCTTTCTGCAGTAATGAGTGACTCTGTTTTCTTTGTTATGACTAATTCACTGAATCTTTCTCAACCAATTTGTTCAAAAACATCTATTCATTTAGGCACAGGTACAGCAAGTACACTCCATAGGAGTGAGTCATTGAATCATTCACACAAACGTTTCGTTGAATTAACACTAATTAATTCAAACCAGTGCTACATTTAAGTCCACTTTTTTATCCCTTTCCCTCTGTTTCGTTCACTCAGATGTACATCATAGCTTACATTGCATAAGTGCCCACTGTGGGCGAGACCCTTGCAACGGGTTTAAATGGAAAAATCAAGGGGTCAAGGGTCTGTCCAAATAAGCTTCCCTCATCCACTTTACAAAGTTGATTGGACTTCAAAATGGCGACGAGTATTTCCCCAAGGAGAAGTGCTTAGAGAAGTTTGCAATAGGCTGCATCCATGAATTGTTGGATTTACTTAAAAAAGCCGTGTCAAGTGGTTCCACACAACTATATTGAGTAATTTGTACAAATAACAATTTAGTTGTATGAACAAAAGAAATTCAAGTAAAGCTGACTCAATTTCATTGAGTAAATGCAAACCATTTGAATTTACATAATGTTACATTTTAGATAAATAGATAGTTAGATAATACATAATTGTTACATAATATTGTTATATTATGTTTATAGAAGTACGTTAGGTGAACAGAACACATTTTTTTTACTTAATCTACCTAATTAAATTAACTAGTTGCTCTACAATATGCACAAAACAATTGCTAATTGAACAAACTCATTTCAAGCATGAAACTCGTCCTATAATCATGCGTATATGAGCGCTCACAGCCTAAACACAGACGCTACTCTTCTGCATAACGGTAACCATAAAATTAAAAAACATTACAGATACTCCTCTAAATATCCAACATAGCTGAACATTAAACACTAACATAAACTAACATCATTCCCTTTACTGAAAAACAAATGAAATAACACTTTAATGCCTAAATTTACTCTCCTAATGCAGTTCTTTGCATTGCATGTTGGGAACTACAGATCCACTGCCCAGTTATGTCAGCATTAATTTGTGCGTTTCAGTTGTTAAGTTGATTGAACAAACACTTTTTAAGTAAATTCCCATTTTTAGTAGAAACAACTCAGTTAAATGAAGTTGATGTGTTTTTAAGTAATGTGAACAAGAATGGTTTGAGTGAAAATAAAAACAGTGGTAAGGGTTTATAAAAACAATATGAACAGCACCTTAATTTTTTTTCCAATTGCTACTTGTGAATTCTTATCTGGTAAACATCTTGATGACACTATCGTACTGAGTTTTGAAACACAATACAGTTGGATCCGAATTCACATTCAGACCAAGTGTGAAAACTCCCTGAAATTCTAAATAGTGGATTTGACACTGTTTTGGTTTGAACAAGTACATTTTGATATAAAATATCAAAATTGTATAATCATGCAATATAATACAAATATAATCTATTTTATATAAAACATCTATAAGGTGGTAAATAGTTTGAAACATAATCAGTCTGAGAGTTTATTAAGTTGTTTTATCTAACTCAGCTCAAGATAGTAAAATTATTTGTGCGTTCTTAGAGTTCTAATTTTTATAGAATATATACAAAGCATGATTTGTTCCTTAAAAACCTTTGGTCTGCATAACACTGTCAAGCACATTTGTTGCAAATACAGCCTGTCACAACAGTCCAGATATGCTTGTGATAGCAGAACAAAAAGCATTCCACATAAATATTCATTCTCACTTCCTGTGTTCTTTACAGTTGATCACACTGTTGCATGCTCAGTATAAGGCAATTTTACTGTACTCAGCATTTTTACTGCCAGCTATTATTTTAAAGGGGTCATATCATAATTTTCCTGATCTTTGAGGGGGGGGAAAAGTCAACTATGGGACATCTTACATTGCCACTTTACATATTTGATAACTGGTAATCTACTTTTATGCTTCCATTAGAAGAATTGAATAATCCAATATATATTTTTCATCCAAAAACTAAATTATAATGGCCCCTTTAATACAAAATCAAAAATGAATAAATAAATTGCTCTTCTTGCTTAAAATCACATTTGGGGTATATTTCCCAAAGAAAATCCAAAAACTAGGGATCGTTCTGTGTCACTGACAACCACTCTGGTCTTCTGCAGTGCAACCTCTCAAGAGCACAGGTGTATCAACAACATTTGTAATTCCCTCCTCATCCCTCTCTTCCTTTTCTTTGTGTCTATCCCTCTTTCCCTGAGCGTTTCTGTGGATATTTCTCATTCCTCTACTGTACAACTCATGCTCGTGTTTTATTCCTCCTTTACTACTCTTCCAATCCCTCGTCACCTCAAATCTCTCTTTCTCTCTCTCACACTCTGACCCTGTGACCTCCATATCCTTTGATCTTCCTGTTCTGTACTTCCCTATCGATCTACTTGCCATGGGAACTCCTTTTCACCCCATTTGATTTTTTTTGTGGAATCTTCATCCTTCCATCCCTCCTCCTCCGCCTGCTCTCTTTCTCTCTTCTCCTCCCCTTTCCTCTCTCTCTCTCTCTCTCTGTCTCGCTAGGAAAACCAGCTTTCCGCCTTGGGTTCAGCAGACCCCGGTGTGAGTTTTGGAGGAGAAATGACCAGCGTTCCTGGCTTTGTTGGAGTCTCTCCCTCGGACAAATCCTCCACCCGATCCCCCCCGAATGGAATCTTGTCCTTCCCGTTAGCCCCCCCTCCTCGTTCTCTTCCTCACGCACAACTCCGGCCAAACGGAGAGCTCCCCGGCAACCAAAACTCAGCAACAGCACAGAGGGCAAGTTTGGAGGGGGAGCAGGTCAATAACAACGTTGACCAAATCTGAGAAAATTTTTAGGAATTCCGAAGAAAAAGTCACATCTTTTGTCATCCGCATTATAAGGATGGAACCTCAGTGATTGTTTCTGGGGTTTTTTGTACATTAGACTGAGGACAAGTGGGAGGAGAGACATTACTTGCACCATCCGAAACAAAAGGGCTCTCCATCGGATCCGATATGTTATTCCGACATCACTTTTTCTTTGGATCAAATTTAAAAGCCCCATGCACGTACAGTACCTCTGCCACCACAGGTCATCCAAACCACTGGAAAGTGCTTGCTTCAGGTTCCAGGTTTTTGACTGAGCTCCCTCATATTGTGTAAAAAAAAAAGAAAAAAAAGCTGGGAACAACACCGGGAACGGTGGGCAAACAAACTTATACGTATGTTTCAAAGTGTATAGAGATCCCAATTTGACCCACGAACAGTCGCCAGCTTTGTCTTGGGGATTTTGTCTTGTCATCTGGCTTCCCTAGTGCCTTTCTGTATCTCTAGACAGGGTTTTCAAACGAACAAAAGAATAAGGATGCAGAATTACAGAAATGGTTGTGCAAACTCCACACTCTTCTCGAGATTGCTCATTTAGGAGAGATTGATGTGTTATTCTGCCTCAATGTCGAGCTTTGGAATCTGACCGTGGCACGGGTTTTTGTGGACAATGTCTGGAAAGTGCTTGTGGTCTTTGAATTGCCTCACTAGACTGAACTTGTGCAATGTTTTCTCTTCTCAATCTCAGAACCTATGTGTATTTAACTGGTGCTATGGATTCACAAAGCATTGCTCTGTGTTACATCACTGCCTCCCATTCTGTCATCGTCCTAACTGTTCATATACAGTATGTCTTCGTCCTCCCATTCATCTCCTTACAGGCCAATTTTGACTTTTTTTCAATGTGTGTGTGTGTGCGTGCGTGTGTGTGTGCAACACGAGGTGAGCGCGAGGTGATCTCTGTCAGGTCAAAACCCTTTTGTCTTTTTTCTTAAAACAAGATGCTAGGCCAGAATGCAGTTGTGGTCATAAGGCATTTTTTTTATACAGATGCGTTTTCCTCAAAACGGACATGACGCGAAGTGAGCTGAGATTTCAAATAAGCAGAACTTTGTGTGTTTTTTGGTCTTAAAAGACATTTTAAAGTCAAAGTCAACTTGAAAGCAACCAATTTTACCTCTATATAGTGACATGTTTTTGAGTAAAATGGGTAAATTTGCAATTTTGGGAATTTATTGGATCGTAAAAACGGGTATAATTGATTTCGGTGGCTGGAATTTCAATTTAAGCGGATTAGTGATGTTTTTCAAAGACGGTTAAAAGATTTTGATAAAAGATTATAAAAACAACCCTTTTTTTAAATATAGAATACCATGCATCAAATCACCACAGATAATAAGACAAAGAATGATGTGCATTGAAAAAGTAATTCAACGTATAGCTTTTATCAATTCATGCATTCTGGGAATCGAGCCAATGATATTGGCTTTGCCATGCTGTACCGTTTGAGCAACAGGAAAGCTACAAATTATGAAAAATAAAACCAAGAATGTGCATCGTAAAAGCATAAAGGGTTGCTCAAGCATCTCTAAAGTAGATTTTGGTGCCGTTAAATGGCAATTTTTTTGTTAGAGAACTAACTTGGTTTGAAAAATAATCAGATCTAACGTACTGTACCGAAATATTGCTAGCTATAATTCTTCATTTGAGTATCACTGCCATCTGGTACTGACTGTATTCCCCATCGTTCACTACAGCTTCCGTTTTATTGTTTGTTTTACGATTAATCAGTTCATTGTCATGTTTCTACAGACTCAAGACATTCACGTGGCTTTGCTGATACAAGTCATTCATTTGTAACCCAGTTCATTGCTGATTGCCTTGTTGTTGCATCTAAAACTACTCAAGTTCTGTATGTAATACAGCTACACCAATACAGCAGGCCTAGATGAGAGCGAGGAGACTAAAATCATAACTGCACAATAAAAACACTGAGCTGTACTGTAATATTTAAAGATTGGGAAGGCACTAGAGAGGAGAATGGACTGATTGCCATTTTAGCTTTTAAGAGCTTCGAGGGCTAACTTTAAGTGACTTCTACTCCATTTAGTAATAATCAACAGGCAATTTTGTTTATGTCCCAAAAGCGGTTGAGAAAAATGGGATAACAGGGTTATCGGCTGATAAATGTGCCATGACATGAATATACCTCAGACGTAGAATCGAATGACTCAGGTAAACTTACAATTGCCTCACAGTTTAATGCAAACTGGAAAAAAAAAAAAAAAAAAAAAAACACATTTTAAGTTGAACTGCCTGTTTTGGTAGTTAGTCCATTTCTTCTCTGAGATTAGTAGCAGTGATTGGTCAGCGGCTCATCAAGCACCTCCTCTTTTCCCTGCATCTCCAGCCAGTCACAAAGCTTCATGGAGGACAATCTGGAACCTAATTGGAGGCCTCACCAAGGACATTCTTCAGGTTGGCCAGGGTTTAATTCCAGGGCGCTGTCACGCGATTCAGTTGGTTGACAGAGGGGAAACTGAGGCTTTGACTCAGTGCCAGAGCCGATCCAAAGAAAAAAATATAGGTTCCCCTCCTCTGATGTGCCCTCTCTCTGATTTAATCTGATATGATGACAGTTTGGGATGCCTAACATCTGTCAGGCAGCTTCTGCGTGCCTCTGAACAGCACGAGAGATGACGTCGCATGCTGCGCAAGCGGTTCCTTCAGAGAGCTGGAGAGGTTCTGTGGATCAGATCAATCTCAAAGGTGCTGTTTTTTTAGGTTCTTTACTAACTACATGTAGGATATTGAACAATCCTCTACTTCTTCTCGTTATGATCTTCATATGCCACATTAGCTCTGCCTGTCATGCCTGCCTGTGTCTCCATCACGTCTTTTATTTTCGGGAAACTGAATATGCCCAGCCTTTTTTTTTCCTCAAGAGACGCTGATTTGCCCTTCAGCGGCTTTGGTAAGAGGCTGGAAATATCCGAACTTTTGTTTCCTGGCAGTTTTCTACTTCTTGACTGGACCTCACCCAGATGGAATCACATATTTACATGCTGGTAATGTGAGACGAGAACTGAAAATAATCCTTTTTAGATCCGTGAATTTGTGACAATCTCCTTGCAAAGAAATATCGACAACCTGTTATTTTACCTGCTCCCCCTTCCCGCATTTTGCTACTGTACGTCCTGGATCCTCGGCTACTCCTTTGTATGTGAAAGAAAGATGGATTCTTTTACTTTTTAACTCTTTTTCGTTTCGCTGTGGAGTTCTTGATTTTATGGACGACACTGTTTGGATGTGGAATCCTCTTATTTAGAAATTTGGAACGTTTGTAGGATTGTGGGTAGTTTTGCAAAGCGAAGCCAAGTTGCTGTTTTAAATGTAACTTTATTTCCTTCTTTGGATGCCATTGCCGGGCAACACGGACATTTCTCTGCTTCCTTTTTACACCACTAGACAAAAATATCAATGTTGAGAGATCCTGCAGGTCGAATAATGTTGTGGGTGACTGTGTGTATATACAGTGTGTGTACAGTCTATTGTGTATATACTGGATGTATGGTCCAATATAAATATAAATATATATATAAATATATATATATATGTATTTGTACATAAGGTATGTTTGTATATGCAGTGTACAGAATGTGTTCTTTTACACCGATTCCCCTTTTTCTCAATATGTGGACATGAAAACGCATAACGGAACTTTGTGGGAGTTAAAACTCAAGTTGGCGTCTCATTGGCGGATGTCTTCGAAGCACTTTTTGCTCAGGCTGATTGTACGCAGTCTGAAACCTACGATGCATCGCCGTGAGTCCGCCACGTGGTTCGCCAGTCTAAAGCTTGCACTCATTTTCTCACTGATTGAGGTGTTTTGTAACAGGTTCTGGGTGACCAAGCAATGCTTGTACATAAATATATAGGCTTAATACCTACCGTATGTATGCATATATCAACTTTTCCAGACATAAGTCACCTGCTAATCTTTGCAGCTTTTGCATCTCCTCTTGCTTTCAATTTCAATGCGGTGCCGTGCATCAGATGAGGTTTTGTTGGATCGCTGTAAGAAGGTCGCTCTTGTGAGAAGACGTTCCCATTTTACTATACCGACCTTTTATATGGCTTGATGCTTTATTCCCTCATTACTTGCCTAGCAACTCTTCCATGCAAGTAATCGCTTCTTTGTCCCCTGTAAATGAATGGAGTTCCCATGATGTGCCTCTTTCTAATAAACTTCAGTTGATCTTTGTCAGCCATAAGCCAATCACAGTCATCTTTCTTGACAAGCCATAAGCCCCGCCCCTAAATTTCCATTTTTGAAAAGGGCAGACACTTGGGAATTTTATTTCTTTTTGTATATATTATATTAATAGAAAGAGTGGTATGTCAGAGTGTATTGCCAATGTTTTTGGATTTGTTATGAATGTTGATATTCTGGTTATTGAATTATGGTTATTATTGTAATAATATAATGACTGCTGTTATCATTTCATCATTCTTTAGTTTATTCAAAGCTGTTGAAGACTTTCATTTCTTTTTGAATAAATCTGAATTTATATTTTTCGGGTGGGCTAATTATAGAAATTAAATCAATTAAACAGATGAATAAAGAAATAAATTCTTATTGAATTCATTTATGATATTGAGAATGATGGTTTTTTTATCTATCTATCTATCTATCTATCTATCTATCTATCTATCTATCTATCTATCTATCTATCTGTCTGTCTGTCTGTCTGTCTATCTATCTATCTATCTATCTGTCTGTCTACCTGTCTGTCTGTCTATCTATCTATCTATCTATCTATCTATCTATCTATCTATCTATCTATCTATCTATCTATCTATCTATTTGTCTGTCTGTCTATCTATCTATCTATCTATCTATCTATCTATCTGTCTGTCTGTCTGTCTGTCTGTCTGTCTGTCTGTCTATCTATCTATCTATCTATCTGTCTGTCTACCTGTCTGTCTGTCTATCTATCTATCTATCTATCTATCTATTTGTCTGTCTGTCTATCTATCTATCTATCTATCTATCTATCTATCTATCTATCTATCTATCTATCTATCTATCTATCTATCTATCTATCTGTCTGTCTGTCTGTCTGTCTGTCTGTCTGTCTATCTGCCTGCCTGCCTGCCTATCTATCTATCTATCTATCTATCTATCTATCTATCTATCTATCTATCTATCTATCTATCTATCTATCTATCTATCTATCTATCTATCTATCTGTCTGTCTATATATCTGTCTGTCTATCTATCTATCTGAAAAAATAAAGTTGTGGTTGTTTCAGTTGATATGACTAATGTCACTCAGTTTCTTATGGTCTTCATCAACTCAACTGGGTAAAATCCATCTTTTTTAATGTCTTCAGTCAAAGTAGAAGATATAAAGGAAGAAACAAGATGGAAGCTTATGATTTCAGTATTGCCGTGAGTCGTGTTAAAACTCCCTGTTGATGATTCACAAATGCAGTTGCCAGGTGATGCCAGATGGTTTGCCTGCTAATCGTGTCCAGAGATGAGGGGTTGACGAGAATGTGTTGGATGAAATTACTAAGGCAGTACAAACAAATTCCTATATTGAATAACTTTACCATTTAATTAATATTGAAATATGTTTCTTATTACTGTAACATGAACATGACATTATTTTGCCTTATGAAACTATGACTCTGGACCTATTCTTGAGATAATTTGTAAGACTTACTCAATGTAGGCAACTAAATTCACTTATATTTATACATTTCACACATATTTACGTATAGCCAACAGTTATATTTGCTCTAAACTCGAAGTGTTTTGACTTCATTCTTCATTCATAAAAATATTATTTACAACATGCCTTCAGACAAATCCATTATGTATAATGTATGAAATGTACAGTGATTCATCTCTGATCAATTGATAAAGGCTCCTGGAGACAGTGAGAAAAAAATGGCTTAAGAATAAAACACATTTCTGACAAAATAGTACTGTATTACTATAATACAAAAAAGTCTTATTACAGCTTGAAGAAGTGCCTGTTATTATAATTTCACAGCATAAACACCAACCGGAGCTCGGACAATTATAATACATTTCCGAGTACTAATCGTCATACACCAGCGGCTGATCAGTTCTCCTGCTGCCGAGCGCGACTTGCAACTGTCGCGATATTTGCAGCGGTCGCTCAACTGTGTGCGGTGGGAGGGGGAAAATGGCCGCTCGCGGAGCGACACTAGTAATGATGAGCGACAACAACACAAACACAACCCCCTCAAAATGTGACAGCTGACCCGAACCGACACCAACACACACACCGGCTTCCGAACGGATGGGTATCGCGGCCGGTGACGGGGGAGGTCAGGAACGACAGCGTTTGTGTTTAAGTTGTAATTTGAGGGAAATAGGTGAGTTAGCTAGCCTGCTAACGTTAGCCGCGCGCTAAACTAGAGCTGAACGAACCAGAATCAGAACAGCATACCCAAAAACAGACCACAGCAGACGCACTATCACTGCTAGGATGAGCGGACCGGGTCAGGACAGCGAGCCAGAGGCCAAAGTGCTTCATATTAAACGGCTATACAGGTAAGAGCGTTGACAGCAGGCCGGTACTGTAAGGAAATCTCAATAATTTGTTATATAGTGTATGTTTTTTGGGTCCAAAGTGTTTGAAAATCTATTCATTTACCTAAAATGCTAAATGAGACACTTGACACTTAAATACGAAGGCCGTATAGGCATTCTCAGCCCATAATGTCTCTCATCTGGAAGTCTTATATCGATTGGCGTGAAATAAATGGTATTCCATCTAAATTTACTTTATGATTTATGGCCATGGATACTCATTTTAGTTCCTATAAAAACACAGATATGGGTGATTAAAAATGAGAGGCCAGAATTATATGAGAATTGAAGGCAGAATATATAAAAGCATCTGCACATGCAATGATTAAATCTAAAGCCCTCTTTAATGGAACCGTTTGTTGCCGGTGTTATTGTTTATATGGCCAAAGATTAAATTCTGATAGCTTGTGATGTAAATGCATGGGATTTTTTTTATTACAGCATAACATTAAATGCATGTCTTGTCACTCTGTGTCTCCCAATAAAATCTCTTAATGATAATATTTAAATGCTTAGTTTTATGATCAAACCTCTGTAGTTTTGATTGTGGAGGCAAAACATTTAATGCAATGCAAAACAATGATGAGACGTAAAGCATTCCTCAAAAGCCTGATGTATCATATTTGATGCTTAAGTTTTTAAAATGTATGAGACAAAATATGCTGTTTTGATAATCAAGTAAACCTAAGTTGTTTCAGCTCAGTAAATGTTCATCCTCAAATGTTCAAACATATTCTTATATTTACTTAATAAACATCATTAAAGAATTCAAAGCAAAAAATCACATGTGCCATGACCTAAAGATGGACATTTTTATAATTATACTAAAAGGTCTTTACTTATTAAAAATGTATTAACTATCAATCAGACGAAAGAGGACACGTAGTCGATTGTGTACGGCTTTTTCATCACAGTTTTTATTATATTGACAATTAAGAGGTCTTAGAAATTCATGTATCATATATGATAAAGAAGGGTTTCTGTGGTTAAAGAGTAGCTGAAATTCATCTTGAATTTCTAAATCAAATGCCTTTGTTTACGCATTAAACATAGACAAATAAATCAAACACATAGATCTGATTTTAACATTCACAATATGATTAGTAGAAGAAACGTTTTATCTTTAGTAAGTTAACAGTTTAGGTTTTTAACTTGTTTGTAGTGCATTTTTGTAAAAGTAAAAATACATGTAATGCAAAACAAAACTGATTTGTTTGAAAATTTAACCCCTCACACAAGTCAATAATTGTTTTATTTTGAAAGAGTTAAATTGAATTTATTATATTGTCAGTTTGGGTGTGCATAACAAAGCATTCATCATTTCTTGTCTATTTTCATGAAGGGCCGTGGTGGAAACGGTGCACAAGTTGGATATTATAATCAGCGGCAAGTCGTCTTATAGGGAGGTCTTCAAACCTGAGAATATCAGCTTGAGGAACAAGTAAGCAAGTTTATTCTCTCTGCAACCCAACCAGGCACAGTGCAGTATATTCGGTCAGATTATGTGTTTGCATTGAAGAGAGAGCTTTTATTGCCTGTCACATCTGGTTAGGATGCAGTTACATTAGCTCTGAACAACTGAACAAAACTTACTATCCAGGGCTTCTTTTTTTTGTTATATATGTGTATTTTTTTTTTTTTTTTTTTACCAGATTGCGGGAACTTTGTGTAAAGCTTATGTTCCTGCATCCTGTGGACTATGGACGCAAGGCAGAAGAGCTGCTGTGGAGGAAGGTCTATTATGAGGTCATTCAGGTCATCAAGACCAATAAGAAGGTGCTGTCACGTTACATTGCACCCGTGCCATAATTTAAAATTAGTGTTATTTGATGTTGTATTGGCCATCAGGCTGAAATCCTAACTGTCTTTGCAGCATATTCACAGCCGCAGTGCACTGGAGTGCGCCTACAGGACTCATCTGATCGCTGGGGTGGGCTTTTTTCAACACCTGCTGCTCTATATCCAGTCACACTATCAGCTGGAGTTACAGGACTGCATCGACTGGACACACGTCACCGACCCACTCATTGGTGAGACATGTTTCCATATGCATATTAAAGGCAGCGTTCTCACAATCATGGAAAAACTGGGGAATATCTAAACTAGAGAATTTAGTTAAAATAAGTCTTAAATATTTCTAAATAGGATAAATAGGACAATAGGAATATTACATTATAAAACTAAAATCTTTAGTAAATGTGATTTAATTTTTTTTCTCTCTCTCTTAATTTTGTATATTTGAATTTTATTTAATTGACTAGTAATTGCTCTTTGTTAGTGTAGTCTCTATGAATTAATAACAGAAAAGTTTTGGGAACCCCCAGGTCATCATTTGTCACCCCTCATGTTGTAAATGTATCTAACACGGTATATCCAGGTTTTCCCCAATTATGAAGAAGTTGGAAATATCAGGGAAGTCAAACATTGTGACTTTCAGGCCTGGGAAAGTCAGGGAAAATTATTAGATGTTTTGTGAATGTACATTTGTATAGTTATAGAGTTCCTACGCAGTTTGGAAAATGTGAGTAATGTCTAGTTCTGTATAAGTATGGAAAAAAGGAAACCGAGTATGGAAAACATTTTGTGTTAGTTTACCCAAAAAATTTAAATTATCATGATTATTTGCTCACCCTCAAGATCCAGCCATATGCATCGATTTGCGGCGGAAGAGTAACCATTTACCCGACGCATGATTTATTGACAAATGCGGAAGTGCAGAGAATAGAGCAAAACAAAACACCGGTCACGAATTAGAAGTCGAAAATGAGAATTTTTAAGGAAAATGTGGGAGAATTTCGATATAAGTTACCCAGCCATATTTGTTTGAACTGCGAGAGGCGTCTTGGCTTACGCTTGCTGTTTCAACCCGTAAATCGATACGTATGTCCTTCTGCCAAAAGCTAGTTATTGTAGTTAGTAAAAAAAAAAAAAAAAAAAAATATTGATATTTTTCTTACAAAAACCCAACGCTTCACTTCAGTTGGCCCTTATTAACCTGGAGCTGTATGGATTACTTTTATGATGTATGGATGAACTTTTTTGGGCTTCAAAATCCCCTTTCACCTCCATGATAAAGCTTGGAAAAGCCAGGATATTTTTTAATCTAGTCTGAAAGAAGATAATCATATACACCAGCTAGGATGGCTTGAAGATGAGTAAATCAGGGAATGATTTTTATTTTTGTGTGAACTATCTAAAAGTTTTCTAAAATATAAAATTAAGAATAAAAAAAAAATAATAATTTAATATGATCGCATATTTTCAGTATTCAAAACTGTTTGTCTTTACCATAAGCGAGTCTTTTTTGAACTTCATTAAATGAATGTTTGTGTGCCACTCAAACCAGCAAACAGACTGTGCTTTGCTGTTTGGTGGTCGTGCAACATCAAACCACATTTACAGAATCAAACTGATGTGTCAGAGGTGAATATATGCAGGTTATAAAGCGTTTATAGGTTTCTTCTCATCACAGACGCATGTTATCGCTTTGAGAAAAACATTTACAGTTGACTGTTCTGTATACCATATGTAATTCTGAATATATGCTGTATGAATCTTTTGTTCTGAATGATCTGAAAAATCTTCAGAGAGGTTTGGAACTTTGAGACTGGGAAAGTACGGAATTTTGAAATGGAAATTGTGTAGGAATCCTGTAGTTATCTTGTCAGCTCTAAAATATATAATTGGCTAGAAATGCCTTTTTTGTGAGTGTAATCTCTATAAGAATGATGAAAAAAAAACAAACACTTGAAGTCATGGAAAATTGGTCAAGAAGTTTAGGAATACTGTGTGGCAAAATCTATTGTATGCCACAGTGTAGCCTGTCATACAACCCAGTGTTAGCGTTTGCTGATTTCTGTGGTCAATGTCTGCAGGTCGTAAGAAACCAGTCTCAGCCACCCCTAAAGAGATGGAGTGGGCCCAGATGGCATGTCACAGATGCCTCGTGTACTTGGGAGATCTCGGTAAGTGTGTTCTCACTTGATATTTATTAACATCAGCCTTGGAAAGCTCTGTCTTGCAGTGCGATTTCGTGTTCACGCAATCAGAAATTAAACCATTTAATGTTTTTGAAGCGCGGTACCAAAACGAACTGGCTGGAGTGGAGGCAGAGCAGCTGGCGGAGCGCTTTTATCACCAGGCCCTGTCTGTCGCACCCCACGCCGGTAAGCGAGTCCTTGCTTCTCACATCTTCCCAACAACACATTTTCCTGGCACAGGAGAGCATGCTTTTTATGATTTTCTCTGTTAAACAGTTCATTTTAATTCACATTTAATGGTATTCATTGTTATTATTTCATTTTATTTGAATTTCACGTTAATGCATCGGGGAAATGTTTTGCTGTCTTTTGCAGGCATGCCGTTTAATCAGTTGGGTACGCTTGCTGGAAGTAAATTTTATAATGTGGAGGCTACTTACTACTACTTGCGCTGGTAAGGCATCTGAGAACAGAATCATATTAATGCATATAAAGTGAAACAGACAGTAAATGGTACTGCAGCAATACTCCAGTAACAATAAAGAGGGACGTGCTGGATTGTTTCATTCCTTTCTTTTCCTTTTGTGGTTTAGTATGATTAGCGTTCTAAGAATCTGATAACCCTGTATGAACGTGACGAACTGGTTTTTCCCGTTGAACAGTATTCAGTCGGAGACACCCTTCGACGGCGCTTATGGGAATTTAAAGCGTCTGTTTGACAAGGCAGCCAAGATGTACCACCAGGTGAAGAAACAGGAGATGAAGAAACTTTCACCATCACGCCAGAGGTGTGTTCCCTCTCTTTTATGTACATATAAAAAACAGGGTGAAGCAACGATTCTGAAAATGTTCAGTTTGTTCCTATGATACTAATCAGTGGTTCTCAAACGTTTTGACTTGCCTCCCATTGTGCAACACAATATTCAAAGGCCCCTCATATAGGCTATAGTATTTCTACTGATATTTCTTCTGTAATTATGACAAAGCTGCTTGTTTTCAAATTTTGTTCTACTACCAGAAACTGGGAGTGTCAATATATTAAATAAATTGACTACAATTATTTTTATTCTAAGTATTAAAATAGTATGTTTATGATTGATATAATGTACAAACCGAAGTATGTAAGCGATTTAAGCTAAATGAATTGCATATTATTTAAGATAATTTAATTTAAATCATTTTAAGCCATTCTGTTGGGCCCCTTGGAAGTTTGCATCTAACAATGCCCTTTAAAGTGCTCCGCAATAACCTGTGGCCTGTTGCATGAACCTAGCTGAACAAACTCTGAGTGTCAAAGTTGGTTTAGGCTTGGAAAAACCATACAAATCCAACCTGGTTTAGATCAGATTCAGCGGGCTGACAACGTTCTGTATAAACGTTCTCTGTCAACTCAGGTTTGATTCACCAGGAAGTATGACGGCGATCAGCCAATCACACACAACATGGGGAGTGTCAGTTTGAATCACTTCTAGTGAGAGAATCACGCAATTCACTTCTCTGTTGAACACTGAGAAATTATGAAAAAAATTAATAAACTTAATTAAACTCATTTACAAGAATAAACTGCTGCTGCAGTGAACATATGAGAAGGCAGCTGAAAGAAGTGCAAGTGAATCAAATGCATTTAATAATTTAAATAGGCTCACAAAGAACAAAAAAGAAAACATGTTAGCTTAGTCATGTTAAAAGCTTTTTTATTTATATGTATATATTTATATTAATTTAAGTACGCTGTTTGATAATAATTATTTGACTAAATGAATTATAAATAGTTAATTATTAATATAATATATTATTACAGGCAAAAATTTTATTTTTTTACTATGAACTGCTTTAAGTTGGAGTGAGAGATACAGGGAAGTGGTCACTTTGCTCTCAGCTGATTGGTCCAGTTTTGGCTCGCGATCTCAAACCCTCAGGAGCAGGTTAGCGCGTAGTGCAAGTTAACATGTAGATAAATGCCTCTATAAACCAATCCACCTTCTTAAGTCTGAAAAACCTGTTTGTTTCTTCAAACAAATCTCAAACATACCTGTGTAGCATCTAAAACCGGCTTCATGCAACAGGCCTCAAGAAACCACACAAAATTCATTGTCATGGTGGAGACTATTAGGAGCAAGCAGCAGTCACATTAATTTGACTATTCTTGTTTCAGGTCAAAAGACATCAAAAGACTGCTGGTGAGCTTCATGTATTTGCAGAGCCTGTTGCAGCCCAAGAACAGGTGAGAGCGTCAACCCGTTTAATGATCAAAAATAAAACTAAAAAATCCCTGCCCTGAAAGGTAAAAGATATAATTTGAGAATCATATCAACTTTACTAATAACCTGTGACCTTTTTAGTCTGATGGAGACGGAGCTGACGTCACTGTGCCAGTCCGTGCTGGAAGACTTTAACCTGGTGCTGTTCTACCTGCCCCTTCCTGCTCACGGCAGCCAGTCCGCCAGCGAGGAAGAGGAAGAGCACGACTCTGTCTGTTCTGTGCTTCCTGACAGCCTCATATTCAAGATGATAGTGACTTGCCTTATGGTGGTGCACAGCCTGAAAAGAGGGGGTAAGTATGCTCTGAAAAGATTGATCATGATGTTCGACATCGGCTACGCATTTTACGCCATGTCTTTTTGTCATTGATTGTGTCCCACCGTTTCCTGGTAATACTGCAAAACCCAAACAGATTCAACATTGTAAAGGACTAGCAATAAATACTATCTTTGGTTCTTGTCCGAACCAGTCACCACATGCCATGAGATGTATATATATATATATATATATATAATTTGTGTATGCATATGTGTATACTTTTATAGTATTTATTGATATTTTGAGTTAAGATTTTAGTTCAAAGAATTTCACTTTTAGATAACATAAAACGTTTCACACATAAGGGAACTGTAAAATTGTGATTTCCATCCTTTGAAAAGTCAGGATATTAAAAATGTTTATAAAATATCTGTTGATTTAATGGCTTTTTAGGGCACCGTTGGAAGCGTTCAAACCACAGTTGTTATTTTAATTTTCTCGCAAATGAAATGCAAACTCATCTGTCAACTGTAATTCAATTCTAGCTTCAAAGCAGTACAGTGCCTCCATCGCTTTCACATTGGCTCTGTTCTCCCATTTGGTCAATCATGTCAACATTCGACTGCAAGCTGAACTGGAGGAGGGAGAAAGTGATGTCCCACCCCTGCGCTCTGAAAACACTGGTACGGGTACTTCTTTGTGCTTTTGTCTTTCTGATTGTAAGGTACTTTTGGGTACTTTCGTAATCTGCTAGAAAAGTTGCCATATCTGCGAAGAATATATGCAGTGTGGCCTTAGATTTTAGTAGAAAACAAGTATCTTAGAAAAAGGGCTGGATGATATTGGATAAAACGGACATTGCAATATTTTGTTTTTCTGCTATATTTCAAGGATATGAAATATTTCAAGTTGAAAACATGCTATTATTTAATGTCATTCATAACTGAATGTGATGAGACAAGAAACATTTTGTGCTTTTGGCATGTTAGACATGCAAATAGCCTAAGAGCGAATATATTTACAAAAATATATTATTTGCAAATAATTTAAATTGATTATTTAATAACTACAGTAGACCTGAAACTTTTACTGTTCTTATTTCGTTTTCATTATTCGTTTAAATCACTTTTAATGTTTTAATTATTTAATTCCTTTTAATTAAAAATCCTTTTAATTTTGTCTTTACTTTGTTTGTCTGTCTATGTGGCTCTTTGCTTAAAATGAACCTTACCAATGTGATGCATTTGTCCGTAGATGATGCTGATGGCAGAGATCACAGTAGTGCTGCTCTCTCAGAGGAGAGGACCCTGCAGAACGGTTCCCTGGAAGAGGATGATGACGAGGAGAAGGAGAATGAGGAAGGCGTGACTAAGGGGAACGGAAGTACAGTGGGGACAAAGAAAAGCCTGGAGAAGAAGAGATCAGCTGAGGAGAAGCAAAAACAGAAGCGGAAGTTCTCACGGCTCTCGATGCTTCGCCGCAGACGCTGCGCCCACAAGGAGGATGAGAGCGACCTGAGCGAGGGATTTGAGAGTGATGAAGAAGAGGACGAAGAAGGTGGCGGTCCGATAGATGATCTGGGAGCCACTAGGGTCCAGATGAACTCTTTAGGTAGGGAAGGGCGGAAAGGACCACTGGCAGGAGATGGCAGCTGGGAAAGTGGTTCAGAGGAGGATGAGGGCGGCACTGCTTTTGACGTCGAGACAGATTCTGACATGAACAGTCAGGAATCTCGTTCGGACCTAGAAGATATGGAGGATGCCGAGAATGCACCACAGCAGCCGCAACAACAAGAGGAAAATGAGCAGCCGCAACCATCTAGAGAGGAAAACTCGACCCCTCCTGTAACCAATGGCCCTTTAGTGTCTAATGATGCCAGCATCAGCAGTAACCTGCAGGCCATGTCCTCTCAGCTCTTCCAGGCAAAACGCTGCTTTCGACTCGCCCCCACCTTTAGCAATGTACTTCTCCGCCCTGCACCTGCCACTAACCCCACCCCAGATTCAAACTCCGCTCCAATACAAGAAGCCACACCTCCTACCGGAGAAACGCTGAGACAAATGAATCCAGAGATAGCTAATGGAACCAACGACAATGGTACATTGCATACAAAAAAGTCATTTTGAGTTTTCTGCAATTAATTGAGCTCAGTCCATCCATGCTTTTTTTTTTTTTAAAGATATACTTTACGCTTTTGTTAAGCGGTAAGAAGTTGTTCAGATCATCTTTTCTCCTGACAAAATCAATATAATTGAAAATATTTCCATCCACTAAATGTAAGATTTTCCATATTCCAAGCTTGCCTGCAGCACTGGTGACTTCATGCGCCTGTGCGAGTCGTGAAAATTATGAAAATCTAGGAATTCAAATCAGTAGGTGTAGAAGCATGACAAGTTACTGAGTAACTAGCTGTTTTATGGATGGAAACTAATATTATTACAGAAATCTTATTAGTAATCAGTTAGACTACTAGTTACTGCAAAAATTAATATTATTACTGTAACTAGTAACTAGTTACTCCCCAAAATTAATACCGTCAAAATGGAGGAAAATGTGAATAACTGCGCTGCAGGTCGATTTAAGGTGTGCCCCTAAATTTTCTACTTGTGCTTCAGTTTTTCAGTTGCACTTTATTTTACAGTACGTGCACTTACCTTAGAAAGTACTGGATAACATAAGGTAACTACATGGGTCAGGTGTTGATGTAGGTTCAGGGTTATTACCCAGTTATTGCAATTACTATATTAAGTACATATTATGTACATGGGGAACAGGACTGTAAAAAAAAAAAAAAAAGTGCTACCAAATTTCTACATAAAAATCAGTCTACGGGTTTTCATAGACAACCTAGGAAGTCGAGGAAGGTCTAGTTTTTTTAAGTTGTTACAAGCTGTTCACACATTGAGAATAAAAAACTCATGTCATTCCAAACCCGTAAGACCCATATTCATCTTCGGAACACAAATTAAGAGCTTTTCGATGTACGAAATACGAGAGTTTCTGAGCCACACTTTGGCAGCAAATTCATTGCACCTTTTGAGGTCCAGAAAGATTGTAAAGACATTGTTAAAATAGTCCATGTGACTGCAGTGGTAGCGCTGAACATAACGGTGTAGGAGAATGACGGAAGAGAAAAGAATGTTTAATAAAGTCGTTATTTTTGTTTTGGTTTTTGCGCAGTATTCTCATCTCTTCATAACTTTAAGGTTGAGCCACTGTAGTCACATGGATTATTTCAACGATGTCTTTACTGCCTTTCTGGACCTCAAAAGGTAGAATGACGTAGCTGCTTAAGTGTGGTTCAGAGACCATCGGATTTCATTGAAATATCTTAATTTGTCTTCCGAAGATGAAGAAAGGTCTTACAGGTTTGAAACGACATGAGGGTGAATAATTAATGATAGAAATAAAATTTTTGAGTGAACTACCCCGTTAATGGAATGCAGGTTAGTGCATACATTTAAAACGAAGATTATTTGATTTGTTGTTCACAGATCCTGACTCAGATTCTGAGGGCAGTGTGCACAGCAACCACTCGTTACCCAGTGAGAAAACCCTTTCTGAGAGACTGGAGATTCTGACCAATCAGGGTCTCATCCAGGTGGTGAAGGTCTTTTTGGATTGGCTGAGGACAAACACTGATATCATCCTCATGTGTGCACAGGTACATATATGTCAATATGAAAATCTGTATTTTTCCTGAGTAAACAAATTCCAGTTAAAAAAAAAAAAAAAAATCCCCATTATTTTCTTCGCTACACTTTTGTATACATGTTGGTCTTTGGTCTCTACTCAGAGTTCTCAGAGCTTGTGGAACAGACTCTCAGTGCTGCTTAATTTACTTCCTGAGGGCAGCAAGATATTAGAAACAGGTGAGCGTAAACGTTTTTTATTATTATTATTATTATTATTATTATTATTAAAAGTAAAACTATTCTTTACAAATTCCCTCATAACACAACCCCTTTCTGTCGTTCTGTTGCAGATTTAGGTCTGAATAAGGATGTAACAGAACTCCTGAATGAGTGTGAGCAGTCTAGTTTGGTCCAGACACTGCTGTTACCTGAGGATCTGGCCCTCCGCCACCTCCCTGCCCTCAGCGTAGCCCATCGACGCCTGGACTTCTCTAGCGAGAGACCACCACTTACCCCTCTGGATGAGGTAACATCACACTTACCTCTTTATGTGTTCAGCTTTTTTAAAGAATTCAACAATTGATTTAATAATTTGTTTGTGTCATCAGTAAAAATTAGGCATTCTTCATATATTCAAAACATATATTTCATATAAGATTACAGTTTTTCCTTGTGTTTAATTAGTAAAAACTATAAAAAAAATTTTTTTACTTGCATACTAAATATTTTACTTGCATTAAAACATGTGCATTTCAAAGAAACCTTATGAATGGTGCTTTAAATTTTGCTTTACAAAAATTATTTAGAATATACATAACACTACCATTCAAATGTTTGGGGTCAGTAAACCATTTTTTTTTTCTTTTGCACAACAACTGTTTTCAACATTGATAATAATACAAAATGTTTCTTGAGAACCGGATCATGTGACACTGAAGACTGGAGTAATGATGCGGAAAATTCAGTTTTGCATCACAGGAATAAATTACATCTTAAAATGCATTAAAACAGGCAGCAGTTATTTTAAATTGTAATAAATTGTAAAAAAAAAAAAAAAAATGCAGCCTTGGTGAGCATAAGAAACTACTTACTACTTAGATCTTACTGACCCCAAACTTTTAAAAGGAAGTATATATATGTAAGCTTCCTCAAAAGTACTAAATCAATTGGAATCATGAGTGTCATAATCCAGAGTAATGTTTTGTTCAGGGAAAATCAAGTAGTTGATTCCAGCTAATTAGCATACAGAGAATTTCATAAAAATTCCGTAAGCGCAATTAACATTCATTGTCTTTTGCTTTCTCTCATGTTCTTCCTTTTATGTCTCGTTTTCTCTGTGCTGTCCAGTGTGTGGTGCGCGTGTGCTGCATTCGCAGCTTTGGACACTTCCTCACAAATCTCCAAGGCAACGTGTTGCACTTCAACCCAGAGGCGGGCATCTTCACCAGCATCAGCCAATCAGAGCAGGAGAATCTGATTCAGCAGGCCAAGGCCCAGTTCCGCATGGTAAAAGACATGATATTTAATTGTAATGAAAGAAATAAGAAATCGAATCTATTAGTGGAGCAATAATAGCTTTGCTTCAATTTGCACTAGAAACTCTTTTCTCTTGAAAACAGTAAGTCAGCTGATTTCTATTGCTTGTTCGGACGCACCGACTCGTTTGGTGATTTCAGTAGCTGTAGTTGTTAAATGCACGCCAAAATAGTCGTGGAAAGTGCCTCTAAATGATGGGGTCTACACAGACATGTCTGTGTTAAAGAAAACAAGGCTTTTTCATAAAACCTCACCACATTTGTGAGGTTTTGCCTGAGAGCCTTATGTTGCCAAGCAACCATGCAGCCCTTAGGCGTAGAACAAATGATGATTGAAGTGCCACCTTGCTGTGTCGTTGAAGAGGCGGCTCTTTCTGGTACAATTTCATTAAAACCTTCAGGGCCTGCGAATGAAAAGCTTGTCATGGACTGCTAGACATTCATGGAATAAAACCCAAAGTATATAACAGTATGTTGCGTGTGCAACAGCGCATGTGCAAGTGACTTATGGGCTTGAAAACAGTCACCAAGATAGTGCGCACACACCAAATGTGTCTTTCCGTGCTCATGGCCACAAGCCTGAAAAGGTACTTTGAAAGCCTCGCACGCTCACTTGTGAAAATGAAGTTTACCCCGGCCTTAAAGGGGCTAGTTCAACCAAAACTGAAAATTGTCCCATGATTTAATCACCCTCAAGCCATCCTAGGTGTATATGACTTTCTTCTTTCAGACGAACACAATCGGAGTTTGTGAATGAATTATAAAAAAGCTAATTATAAATGCTAGTGAATAGGGCTCGAGATTCAAAATAATCAATCATAGAAGTAATCCGTGCAGCTCCAGGGGGTAAATAAAGTTCTTCTGTAGTGAAGCAATGCATTTTGAAATTTATTCCTGATGCAAAGCTTAGTTTTCAGCATCATTACTCCTGTCTTCAGTGTCACGTGATCCTTCAGAAGTCATTCTCATATGCTTATTTGCTGCAAGAAACATTTCTTACTTTTATTAATGTTGAAAACAGTTGTGCTGCTTCATATTTTTGTGGAAACTGATATATTTTTCAGGAATCTTTGAATAGAAAGAACAATAAACCCTGCTAGTTGGAAAACAAGAAAATGTGTGGTGTAACATCTGAAGCAGGATCATGACTGATCTTCATGGGCACAAATAGGGAACAGTATACAAATAAATTTAATATGCAAAACCATCTTAAAATTTATTAAAGATGAAACGCTTGTATGTTATATTTAATATTTATCTCTCTGTCTTTATATTTTCCCTCACTCTTTGCCTTTGGGTTGAAATGTGTGAAACTGCAAGGTGCCCTTTTTGTAGTTTACTTCCCAGAATTGTAAGGTTGAATTTCTGCGGTTTAATCGGTAATCTCTTTTTAGTGCACTTTGAGGTTATTCTTTAGAAAACAAAAACAAAAGGAGCAAATCCTTTTAGCGTTTGTCTGTCTGTCTATTTACAGTATACTGCTCTTGTGTGTTTTTTTTAGCTGCTTATTCACACCTTGTGTTTACTAAAGGTAAAATCTGAGTAATGTTTTGAGGTTACACAGAGGTTATATTGACCTTGCCTCATGTCGCCCACAGGCGGAGGAGGAAGCTCGCAGGAATCGGCTCATGAGAGATATGGCCCAGCTGCGCCTACAGGTCTGACCAGCTGTTGGGTTTATTTTTAACTTTCATTAATGCACGTCGTCTTCACGACATTTATCCAAATGTACTCAATTAATTGAAACAGTAATGAACCATTTCCTTGTCTCTCTCTCTGCAGTTGGAGGTCTCTCAGCTGGAGGGCAGTCTGCAGCAGCCCAAAGCCCAGTCCTCCATGTCTCCTTATCTGGTGCCAGATACCACCGTTCTCTGCCAGCACCTGGGGCTGCTCAGACAGCTGGCTGCCAGCGGCTGCTTCATCATCATCATCCCTCGCACAGGTCAGTCCACGAGTCTCCGCCAATCTCCGAATGAGGGTTTCCACAGATGTGGGATATCTGGAGATTTCAGGAGAGCATGGACATGTCGTGGAAATTAATTAAATCTAATTACTTTAAGATTTCTATAGTGGTTACTAAAACTCATTTTCAGTTATTGAAATAACTGAAGCTGAAGTCAAATATTTATTATTTATATTATATTATCATTATATTTATACCTGAAAGCGGAATTATCCTTTACATTTCCGTTCTCTGGTGTTTCTAGTCAAACGAGTGTATTTTCCAAGCTGATAATGTAACATTAAACCTATGAAAATGGTTTAAAAATGCACATGGCTCTATAGTGCCATCAGTGTCGCAGCGACCGGCTTTTGGCAGTGCCTCACTCGCCAAAGTTTAATGAGTGCGTAGATAACATGAAGCTGCCTGAAGTTAGCTACATTAAAAACAGATGTGCGCACATATCCTACATAAAGCTCCCGATCGGGCGAAGAGCACAAATATACCTTTTATGG
This sequence comes from Opsariichthys bidens, assembly GCA_037194245.1. Classification (NCBI taxonomy): domain Eukaryota; kingdom Metazoa; phylum Chordata; class Actinopteri; order Cypriniformes; family Xenocyprididae; genus Opsariichthys; species Opsariichthys bidens. The sequence continues at coordinate 5,756,764 of CM074300.1, read as the reverse complement.
GGAGTATTTTAACTGAAGAGCTGCGAGCGCTGCTCATTTTCTCTTGTCAAGTATTTGCCATAAAATGCAAGGCATATGGCGCCATATACAGACATTCTTTTCAGGTTTGCTGGTGCTAAAAACATTATTTTCCAGTTTATTACAGTTTATTGCTGTTGTTGTGGCTGTCAACAACAGCACAGCTAAACCCTGCACTGATTAAATTTTTTTGTAATGTTCAAGAAGTTTAATTCATTCAGTCACCCCGTTTTGACAATGTGTTCCAATTGAGACTGGAACAGGACAGCATACAAACGGAAGTTAGAATCCATCGTGGCGGCACTCATCGTTAACTCAGGAAATTGGTGTAGATTGTAAATATATCATGAAATTTTGTAATTAGAAAAATGATGAAACTATGTTGCTCTTAGAACTAACTAAAATAAATTTGAAGTAATAAAAATAAAATAAAGCTATATAGAAATATCTTTAAAAAATGAGTTGAATTTAATGAATTTTTACAATATATGCAAGTATAATGCTAATTAGTATTTATTAATACAAATTCTCTTAACAGTATATGAACAATACTAAAATAACCTGCTTGCGAGGCCCGATATTACAGGCAAATCGTTCTTTTGAGTCATCCGAAGCTTTTCATGAAAACCATCATTGTGAATTTATTCATTAGCATGTCAGTCTGACTCGAAATGATTTTTAAACAATCCTTATTCAGTCTAGAAACTGGAAATGACATGGAAAAGGAGTGGGAGCCTTGGCATAGATATTTGACATCTGAATGGCAACCTTCTGATTTTATGTGCCAATATTTTTAATTGGCTAACCATTTTTACACTAGTTCTTTTTAAATGGCTACGCTTTGAATGATTTAAGATGGAAACTTCTCAAGTTTGGCACCTCATATGTAGTGAAAAGTAATCTCAAATGGACATTTTGCACAGTAGGTGCTAACCGCCAGGAATGATCAATCAATACGTTTTTAGTAACCGATTCATTTCTGGTCTCTCGCAGTGATTGATGGTCTGGATATGCTGAAGAAAGAGAACTCTGGAGCGAGAGATGGCATCCGGTTCCTTGAGACGGAGTTTCGGAAAGGGAACAGGTACATCTTGAGCTTAGCAGATACTTTAGCTCCAAGTTCCAGACTGCAGACTTGTAGAACACGACGTCTGATTCTAACATGCATTTAAATTTTATACGGCACCATTAAACAGTCAAAGTCAATGTTTTAATGCGTCACACTTGAGCATTTATTCTTACTTATTATGTAACAGGTACATCCGCTGTCAGAAAGAGTCGGGAAGAAGCTTTGAGAGGGACAAATTGAAACGACAGGACATAGAAGCCTGGTAAGCCCCATCTTCTTCACTTCCTGTTTCGGAGCGGAGTGATTTTTAAATTCAGTCGTGAAGCCCTGTAGGGTTTTCTGCTGACGGGATCAGTGCATTGATTGTTCCTGTTGGCAGGCACCTGTATAAGATGGTGGACAGCTGTCGTCAGCTGACGGGATCTCAGAGCAATGGAGATGAAGACACCGCTGGCATGGTGACCATTTTGACAGGACACTCATTGGAGGAGCTGACTGAACGGTCTGCTTCCATGAAGGTCAGTTGTGCATTATATGACCGCTGATAGGTTTTTATAGTCATTATAGTGTGATATTGGTGGGTAGTATGACCAAAACATTACAACAGTATGCGACTGTTAAAAAATGTATTGGCCATTGAATCACTCATTCAAGAGCAGAGGTGTAATGTAACGAAGTAATAATACTTCGTTACCGTACTTAAGTAAGTACAGATTTTCCCAAAAAATACTCGAGTATTTATATTTCTTTCAACTTTTACTTTTACTCCACTACATTTCTTAAATAAAATGTATACTTTTACTCCGATACATTTCCCCAAAGCATTTTCGTTACTTACTACAAAATAAAAAAGGAAGAACACAGACTGTAAACAAGCATGTGCAAACAAGTGCTCGCACAGCCGCGCTTGATTTCATTTTCCGGGTTGTGTTCGTTTCTGGAGCTGGAGTGAGAAGAGTGCGGTACGAGAGCGACCTCTAGAGGCGCTCTCTGATAAAACTATCACTGAAGCCTCGTACAGTTTGTTTTAACACGTGACGCGAGACTGCGCGGGGACACTTCAAAAATGGATTTAAAACAGACAACAAAGCGGTATGTTATGCAGTACACTACAATATATGATTTCATATCACTAAAGTAATGAGTTTGTTGACTAGACGCTGCATTAGTGTGTTTGCCGTCGAGGCTGAGCGGATGCTGACGTTAGTAGTAACGTTACCTCAATCGGTTCAATGTGACAAAAACACCAACTGTTTAATGTCACAATTGTTACCCTCTATTTGCATTAGTTTATATCCATTTGTTCGATTTTATGCATTCTTTATTCAGCGAAGATGCATATTTAAATTGTATCCTAATCCTGCAGTCGACAGATTTCAGTTTTTTTTTTTATCGCACTTTAACACATTTCATCAAGTGTTCTAAAATAGAAGCCAATAATGAGTGAAAGTACACATATAATATGCCTTTGTGCGCAAATATGGCCATTTTTAAGCATGATTGTTTGGATTTATGTGAAATGGAAAAACTTATAATAGAGTTCATTTGTGACATTAAAGGTTAATGAAAGCGTTGTTCATTGTTAATTTCAATATTTACATTTTAACATTTTAAAGTTGCCTCTTACATTAATTATAATGCACTATGAATTAACGTGAATGATCAAGGTATAATTAATGTATTAGTATTTTTAAATATTTAAAACTTACAATAAACATTTTGCCATTTTTTAAAATTCAAAGCAAACAAAACAAGAAAGAGTTCAAACAATCTGCTGCTCAAACTGTGTATAGAACAATTTTTACTAATATTTTATGCTTCTTTTGTATTTTGCATTTACTTTTACTTTAAATACTTAAGTATGTTTAATCTCAAAAAAATACTTTTCATACTTAAGTACAAAAAATATCACTTACTTTAAAACTTTTACTCAAGTAATATTCTAAACAGTGACTTCTACTTCTACCAAAGTCATTTTCTGGTAAGATATCTGTACTTTTACTCAAGTATGGCTTTCAAGTACTTTATACACCACTGTTCAAGAGATCCATTCAAAAACATTGATCCAGTAATGAAACAAGTGAAGTCTTTATGAGTAAGTCATTGAAGCATTCATTCAAACCAGTTAAAAAATAATAATAATAATTCAAATTAAATATTAGAACGCTTCTATAGAACTTCTAGAAAGTTGAGTGTTACTTTTAGTTGTCTATGCAGTTTGTTATATTTTAATGTTATTTTGAACTTTCTATTAATCAAAGAATCCTGAAAAATAATGACTGCTGAAAATTCAGCTTTGCCGTCACAGGACTAAAATACTTTTTTTTTTTTTTTAAATATATTAAAATAGAAAACAGTTATTTTAAATTGTAATAATAATACAAAGCATGACTTGTTTTACTGTTTTTTTGTTGTCGTTTTGTTTTTATAAGATAGATGTAGCTTTGGTGAGTATAAGGGAATTCTTTCAAAAACATGAAAAACTGCATTTAAAGGGTTAATTCACCCAAAAATGTCATTAATTACTCTCGCATGTTGTTCTACACCTGTAAGACCTTCGTTCATCTTCAGAACACAAATGAAGATATTTTTGATTAAATCCGATGGTTCAGTGAGTCTCTATTGACCGCAAGATAATGAACACTTTCAGATGCCCAGAAAGATACTAAAACATATTTAAAACAGTTCATGTGAGTCCAGTGGTTCAACATTATTATTATTATAAAGTGTATAAAGTATATCTAGTGATGGCTGATCTCAAAACACTGCTTCGAAGCTTTATGAATCTTTTGTTTTGAATCAGTTGTTCAGAGTGCCAAAGTCACATGATTTCAGTAAACGAGGCTTTGTTACATCTTAAGTGTTTAGCTATTCCAATAGTTTGATACACGAACTGAACCATTGATTCAAATCAAAAGATTCGTAAAGCTTCAAAGCAGTGTTATGAAATCATCCATCACTAGATAATGTTGAAAAGACGTTATTTAGCTTTTTGCCACACAAAACGTATTCTCATCTCTTTATAATATTAAGGTTGAACCACTGTACTCACATGAACTGTTTTAAATATGTTTCAGTGTCTTTCTGGGCATCTGAAAGTGTTCATTATCTTGCTGTCAACAGAGGCCTCAGATTTTTTAATTTCTAGGTGAACTAACCCTTTAAATGGTTGTGTGTGTGTGTATATAGTCTCTATATAATTAATTGAATTGCATTTAATGTTTATTTATTATTATTATTTTATTTAAATTACTTTGCTAATTCCTTTATTTTGGGTATATTTTCTGGGATGAAATGTTTCAGAAATGTACAAATAAATAGTGGAGCGGCGGGAGATCATTCCAGTAAATGAACGGATCCAACATAATCATACACATCCGATATCTTTCTTAACTGTTCTCTATGCTAGTGTTTCATGTTGTGACATGGACATTTGAGGAAGTGATTTCTGGATTTCGGTCGAGGCGTTTTAGGCAGGGTCAGTCTGGATCAGTGTTCTTTGTTAGATCAAAATAAATCCCTTTGTTGCACAGCTACATTACACACTAAAGTAAAAAAAAAAAAACATGAAAAAGCATCATGTGACCCATTTAATAGAAAAGCGACGCTATTTTGTAGCATCAAGTCTTTTAGTTAGTTACTCCCGAACACTGTCATGCCACCCAGACCCAGATGTTTCTCTTTAAGAACGGCTGGGGTTCTTGTCGTAGCGTCGGTATGTATGATATTATGGTGTGTTAACTCAGTTTGTCCATTGATCTGGCTGTAGGTGGCTGTCCAGGCGGTGGCAGCAGCAGGCATGGAGCTGAAGAACATCACCGAGTTCTACCGGCAGTGGAAAGAGATGGGCTGAGAGACGGCGTGGGACGCAGGAGGTCGGCTCGGCATACGGCTGATCGCACACTCACTCCCCCTCTCTCTCTCAATCTCTCGCTCTCTCTCTCCAGCTTTACTGCTCTGTCTGTATCTGTGTCTTCAGGAAAAGAAAAATACTCAAAAGATGGAGGTTTGTAAGGAAGGAGGGTGCAGGAAGTGTTCGGAGAAAAGCGAAGTCAGATGCAGAGGGGCTTTAACGAAAACCCCGGCACAGGAGGGTTAAAAGCTAGGGGTTTAAGTGCCCTTGTGTGCGCCCTAACCAGGCATATATGCCGATGAAATGAGTGTATATGTTTTGAGAGAGAACGAACATTCATGTGCATATACGTCAAAAACAAACCCATAAATTGAAATATATAGAACAATGTTTTTATTTCCGTCTTTTCGTTACGGTCAGGGGGGTTGCACTGCCACATGGATGTCTGTTTTTGACTGCAGCGGTGAGCCCAGAACAGAAATCATCCGTCTAGCGTTTACCCTTGGTTCCTAGGGTCACGAAGGATTCAGGGTATAGGGTGTAAACTTCTTTTTGATGATTCGTTCTTTCTAACGTGGCTTTCCCCACCAGTTTTTTTTTTTTGTTTGTTTGTTTGTTTTTGCTGTGTAACTTTGTGATTTAATGTATTGTGTTATCTGTGTATGAGCAGGAAGTCTGGCAATTGGTTGCTTTTTATTTGATTTTATTTTTGTATGTCGTATTTTTGCCTTTGTATGCTGTGCTGAACACACAGGAATGAGGTTGTGTGTAGACATGTTTCTTTCTGTTATGGCATAAAGAACCGGCTCATCTGATTCGGTGCTGACAGACGTGGAAATGTTTCTGCTCGACTCTAAACATGAGATTACTACTCAGAAATCTAGTCCCAGCCATTCGCCATCACATTCTCATAGTAATTGTCCCATATTGCACAACGCAAAGGAATCCAGTGTATGTGTGAGGCAGTGCGTTAAACAATAAAAAGATTTCATTTGAAAATGTCTCTCTCACGGTTGTCAAATGTATGTAAATTTGAGTCCAAATATTAAAGCATCTATTTAAAAAAAAATGTTTATCACAATTTAAAATAAGCTTTCTATTTGAATTGAACAGCACTACTTTGAAATAGAAATCTTTTGTAGCATAATTGTCCATAAACCCATTAACTGCTCCTTTTTGAGCAGAGCATGAAAATGTAGTATCCAAACCTAAAAGATTGTAATTCAAGAATGTTTTGGAATATAGATATAATGTTGGTCTCGTTTTAAAGAAGACACTTGGCAGATTATTTATGAAGTGAAAGCACTTCAAAAAAATAAAAGTATAAAAAAGGAATGTAAGTTTATATTTACCGTAAATCATATGTACTGTATAAACATTTTTATTTTATGTAAAATATATATTTTTAGCAAATATTTTTTACTCTAAAGTTAATATCAAATCAAAGCCATATGTCTAAACAAGTTGTGTTCCAAATTTGAAGTTGATATCACAAAAATTGAAGTTCTGTTTAGTCGCTGTACCAAAAATATCCAGCAGGTGTCACCCACATACCATTTAAATATTTTGATGCACTCTTCTGTAAAACAAAATGTATACATTTCTATCCAAATATCACCTCTATAACAAAACAACCACCAAATATGGAACCTTGAGACCTTCCTGACAATGTGTTTTGTCAAGAAAAAGAAAAAAAAATAGAAAAAGTGGTAAATATAAAATGGTTAAAATAAATTTTGTAATATAAATCCTGACACCGCCCACTAAGGGAGGAGCCCGCTAAAAGAATTTAGAGTACCGTTTCCATTTCAAAATGCTTTTCACAAGACGAGCTTTCGAATGAGACCTAATTTATGATGATTACTAAAATATGTGATATGAAAAAAGAGCGGTAAGTGGGAATGGAGGTAGTGAATTATGGAATTTTTATCTTATTTGAATTATTTTCTACCAATACACATTAAGTAAACATTAAAATAAAATGTAAAAATAAAAAATAATATTTGGAATATGTTTTAATTAAATTCTAATTAATTAGTCCTGAACTCAGTAGCTATAGTTTGAAACCAAACGTTCATAATTATTGATACATTTTTACTCCTCACTATAGAAAATAAACATAATTTGTGTGTCCAATGCTTTAAAATGTAATGGGATGCTGTACAAAAAATACCAAGGGCTTTCTATGTCCATGAACAGCAGCAAAGACGTTATAACCTGGTCTCTCATTCTTACAGGCTCTGTCCTTCAGTATCTGTTTGGTCTAAGTAGGTCTCCATTCAATTATGTCCACCGTCTCATGCTCTCAGCCGCACTGGGCCCTCTGCCGAGATCTCATTGTGGCATTACGGCCAGTCCTCTGGCAAAGACCCCAGTGCCACACTGTCACAGAATGGCCGGGCTTTGCCCCACTTTTAGGGAAGAATTATTTGCAGTCCAGTCCAATGACCAAATGTAGCCTGGGTTTCAGTGGAATGGAGGATGAGAAAAAGACACCACAGCTAAAAACTGAACAGAGCTGTTCAAATCATTAGGCATAACATTTTACAACATTGGGAATGCAGTTTGAAGAATCAATAAATGTCCATGTAGCAGCATTTCAATGAAGTTTGAATGATTTGTCAGTATTATTATTATGTTAAAACAATATATCACAAAATAAAATAATATAAACCTACAAGAAATGATCAATCTTAACCCCATTCACTTATGATTTCTTAATTTTGTTTAATATTTTCATGTAGCCTATTTATTTTACTTAGCCCTTCATCTCTGTATCAATTGACCGTTCACAAAGACCCGCCCTCTTTAGTTACTGTCGCTATGTCCGCTCTCACGCCACACATCATGTTCTCACGCAGTGAAATATACATCCTGGAGCAAAGAGGACACTGACAACACGTCGACAGACATATGAATCAGTTTCATATTTAATATATCGTAATTTTTTAAAGAAGTTTAACAATAAATAGCGTCTAGTGTCTCTTTAATGTGTCGTGACAGATCGCTGTAGCTCCTCGTGAAGCGATCATCTCTTCATACTAGTTCATTTATAGCATCAAATAAACATGAATGAACATCAGAAGGAATGTTGTTTCAGACGTGAGGACACACAATTTTTCAAGTTCAAGTTCACCAACGTTAATCTACTAACTCCCCTGACTGCTTTGTCGGACAAAATGGCAGATTCTGGGTTATGATTGGTCAGGTCGCCTGTCAATCAAACTGCCGGCGAAGACTCAATTACGTATCTGAACATGTTTTGTTGCGAAGGTTAAAATTCATGTCATCATTTACTCACCCTTCAGTTGTTCCAAACCTATAAACTTCTTTCTTCTGCTGAACACACAAGAAGATATTTTAAAGAATGTCAGTTGACGGTCTCCATTGACTTCCATAGTATGGAGAAGAAGAAAAAAATACTATGGAAGTCAACGAGGACCATCAACTGTTTGGTGACTGACATTCTTTAAAATATCTTCTTGTGTGTTCAGCAGAAGAAAGAAACTCAAAAAGGTTTGAAAAACTTTTTTTTTTTTTTGCGTGAACTATCCCTTTAAGTTTTTTTTCTTTTTCTATTTAGCGACTCATTAAATCGGTGACTCAACTGATTGGTTTTCACATTCATCATTAATTATGTCTTTATAATTATCCTCAATATTAATGACTGAGTAATATGTGAAATGGCATTGTTTCCCCAATAAAACGCCTTAATAAAAGTGGAAGAATGCCACTTAATGAGATATAAAATACTGTTTTAATGCAACACTGTATCTTTAATATTTTTATTTGACCAAAACCCTTACTGCAATCTCGTGCATGACGCCTCGAAGTGTCTTATGTAGTCTCTGCATTCATTTCCCCTTCTACTTTTCTTTCTTAGAAACAGAACGAGAGCGCGAAAGTAGTTGAACGAGTTTCGTGCTTTGTTCTCGCTGGTCTCCTGATCTTGAACACTGGGCTGCTTTCATGTCTCCATCCAATGAGAGGAGGCTCGTGCGCGGAGGGTGGGATTTTCACTGCTGTTTGTGTTCCTCTCCCAAGGAATGTGAGGGACACACAAAGCCCGAATGATTCTCGGGTCTGTCCACTAACTTTAGAGCCTAGTTCAGCCATGGACCAGTAGTTGTTTCGCGCTTCTTATTCCATTAACTGAATCTCTACGGATCCCAAACTGGCGACCTCACATCTCCAACTGGCACGCGCAAATGATCTCATAGACCAGATCAAGCTCAAAGGTTTGGACTTTAACATTTCTCTTGCACATTGAGCTTTATGTTGGCATTTTAATGCATAATGTCACATTTGTTGGAAAATATGAACTGTCAAAAAAGTTATTAGAATGATAAACACACTTTCTGTGAACATGTTAGAACTTCCAGAGGCAGTGAACTTCACAACAACCTGAAATCTCTCACAAACACCACAAATATGTCATTCTGGCGAAGAACAAGAAGTGTGATGCAACTCTACTGGGTGTTGTTAAGTTTGAATGCTCGAGTTTTGGACATGTTCATAAAGTTGCAGTAAAAGTATGGCATTTTGTGAATTGTGGAAGTGTTGAGTTGACACTGATCACCTCCCCCTGGCTGAGAGTGTATATATATATATATAGCATGTATATAATGGGAGAGCGTGGTTGCTTTTGCAGAACTGCCTGTGTTTTCCTCGAACACATATGGAACACAGTCTATCCAGTACATTAGTCCACGTGAACAGGCTTCTGTAAGTAATACAGGGCCTCTTTCAAACACTCATTACTGTAGTGCAGACAGCAGCAGTCTCTTTTCGTGCTGGACGCCCTCCTGAATTCCACGTTCCCACCAGAAGATATGAAGAAAGTTACATGTATGTGCTTCTTTTGTACCATCTAGACAATTGCAATGGAGTTTGCGAAGCTTTCTGAAATTCTATTGGTATGGCAAGCCGTTTTTCAGGATATGAACTAGTTAAAATGTTCATTCTTGATATCAACAATTCAATTTGAACTAGTATAAACAATAATTCTTGATATCAAGAATTGAATTTTTACTAGTTGAAATTCCAGTTTCACATATCAGGAATACAATTCTTACTAGTAAAAATGCAAATTTCTGATATCAACAATTGAATTGCTACTAGTAAAAATGTTCATTTCTGATATCCGAAAATGAATTCCTGATATCAATATAATTTCTGATATCTAAAACGACTTTCTTCTTAGTAACAATCACATTCATGATATCAGAAATGAACATTTTTACTAGTAGAAATTCAATTGTTTATATCAAGAATAGACATTTGCACTAGTAACAATGTAATTGTTGATATCAAAAATGATGATTTTTTTACTAGTAAGAATTGTTTTCCTGATATGTGAAACTGGAATTTCAACTAGTAAGAAATGAATTCTTGATATCAACAATTGAATTTGAATGGCAGCCTATGGCGAGATATCACTAGTAAAAATACAATTCTTGATATCAAGAATTATAGTTTATACTAGTGGAAATTGAATTGTTGATATCAAGAATTAACGTTGTTACTAGTGGAAATGTAATTCTTGATATCAAAAATTGTCATTGTTTCTAGTGGAAATCTAATCCCTGATATCAAGAATTAACATTTTAACTAGTGAAAGTGTAATTGTTGATATCACAAGTTCATATCCGGAAAATGAATAAAAGTCAAAACAGCTTGCCATACTATTGGTGGTCACGATGCAGCATTTCAGGCTTTTGAGAGGTGACAAAAAATATTAATTTCATTTTTTAATTTTTATTCCTAGATGCATTAATTTTTTAATTCCAAGGACCACCAAATATGGTGATCCCCTTGTGAGGGACCCCCTTCCTAAAATATAAGGGCAGCTATGTATTCTCATGTATGCATTTCTATTTATACTATTTTAGAAATGGTAAGCTTAAGCATTGTATAATAAAGACAACGTGTTGATTGCTAAATTAAATAACTGACAAGTTGTCGTTTTACTAAAGACAAAAGAAATCTGGAAAATATTTTGTTTGTATTAAATTCAGCATCTATTTTGTTAATGCATGTTCTAAATCTTATTGTGAATGATTCATTTATCCGTTTATTTTTTTATCTGTAAGTTACACTCGGGTGTACGTCACATTACATAAGCAAAGATCTGTCGCAACGTCCATTTCATCACGACTTTAAGTTGACACGTTTTTTTTCTATTCACTATTAGTGTTAAATGTATGAACCAGAATAGGAGCAGTTTACTTCAATTCAGATTTTTTTTATAGTGCTTTTTGCAATAAATACTGTTCTGTACTGTTTTACAAAGAATATTACACTCTCAAGATAAAGACGTGAAGTGCAAACTATTCTTATATGTATGTCATAAGAAAAGGGAGATGCTTAAAAACTTTATGCAGATTTGTCTATTAATAGAATAAAATAATGCCAGTTAATCTTATTATTTCTGACCAAACTTTAAAAAAAAGTTAAATTATTGCATATTCAAGTTTATATAATTTCTTAACACATTAAGGGATTACTTCACTTCAGACTTAAAATTTTTACTCACCCCCATGTCATCCAAGATGTTTATGTCTTTCTTCAGTCAAAAAGAAATTAAGGTTTTTGAGGAAAACATTCCAGGATTTTTCTCCATATAGTGGACTTCAGCGGCTTGAATCACGTTGGAAAGGTCACGCGTGATGTAGATAGAAGTACGTCAAATTCATCCGACTTTTTTTGTAAAGGCCGTTTGGCTTAGTCTTTGCATATTTGCTTTGTAAACACTGGATCGGTACTTCTACCTACGTCACGCACGACCTTTCCAACGTGATTACGTAATGCAATGCAAGATGAGCATTTGTGGTCAAAAAGTATGCATTTTTTTTTTTTTTTTTTTTTTTTTTTTAGAAAATGACCAATTGTTTTGCTAGACAAGACCCTTATTCCTCGTCTGGGATCGTGTAGAGCTCTTTGAAGCTGCACTCAAACTGACATTTGGACCCGTTGGTAGCCGTTAAAGTCCACTTTATGGAGAAAAATTCTGGAATGTTTCCTAATTTCTTTTCGACTTAAGAAAGACAATCATCTTGGATGACATGGGGGATTATCTTATCAGGAAATTTGAATTCTAAAGTGAACTAATCCTCTAACTCTGACATCTCTAAAAACAAAATGTTGTGAAGTCTTTGCTCGTCTTGTTTTGATCAAGTTCGCAAAACCAAAAAGCAACGTTCTAGCTACCATGTGGCAACGTATTACTAACCACCCAGACACCTACAATGGAGGCATGTTAAAACCACTCAGAACACCATAGCAATGGCACAGCAACCACAACACCTTTGTATCTTTCGCACAGGCAAGCAACATTTGCCTAAAATGCTGTTGATCCTCCGGTTGCTGGCAAAACAGCGCCGACATGCCGAGGCATGGACTTTACGAGAGCCCAGTATCTGGCAGCAGATACTTCCTTTAGGTAGCAAAGTGGAGCCGCAGTGGATTGAACTTGTTGGTTCAGCACAGATGCTCACCTGGATTGAGATCAGGTGAACTTGGAGGCCAGGGCAACACCTTGAATTCTTCATCATGTTCCTCAGACCGTTCCTGTGTGCTTTGTCGCATGGACGCCACTTCCACCGGGGGAACACCACTGTCATGAAGGGGTGAACCATTTTTAGGTAGGTGGCCCGTGTCCTTAGGCATCACGCTCCCTGCACCGGTGTGTTGTCGTCCCATAGTACATCTTGGTGCATCACTTCTCCAGGTGAGCAATGCACACGTACACTGCTGTCCACGTGATGTAAAAGAAAATTGGACTGATCAGTCCAAGCAATTCACTTCCACTTTCCCAAGTTCTTAACAGCAGATGTTGCTGTAGGCTCACTTTTACCCGCAGACTCAAATGCTCATGAAGAAGAGTGCTGTGTTCGGCTGAGTCTGACAATGTACTGTATTTGCACTACATAATGCTTTTATGGCACGAGATTAAAGTAAACAGCCCATTGGACTGATCAGTCCAAGCAATCCTCTTCCACTTTCCCAAGTTACAATTTAGAAGCTCGCATGCCCATTGTAGGCACTTTCAACATTGGACAGGGGTCATCATAGGCACAGCGCAGAAGAGTGCGATGCACTTTGTGTTGTGACACATTCCTCACATAACCATTATTAATGTGCCACAGTAGACCTTCTGTTGGCTTGGACTAGACGGGATAGCCTTGTGCATCGTTGAGCCTTGGGCGTCCAACAACCCCAAAGTCTTCCCGTTTCAGAGATACTCTGACCCAGTCGCCTTGTTGAACCTTGTCAAAGTTGCTCAGGTCCTCATTCCTGCCGATTTCTTCTGCATCCAACACGTTGATTACGAGAACTGATTGTTTGCTTACCATCTAATCGACCCAGATCTTAATATGTGGCCTTGTTTGGCGATTATGAACGATATTCGCTTCACCTGTTTCTGATCAGAATGTTTTGGCTCGTCAGTGCTTAAGAGAAAAGTGTTGTTTTACCAACATGATAGTAACAGTTCCTTTTTGGTGGTTGTTTGACTGTTCACTTCCAAAATAATGAAGTTTCTTTAAAGTTTGGTTCTCAAAACTGTTCCCAAATTATTCTGAATATGACGTGTGTTCCATATCTTCTTCTTGGGAACCCTATGACCTATGAAAAGCTCTCTTTTATGTTCCTTTTCTACATGAACTGCATAGTCAGCATTTTCCAGGAGACGAGGAACATTTTTCACTTCCATTCTCTCCGATGACTGAAATATAGCTGCAAAGCATGTGATATTGTTTAAGCTGTTGTCCATCGATGGTGCATTCTTGTGGCGTTCAGTTGTTTTCAAAGTAATTTCTTTTGACTGTTTTATTGTTCACCAGGTAAACATTTTATGTATAGGCTATCAAAATTAGTTTGGGGTTTGTTCAAATCCTTACCTTTTAAGAATAATCAATGCCTTAGCAAACGGCACTAAACATTTGTTAAATATACAGGTGTAGATTTCTGGAATGTATGTAAGGTGCAGTTTGAAAGCTATCGTTAAAAGCTTTCAGTTCCGTGTAAAAGCCTCGGGCAAAATTAAATGATAAACTTCCAAAACAGGTTTTGGTTGCGGTCTGTTTACCATTTAAAATTTGAAGCAGTGTTTCTGAATAGCTCTCTGAAAAATGGTCGTTAAAACTTGGTGGAAAATTCCTGTTCTCCCATTGCATATATTTGCATAATTATTAGTCTTGTGCATGGAGGTGGTAGCCAGACAACTTCGTCCCATGATCATGTATGAACATGACAGAAGAATGCTCCGAGTGTCCGTACGGTTACTCCAGTTACACGTGAGGCGAACAGAACATGCGCATACTGGCTGCACGCATGCATAGGCGCTCTATTGTCAACACGCAGTGATAAAGACGTCCATTGAGGCAGATCTTGTGACACAATCACGAGCCAGAGAAAGAATGTCAGAATTACTGTAGAGGGTGAGATGTTGGAGCGAGAAACACACAAGGACCCAGAAATCAAGGTCGTGAAACATTTGTCTTAGTCTGATAAGTTCTAGATTGGATTATGCAGAAGTTCATGAGCCAATGTGAAATAAAATTTTTTTAATGCACATTCCTGGTCTTATTATGAACGACTCATCAGTGAGTGCATGTTATTCCAAATGGAAAAAGTGTTTGTTCAAGTGGTAAAAATGCAAATTTCTAATCAAAATAACTCTAAAATGCCTCTAAAAGGATTTTGCTTATTTTCTCTTAGCCTTTGTTTTGTAAGTCGTCCCTCCCTTTCTCTCTTTCAATGTCCAGTTTTACTCAAAACTACACCATTTCAAATTATGAGTTACAGTAAAATGATTATTACAAAACATTTGTTTGTGTCATGTCAAAATGTTCAATTGCAGGTACTGGTACATTTTCATCAAAAAGTTGATTTATTTCACTAACTCTATTCAAAAAGTGAAACTTGTATATTATATTCATTCATTACACACAGACTGATATATTTCAAATGTTTATTTCTTTTAATTTCGATGATTATAACTGACAACTAACTGTTTTCAACATTGATAATATTAAGAAATGTTTCTTGAGCAGCAAATCACATCTTAGAATGATTTCTGAAGGATCATGTGACACTGAAGACTGGAGTAATGATGCTGAAAATTCAGCTTTTAATCGCACAAATAAATGACGTTTTAAGATATATATTTAAATATACAATACTTTTTGTGTCGTCATATTGGTGCATATTGTTGTAAATGACTAAATATCGTTCTTCCTCATGTTTAATTAGTGTAAAATTTGTAAAGCATTGATTATGGTTCCCACATTCCACCCACTACTCAGACAAGGACAATGACATCCATTCACCTCTAGGTGTCGCTGTAATATGCTAATTTATGCGTCCGCTAAAAGTTTTGGAATTCTAAGGGCTTGAATAAAAGA
Source organism: Opsariichthys bidens (assembly GCA_037194245.1). Lineage (NCBI taxonomy): Eukaryota > Metazoa > Chordata > Actinopteri > Cypriniformes > Xenocyprididae > Opsariichthys > Opsariichthys bidens. The sequence goes on along the minus strand of CM074300.1, from coordinate 5,741,418 downwards.
CATTAAATTTTTGCTCACACCACTGAGCCCTCTTCCCACCATCTGGCTTCATTCTTGTACATAATGTTGTTTTTCACAATCCAATCAATTCCTGATGGATAAAACATCCCATTCTTTGAATATCCCATTTCGATCGGAAATACGTCAGTGAATTGCAACAATAATAGCTCTCTTGTTGGTCACAGTTGGTGGACACACACACACACAAACACACACACACACACAGGCTTGTTTTGCTATCTTAGTGAGGAAATTCCATAGGCCTAATGGTTTTTATACTGTACAAACTGTACATTCTCTCGCTACTCCTAAACCTACCCATCACAGAAAACATTCTGCATTTTTAATAAAACATTGTTTAGTATGTTTTTAAATCTGTTTGAAATATGAGGACGCATGAAATGTCCTCATATTTCATGTTTATGTCGTAGTACCAGTGTAATACCCAGGTCATTACACAAATTTGCGTCCTCGTAAAACACATAAACGCACACCACCAGCTTTAGCTGAGCTCATCTGCTCTTCTTGTTTTTGACTAAAACCTGTGTCATGGGATTTCGTTAGTCAGACTGTGATTTAAACATCTCCACCTATCAACAAGACATGTTGTGCGAGAAAAAAAAACCCCATTCAATTCGAAGTGAGCAGTGGCAACTGGGAGGAGAAATGTTTACGAGCTGTTTGTTTCTGAATAACACGTTTCCCTAGAGGGTATTATGGGGAGAACCTTCATATCCAGTGTCAGATGAATTATGTTTATGTTTGACTTCCATAGAAACAGCTGATGGATGAGACATTGCACAATCCGTTAATCCGTAAGATCAACACTGGCCCATGGAATAATGACAGCATATTCCATGAATGGATGTCCAGCCCTGCATGATCAGACTGGGAGGAATTTATCGGTTGTATCAGTTTATGCAAATCCATCTGGTGTGGTTGGATGTCTGACAGTTTCTGTAGTGTGCTTTCAAAGGAGCAGTTCCAGTAAAAATGAAAATTGTCACTGTTAAATCGCTCATATGATGCTCTAAACCCGTATAACATTGATTTATCTGTAAAGTGCAAAAGGAAATGTTTTGCCGAATGTTCATGCTGCTCTTTTCCATGCTGGACCGGTGATGGTATTGTTAACTAAAACTTTTTTTTTTTTTTAATTATTGATCAAAATAAAGCTGAAATAAAATAAAATATAAGTATTGCATGACAAATGTACATAAAAAAAATTAGAAATGTTTGCTTGGCAGCTAATGCAATAAAAAAGTTTAAGTTGACTAAAGCCTAAATAAAAATAGATATTTTAACACAATGACTAAAACTGAACCTAAATTTAAATGAATTCAAATGAAAGCCAATTCAAAATATTACTAACTGCTATAAGAGTATAAAAAATAATTAAAATAACATTGACTGTCACAATGCTAATTTTTTTTTTTTTTTTTTTTTTTGCAATTGTAATTTATTGTTCTAATTTGTGCTTTTTAATTGTCTATTAAGAGCAGTATCATTAGATTTTTTCGTAATTACTACGACATTTAAACAGTAGCAATATTAGTTTTAATATTAGAGTCATTGAAATTGAAATACTATGTTTCAAGGAAGTCTCAATTTTCAAGTATTGTGGATAGTGACATTTTCACGGATTTTGGTGAACAGTATACGTAAATATTATTATGTATCGCAATTTGTTTTCTTATTTTTGTGCATATGAATTCTTTCTAAAACACTGTCCGGTGGTTGAATTGTCAAAACGATGGCTCACTAATGAAACAATATCACCATTTTAAGCCATTCAGAGCAAATATCCCAATAAAAATACTGAGAAATACATTGAATTTGAAGATATTTTTCTTTAGCTGTCACCCAACCTTATTAACAAGCAAAGTCAAATCCACAAAGTGTCTGCAAGCTGCTAGGAAGGCTCTTATGCAGAGGCATCGGTCAAGCATTTCCATCTGCTTTGTTTAGGCTGCCGTTTGTCCGTGTGCACGAACTGTGCTCATTTTCATACGGCTCCGCGTGTCAACAGGCAACTCTGTGACCCTCACAAAGCACATTCTGTTCTAGTTTGCAGAATTGGCTCGTATGCAAACCAAAGCACGGACCCCTTTAGAGAGGCAGGTACTTGGCGCTAAAGAGTTGAATTTCAGCTTCCAAGAGGATGGTTTTATTGCTCAAAAGTTGCAGTAACAATATCATGCAGTGTCTCCAATGTGCCAAGTCATGTTCCTAGCTATTGGTTGAAGTACTCAAAACAGGAGGCCAATACTGGGGTGTGTGAAGACAAGATATCTGGGATTGATTTGAGTGTTAAACTGCCATGTGTTTTAAAGCTTTTCTAAATTCACTTTGCATGTATTACTTTCTGCATACTGCAGATGTGGAACTGATAAGCATTTCAGTCACCATGATATCAAAATTGACCATTTTTATTTTATTCACGGGATATTGCAGCATTTATTCTAAACGATTTATCCATGCACATCATTATTTTTTTTTTTAATTGATGTGCCCTCGTAATCTTCTCTTTTCTGCTGATGTTTTTCACTGCGAGGGTGGGGCAACCTGTCACTCACATGACATCACAGTGATAGGAAACCACAACCATCCAATCAGTTTGTCCAATGGACAAAATCAAGTAATCAAGATTCGTGTTGAAGAAGCCATTTCACTCTGATACACATCACAATAGGGAAGAAAATACTTATTTTAATTTGAATTTTTTTAAATTTTTTAAACTGAATTACGCTAATTAGCACATGATCACTCTATTGCATGTGCAATTCAGTGTGCGACGTCTAGTTTTGGTCTCTGGAATGTAAAGTTATATTACATTTTTAATCGGATTGTCTGCACTAAAGTATAAAAATCAGTCAAGAAGCTGTTAGAAGAAGTTTGTCTCACTGGAAAAGGAAAGCTCAAGTGCATTGCATTGCGAGATACAGCCAAAGTTACGTTAAGGCAAGTCATTTCCATGTTTGTAACGCCTCTCAGGCAGTTATTTTTGTCATGCATGTGTAATCTCTTTGAATGGGGAAACACAAAATTCTCAAGCTTTTTAGGAAGGCTCCTATGAAGAAGCATTTCCAAAGCTGTTCACCAAGCTTACGAATGAATTTCATATTTGAAATCGGACAACTGTCTCATAAATTCTGTTTCGAAACGCTCAAATCAAAGCAGCCAACGCGTGTGCACATTCCTGAGTGCGTGTCTCTGAACACTTGACTGTTTCTATGGCAACCAGAGCTTCTAACGGCAGCTGCAGTGATGCGATGACTGTACCAAATGTTGATTGGCTCTTTTATGTAGAAGGCGGGACTTAGTCCACCATATTGCGTGTTGATCTTTCTCCCGTTCATAATACTGAGTGCACCGTCTTTCTATATATGAAGTCTTTGAATGTGGCGCTCCAGCAGTTGTTTTGCGAATGTTTTAGGCCATTCTGGGTATTCTTTCCATATAAAAAAAAAAAAAAAACAGAAAAACTGTTGATTTCATTTGTAACATTGTAAATGTTTTTACTGTCACTTTTGATCAATTCACTGCACTTTTTCTGAATAAAAGTATTCTTTTAAAAAAAAAAAAAAAAAAAAAATAATAAACTTTGGGACAGTAGGGTACTTTGGACTGGACACTACTTACTTTTCAAAAATAGTAGATAGTATGCCATTCTGGAATCCACTGCCGCTTCAATATATATATATATGTTTTGAGTGATTTATCATGAAGTTATTAATCAACATTTATCTTTCTTCATGTTAATTGTTTGAATAACTTCAACTTATATTAAAACATTTATTTCCTATATTGTCTGTACCTCTCACTGAGAGAAAAGTGCAACTGATCAGTATGTTTTGGGAAAGTTTCTTGTTCAGAGCAGAGCTCAGATCAACTTCAGCCTGAAGAAGCTGTGAATCATGTGTATTTGTATGTGAGCTCAGTGTTCTGTACAGGTCCTTTATGGGTACTGGTGGACAACTGGCATTCTGAGACCTGCAAACGGCTTGTCCTGATCTAGGGGGACATTCTGTCCCTAAGTCGTCTGCATCATGATGGAAGGAGATATGATTCTGACTATCTGTCCATGCATGGAAAATTACCAGTTTTGTCTAGTTTTCTTAACCAATCAGAATCTTGGTAATGACGTGGTTAGTGGACTCTGTTAGAGTATAATTGTTGTGGAAATGTGAAGGTACGAGAGAGAGCGCGGCCTACGAACTCCTTGTGAGACTTGAAGCTGCTTCTGCTGATGAAACTGCAAACTATTCTTCAGTAAAATTTTCTTCAATTTATTTGTTTTTAAAACTCTGACTCCAGGTCTTCATTTATCATATCTGGTCTTTTGGGTCTTTAACTGTACCTACAACATAGTTATGTGAATCTTTATATTACATTTTTTCCTTTGTAAAACTGTTTCAGACTGTTTTTTAATAATAATAATTTAATGTTTTTGAGTTTAATTCTTCCTTATGTTTTAGTCTTATGTTTCACGACATTGGGCATCAAGTGGTACTAAATGCACAATGTAAATTCAGGGTAATTCAGAGCTTATTACGTGAGTTTTTAGCAGTAATCTAGCTTTCTTTTCACTGCATATATGTGTCAAATAATGGGTTTGTCTCTCTCTGTCTGTCTCTCTGCAGTGTTTCCTGTGTGGCGGGGGGCTGGTGAGGGTCATGGTTGGGGCTGGGCTCAGTGTGTGAGGTGGGAGGCTGTGGAAGGGGGCCCGTCCCGGGGCCTGGAGTGTCCGCTGTGGTGCGTCCTGTGTCGAGGAGGAAGGGAGAGACTCAAGCAGGCCTGTCGGAGAGGGAGGGGAGCGCTGCGCCTGCCCGCAGACATGCTGAGCGTCAGACTTCCGCAGCTCTTTGACATCCACCAGGTGCCAAAGGTGAGGGCGGGACTATCTGTTTGACGTCGAGAGGGAGCGCTTGATACCGTTTATTTTTGTTGTTCTGTTCCCCTTTAAGGGAAATCCCTGGGAAATCCTGCATGTACTTAAAAATTACAAGCCAAAAAAGTGGAACCAAGTGGTGCAAGCCACCGTTTTCAGTTCTGCTTTAATCGTTCTTAAAGAAGTTGAGTCCAGCACAGCACTGTTTCAGTGAGATTACATCAGATGAATGACTTGCTTTCAGAATATTAAAGCGCTCCTATTATGCTTTTTCTAATATTACCTTTCATGTAGAGTCTGTGAAATAGCTGTTTGCCCATGTAAAAGGTCTGCAAAGTTTCAAAGATCAAAATGTACAACAAATTGAGTTATTGTCTCCCAAAAGAAAGCACCCATTCTGTCTTCCAAATGACCTTCGCCAGCAGTTTGATTGACAGGCGATCTGACCAATCATAACCCAGAATCTGCCATTTCGCCCAACAAAGCAGTCAGCGGAGTTAGTAGATTAAAGTTGGTGAACTTGAACTTGAAAAATTGTGCATACTCACGTCTGAAACAACATTCCTTCTGATGTTCATTCTTGTTTATTTGATGCTATAAATGAACTAGTGTGAAGAGATGATCGCTTCACGAGGAGCTACAGCGATCTGTCACGACACTTTAAAGAGACACTAGACGCTATTTATTGTTTAAACTTCTTTAAAAAATTACAATATTTTAAATATGAAACTGTTTCATATGTTGTCAGTGTCCTCTTTGCTCCGGCATGTATTTTTCACTGTGAGAAACTGATGTGTGGCGTGAGAGCGCATGGCTTGTCAGACATAGTAACAGTAACTAAAGGGGGCGGGTCTTTGCGAAGGGTCAATTCCGATCTTATTTACATATTATGCAGGCTTATACCAAGTTTGCACAATGCTACCTTATGGTCTTCATCGGCTGCCCCCGAGCAACATCTAATTTTTTTCTTTGTACTTTTGTCAGTTAAATAAAGGTTACAGATTCTTGATTTTATAGTGTTTTACAAAACTATTCTTGAACTGGGGTTGTTAACATATCGTAGGATACCTCCAAAACTAAATGAGGAGCCTAAAAGGGGAACTTTTAAGCAGTAGTTCACCTAATAAGTTGTCACCTAAATGTCATTCCAAACTTGCATGACTTTCTTTCTTCTGTGGAACACAAAAAATGATGTTCCTTTTTCATGATTCTCTAGATGTTTGCATGTATTTTAGACGTCCATGTGCATCTGTGCAGGTGTTTAGAGAGGATGGCATCATGTCTGGATACCGGCATCCCAAGAGCTCAGCCCTGGACTGCATTCTCAGCAGTTTTCAAATGACCAATGAGACGGTCAATATCTGGACCCACTTCCTGCCGACCTGGTAAAGTGCCCAGTTAAACATGTGATCTTCTTTTAGTGCCAGAACTAGTAGTTTGTCTGCTTTGAAGCTTTGAGCTGCTTCATTGTGCAATTATGATCTAGCTTATAAGCAGACATTTTTATGCAATATCAGATTTTAGGTAAAAAGTATTATTTGTTATGTCAATGTAGGAGTGGGCAGTATGACCTAAATATGGTTACATGTTATTTTATATACAGTATGGCACTGTGTATATCACAATAGCGTTGTTGGAGCAGACTGCTCTATTATTACAGCATATTGTTATTATATTTTTGATCAGTTATGTATTTATTTATACTTATATTTCAGTAGTGTCGAATGAAATCATTCTAAGATTTGCTCCTCAAGAAACATTTCTTATTATTATCAATGTTGAAAACTGCTTAATATTCTTGTGGAACCTGCTTTACTTTCCTCACACAAGACATAAATACCCCATGTAGGACCTGTGCTGTGCTATTATAGGTACTTCCTGTGGCGGTTTAGCATGCTTTGCTCCACTTTGGACTTCCTGACGGAGAGCTACTCCTGGCCGATGCTCGTCTACATGCTTCTGATCTGCCTGTACCCCTTCACCTCCAGCTGCGCTCACACCTTCAGCACCATGTCGGCCGAGGCGCGTCACATCTGCTACTTCTTCGACTACGGAGCGCTCAGCCTGTACAGTCTCGGTACGCTTCAGTTCTCCTGGGTGATTCGGTCCTGTTTGTTTTGTGGCCCTTTAGGTGCTGTTCACCTCATTGGGCCGTAGATAAACACATTATTATCATTACACAGCGGCCTTTCTTACCAAAGAGTTTCTATTTAAACATCAGTGGTGGTGAGCAGATAAGACTGATTTAGTCTTGCATAGCCAGACTTTTGACTAACAAGCTAATCTGCAGGGTCATTACTAAAAATTTGGATTTTCATATTATTTTATGGTGAAAGAAGTACCTAAATGAAGAAGAGAAAAAATATTAAATGTCATGGATGTGTTATCCACTATTTTGTAGAGGGGGGTATTTTTACACAGTGATTGGTTGGTCTGTTAGTAAAAGCTGTCGACTTTAGCAATCTTTGTTGCATTATATACCAACATTACATGTCAAAATTTGGGGAAAAAGCACTTATTAAATACATCTTAATATCCTTTTAGATTCTGGTTCTTATCAAACTTTCCTTTTTAATATCTTCATTTTTTACAGCTGATCAAGAGGAATATCTGAACAACAAACAACCTCGTTTTTTTTGCATAGAATATACCTGTGTGTGTATATATATATATATATATATATATATATATATATATATATGGAATATACCTGAAAAGTTAAAGAACCAGAATCTAAAATAATATTCAAAGATGTTGCGAGTGATATATTATGGCGCTATATTTATATTCCATGCGGTTGTGTTGATAGAAAAAAACAGAGATACATTTCTAATTTCAACATTATTTGTTCTTCAGATATTCCTTTTTAAAAGAAAAAAAATATCAGCTGTACGCAGAGTGACCCACATTCTGTTTTTTGGCCACGGAAAATAAGTACGAATGACCAGTTTACTCATGGAGCCACATTAACATCCAAATCTCTGCCATTGTACCATATGAAGATACCAAAAGAAATGTTTGTTAAAGACCAAAATACGAAAGGATATTAAGATATCTTTAATACTTCTCGACTCACAGGCATGCAAACTTGAGGCAAAAAACATTTTGCACTGTCGCTGTTGCCATATAATGCAACAAAGATTGCTTAAATAACAATGCTGCCATCTTTCTAAAGTCAATCTTCCTAAAGGTTTGGCTACAAATTTCAGGTGAAAATTGAACCCCCTCTATGAAATAGTGAATTAATCCGTAAATATACATTCATGACATTTAATATTTGGGCTTTCATCACTATTTAAGACCCAAGCACCGATGGAGTGAGGACCCCATCGTAATCGTTCTCGGAAATGAATCGCCCAAACATGCTCGAAAACTCATGAAACTTTGCACATGCGTCAGAAGTGGTGAAAATGTACATCTGATATGGGTTTCAGAATTAGGTGTGGCTCGATAGAGCCACCTACAAAATTTCAATTGTGGACCCATGTAACAGTCCAATACCTACAAAACAGTCCCTGGGAGCAAAATCTGAAAACCCAACAGCAAATAAGATATATTTTGAAATTTCTCAGCAAAATCTTTGCAGTTTTTGCCATTTCCAGACGTTGTGAACTTTTTCCAGAGATTTTATCAGATAAACATCATGTTTTGTCAGTCTAGTCTAAAGGCGATGTTAAATTGCGAAGATCTTGAGTTTTCGTTGAAGGGCGTGACCGTAGTGGTCTGACAAAATTCGATGTTTCACCATGAAACAGTGATATGAGATGGGAAAAGGGAGAAGAATTAACTCGGCAAAAGGCAGATTCGAACCCGCATCGATCGCTTCCAAAGCCAGGTGGGATAGACTGACTGTCTGACTACACCACTGAAGACGTTTAAATTGTTAGGTAGGGGACATTGGTAGGGGAAGATGGTGTAAATAGCATTTGCAAAAAAGCGTGCTTGATTTTTTCCCCCTGGGCCCTCGCCCATGGATAATCTGACCCTAGGTTCGGGTTAGTAGAATAAGTTGACTTGGAATTGACTTGGACTTTATAATCAACAGAATGTCTGTTGGGGATCATCAAAATAAATTTACATTTAGTCATTTTAGCTTTCAACTCATTTCAGTTAGTTTTCAAGACAACATTTCTCAATTTTATTTAGGTTTTTTTTTACTTTTATATTTAATATTTGATTTCAGCTTTATTTCAATGATCAATGAAATAGTTTTAGTTAACAGTAACAACACTGCATTCCTGTATCTCCTGTATACCTGGTCATTGGATTTTTTTTTTTTTGCCAGAGAATGCATGAACTAATAAAATGTATATCTGCCAAATGCATGAATGGTAATGGAGTCAGAATGGCTGCTTGTCATCTGCTGTCCTTGACAGAATATAGAAATCCCTACACATGACCAGTAGAAAGAAACAATTCTGATGTAAAGCCAATGTCAAATCAGAGAGTTTCATGAGGGCTGGCAGTAGAAATGAATCATGGAGGGTTGATGTGAGGTTATGGAAAGCACGATCTTTGGAGGAAATGAGCCGTCTAACGCACTGCTGGCATTTTATTGTATGACTTCAAAAGAAAGAAAGCAAATGCTCTGGCTCCAGAGAAAACCTTTAAAGTCTGCATTGATAAAGAGCTGAAGAACTGCACGTATTGTTCGAGCCACTTAAGAAGCGTGAGAGAAATCTAAGCGCAATTTTAATATGCGTGGAACACTTTACCTTTTATAAATGCACCTTTTAAACATTTAAAGACTAATTTTCTTGATTCTTTCAAGTGGAAATTAGTTTATATTTAGAAAAAGGGCATATTTCTGCAGTGTTTCCTCAGCCACAAAAGTCTGTTCTGGATGATGGTATGGTCAGCTGTTCAATATCCTGTGTGCAGAGCAGTGAGTTTTTATTTCAAACCCTGGTAGTCTTATAAAAATATTATTCTTTAATCTGTGGAATCCACCTCCGGTCATGTTTTCCAGTTGTGGCAAGACTTCTTATACTGCCTTTGAGAAAAGCAGAATAACTGTATATGTCCAGCTGCTGAGATCTGACACAATAGCCAAGCATTACAAAAGAAAAAATTTGATAAAAAATGGTATTTTTATACCGTAACTATTCTTTTTGTGCGGTATATCCCGTATAATACCTGGTGTTTTTCTTAAAACTGTGTGCGAAGCATTACGCGGTATGCAACGGTAAGCATTTTAAACATTTTAAAATGCTTCGTTGTTGTTACATAACTTTATCACAATACTTTGTTTTAGAAATAACGTTTCATTTACATTAAGTTTGTTTAAAGATTGTTTAGGCAATTTATCCATGGGGAGAATGTACATACTATGCACGGTATGCATACTACAGTAACTGAAGTACTTTATTTCAAACATATCCATCCATACATGCACTAAAAATCATTTTGTTAAAAGTCATTGCAAAAATTAAAATCATTTGATCGCAAATGCCACTTTTGTTAAATAGCACAATAACATTGACCTTTTTTTTTGTATTTACAGGTTGCGGCATCACATACGGCTCTTACGTGATGCCCGATTGCTGGGTAAACAGTTGGCTTCACCAGCATTTCGTGACCATCGCCGTCGGCAACTCGCTCTTTTGTACCAGCATGTCCTGCTATTCCAGGTGAGAGTGGTTTTCGGGGTAATTAAGACTCATTTACTAAGTCTGCGATTACAGGAGCTGATGCAGAGGTCATTTTAGCCAGACTCAAAATAATAGGGAGTTAATTATGTAACTTAAGTCCTTCTCACACACAGAGCTTTGTTTGTTCTGACCTTATGCCTGGTTGCACAAAAGGTTTCGGTCATTTTCATAAATTATTTACAGAAGAACTTAACTGGTTGTTGAATTGTGTGAATTAATTAGTTTCACTTAGATAAGCACCACTCTCTCTCTTATATGTATATTATACTTTGGCACATAACTCGTCCCGCTCTGATACCTCAAGTCGTGCAGGTTGTTGAGAAGAGGCGTGCGATTTTTTTCTAAATGAGAGAATGTATGATTTATGTGCGGAGGATCACTTTTTAAAGAAGGGTGCATTTTCCTGTCTTTTGTAACAGATTTGCAGTATGGTAAAATGCTGTTTTGAACATATCCATTCATCCTATAAAATTATTATTTATTATCAAAATTCAAAGACTTAAACATCATTTGATCACATATGCCATTTTTTTATATTTTGTTAAATATCCAGATGATCATATAGACTTGGGTTTGGGCTTGTTAGAATTGCACCATTGACCAACCACAAAACACCAACCATTAGCCATCAGCAACACTGAAATACCCTGACAACCGCACACAATAACCTTGCATTGTGGTTGAAACGTTTGCACGATCAAGCGTCATTCACATGTTCTTCATAAAATAGATAGATGCACACATGCATATATATTATATTTAATGTTGTCAATTAAAATAAAAGTCTTTGTGTATATATATATATATTCACACACACACACACACACACACACACACACAGAGAGGTTTGTTTTGCTATCAAAGTGAGGACATTCCTAGGCGTAATGGTTTTTATACTGTACAGACTGTACATTCTCTCCCCCTACACTATCTCTACCCCTAAACCTACCATCACAGAAAACATTCTGGGTTTTTACATTAATAAAACATTGTTTAGTAATACCAGTGTAATACCCATGTCATTATACAAACTTGTGTCTTCATAAATCATGAAAACAATCACACACACACACATATATATATATATATATACACACAAAAACATTTAGATGGTCGCATCAATAGCAACTTACAAAAGTGATTTTAAATGAATAGAAAGCACATTAAATGCAAGAAAAATGTCTACTTTTAAGGTTTCAAATAATTTTCGGGAGAATAAAACGTGAAGATGTGGGTGAAATAATGTGTCCTTTGTCATTTAGTGTGACACTTATATTTATGTAAAAACTGAAACAAAATACTTATTCTGACCTGTACGTATTAAAATATATAAAAGAATCAGTGAACTTACTAAATTATATTGCATTTTAAATTAGTGAAAAATTGCTGAAAAATGGGATAGTGGTTTAAAAATGTAATTAGCATTTGGGGTAAAAGTAATTAGTCTTTAATATGGCAAAAATAGATTTTTTGTTGTAAATATCCCTGACAAGATTGTTACACTGAACGATATATAAATCATGGTAAAATGTATGATATTTATTTTTTGCTCAGAAAAAAACTAATTAAACATGACCCATGTTAGATGCAACTAATCGCGATTACTCGATTTGACAGCACTTTATTATATTATATTATATTGTATTTAGTGCTGTCAAATCGATTAATTGCAATTAATGGCATATAAAAAATGTTTGTATATATTATATTTATATATACATGCATATATATATATATATATATATATATATATATATATATAAATTGTGTTAGATGCAATTAATTACAATTACTCGATTCGACAGCACTAATTATATTATATTATTTTTTACTTTATACTATTTTTTCATTTAAAAAAAAAAAGAAGGATAAAAAGCATTTAACTATGAACATATATTATCTATAATAAAACATTTTCAGTGAGGCTGCATTTGTCTTTTGTAACAGGTTTGTAGAGTTGCAGTTCCCGCACAAAAGTAAAATCCTGAGAACGGTCGCATTCGTTGTCCCCTTCATCTTTGACAGTGTCCCACTGTTTTACCGAGTAAGTATGGTCACAATTGATTGCACATGTAAATTAGATAAGTACATCATCTTTTTATGGATGGATTTATCAATGTGCGTCTCTCTCTGTGTGTCTATAGCTGCTGTCGTGCTGTTGGGGGAGCTGCAGTCCCAGTGAAGCTCTGGCCAGCCACTCTTACCATCTGTTCTTTGCCTTTCTCACATGCTTCCTGTTTGCATCTCACCTGCCCGAGAGACTGGCTCCTGGACGCTTTGACTACATCGGTACCTCATTTTTAAAGATTTTTCGGTTGTCTTTGTTTGGTTTTCAATGGTTCACACTGGTGTCACGTGGTTCTTTTGACTAGTTTTTCACTCACTCTTCTCCAAGGTCACAGTCACCAGCTCTTTCACATATGTGCGGTCGTGGGCACGCATTTCCAGATGGAGGCAGTGTTGACAGACATGACGTCTCGCAAAGAGTGGCTGATGTCCCACTCCGCTTTACCTTCCTTTCTGGGAACCGTGGGGGCTCTCACACTGGGTGTCCTGCTCAACCTGAGCATCATCGGCATCTTCAGCGCCGGTTTACCGCGAACACCTCGCCAAAGCACTTCGACCTCTAGCGGCGCCCACCCTCATCAGGAGTAACAAGCTTTCTTGACCACTCCACACCTCACTGTGCACCTTTCCGGACGATTTTACTCGAGAATTCACTAGCGCACTTTCACTGATATAAAAGCCTCTAGCATTGATACTTTTGTACTAAAAAAGCTAAACGTTTATGCTTTTCGAGATCATATATTCTAGTTTCCTTTTATACTTTATTATGGTTTATTATGTCAGCCGAAAACCCTGACGATAATCGGGACCTTTCAGGTGTTATTTAACCATTGTGCCTTTGATTTTAATCTGTAGTTATCGACATGAAAGGTCGAGGGTTGAATGACGCTAAAGTTGGTTAGATTTTAACATGGTTTAAACAAAATATGATGTTTGCATCATTACATGTTAGTGCCGTCAAACAATTAATCACGATTAATCGCATCCAAAATAAAAGTTTGTGTTCATATTAAATATGTGGACAGTTTATTTATTATGTATGAATAAATACACACACATGCATGTATATATTTAACAAAAACATATTTATATATAAAATATAATGTAAACATACATGTATACTGTAAATATTTCTTAAATAAATGCATGTTTGTGTGTGTTTTTATATATATATATATATATATATATATATATAAATAATAAATATACACCGTACACACACATATTGTAATTGAACACAAATGTGTCATGGATGTGATTGATCACGATTAATCGTTGGACAGCGCTATTACATATTAATGTTGTCATAGCTTTAACTGGAAAATGATAGTTGCATTAATCAGGGATTTTATATTTGCATTAATATCATCATAACATCATTAATCCAATTTTAGGATGTGTGCATATCAAAATATACAATGGTTGAAAATTATGGGGAATTACTTATCTAAAATTACTGGTGAAATGTTGCCCCTTTTTTAATATTTGCAATGTCCCTTATTACCTATGGCAAATGATTCAGATTTACTGGAATGTCTTTGAAAAATCTCACAGGTACAGTAACATGAATTAATTGAGGGCTATATTTCTAGTAAAAAAAATATTTCTGTTTTTACAGTTTTGTATCTTGAAGGATAAATTGTACTGTTTAGCACATCTAAGCATCATTCCCCTACTAAACTGCATCTCATGGGAAAATGGGGCTGCACTGGAGTCCTTCACTGTCATTCGAGACATTTGGTGAGCAGTTTTGAGTTATATGTCATTCTCTGCATCAGGTCACATTTCTGTGGTATTGTTTTGTTCATTGCAGGTTTATGGCATACAATACAGAGTGTTTTATATTGAAGCACAAGGCTTTTGGTTTTATATTTAATTGCATTTTGTTAGAGCACTTGTCGATTTTGTATTTCGGTGCAATGTAGTGAACCAAAATAGTTTCTCTGCTCATGCGGCACTAGTTACGTTTTGTTCTTAAACCAGAAATCAAAGCTAATCATTGTGTTTGCCCAAGCCGTTAACCTCCATCTCTCATTTTGTCCTTCAGTAGAATACCGCTCTTGTTTTGTCTGGCCGAACGGTGTAGGACAGGTACGTACAGTAGTAGGCTTGTAATTTACAGCAATTAATGCTGCATAAAGGAAAGATTTTAGCGGAACCTTTTCTAACAAGCTCTTAAGGTCGGTCACATGGTGGTAATGATATTTTAATGGGCCTTTATGAAAGGGATCTTGGGTTAAAAAGGAAAAGTAGGTGTTTCAGTGGTTAGTGGCGGAAGGGTTCTGCATTTCTCCAAATGCCTATTTGTAGTTCGTCGGCAGAAATTCGCGCTCACTGTTTGGTTTATGTAGGTGTCTGTTTTTCTGCTCAAAGAGGTTTAGATGTGAATCTGACTGGTGACAGTAGTATTTTGTGCACTAGAGTTAAATGTAAAAGGTTTTGGCATCCCAATCCCTATGTGTTTGTTGGCCCAAATGAATGTATTGCAGTTTTGGAAACTGTGTTCTTAAAGACCCATTTAATGTTACAATGTAGCATTTAAAATTGCCAAGGAAATTAAAATTCTAAATAGTAATTTAATTTTTTTTTTTTTTTTATGTTCCAGAAATGTTGTTCTGTTTTTTGCTTTTTTATTTTAACTGTGCCTCCCTTTAAATCTCATTATTAAAATATGCAATCATTATTGCAATGCCTTATATTTTCCATTTTGATATTTTTAAATATTTTTGTAACAAATGTGAAAAATATATGAAAGTGCTTAGAATTAAACTGACTCCTTTATCACTACAGTGTTTGTCCAGTGGTATCATTGAATACAGAGCGATTACACAAATAATATTATTGGCTTACCACAAAACTGTATGAGCCAATTCTAATCTTGTAATTCTGTTGTATAACAGCTATTTTAATAGAGTGTTTGTTTGTAATGTGTGGAGGATTCGTGAATCATCAGCTCCCTGATAGCGAAGCATTTTTGAATTTCGTTCAACAACCCTCGAGCCACTTTATAGAGATTTTAACACGGGTGTCTCTGCCTTCCAATACTCTTATTTAAAAATGACAATATTAAGTATTTTAAACATTTTTTCCTATTTTTGTGTGATTACTCTATATAAAAAGTACAGTCTTAAGCATTTTGTGAAGCAATTTTGTGTAATGATATATTTCTTATTACGTTAATTATCATAATTTTTACATAATTTAATCAGTGTAATAAAATATTTCTACCTTAGAATTTACACTTATCACAAAGCAGGACTTTTGAAATGAACTGCAAATAAAGCATTATTTATTTATTTATTTACATATATACATACCATGGTCTGTCTGAATACTCTATATATTGTTGGCTGGAAGATGTGATTAAAATCGTTTAATGCAGGTAGGTAGTTCCAGTCAGTTTAATCACCGTTCTATGTTAATGCGCTGCTTTCATTGAAGCGATGCGCGCGCAGAGAAACATTTAGGAGCAAAGAAACTTATCAACACTTCCCTACGACTTTTATTTGTAAAATAGCTTCGCTACTGAATCGCTACATTATATTTCTCAGTAGTGAGGCTGTAACACCGCTGTTTTTGAAGTAATTAAGCTCGCGGCTCCACTGTTTGGAAAGATGGAGGCAATTCACATACGCAACTCTCTCTCTCTTAATTCAAATAAATGCTGTAATTCCTTCAAATAAATGTAATCTAACCGCACTATTTTCTCTATCTGATTGAAAGGAGCAGAAGGTCTAACAAGCCATAACTGACGAAAATAACCGCTCATTTTACGCTTGTTTTTTTTCCCTCGTTGCGCTTTAAAGTTATTTGAAGCACAGTTGTAGTTTATCCCTTACATGAATATCAGGGAATCAAAAAAAAATCTCTATACATGTTCTGTTACTATTTTAGTGTATTGTCTTAATTATAAATAAGCTTTGTAGTGCAAACAGTTTTACAGTTTACTGGGGCTTTGATATTCTTCTCGTAATTCCCTAGAGCGGGAAAATTGCGTGCATTCACAGAAAACACACTTCCGCGTTGAAAAATAAGGTGGATAAAATGGATACCGATCCTGGATGCCAGTCGGTCGCAGTGTTTCAGGTAAATCTTTTGTTTGACTTCAGAAGACTTTGAATATTTTATAGATTATTTTTACGATTGAATGTTTGTCTTTTCTATTTGAAGCTTGACAGCCATCACTGTCCACATGTTTGAAAATATCTATATGAATGTTTCTCTTTTGTTACCCACTGAAAATAACGTTAGACATAAGAATGAGTGAACGATGATAGAATTTTAATTTTGGGTGTACTGTCCCTTTAATTGTACATCACAAGTCATTTTAGTGTCTGAGGCAGGAATACACAGACTGCCTGGAAAAGGGGTGAAATGGAATAGTGGTCCAGACACAAATGACCCGTGAGAATTGAGTTTAGGCACCGCAGAGGCAGCGATACCATTACCCAGAATGCATTACAGTTCTCTAGAGTCTCTTAGCTGAGACTTCAGGCAAAATAAATGTGTGGAAGCGATAGTAGGCCTATGTTGTCCCCCTTAATACAAATATACTGTACCGTGTGATAAGTGTTTAGCTTCCCTGCTAAAGCACCCAGATATTTGTTCAGCACAGCATTCGTGAATAGCTGATTCGTTTTAATTTACTAACTGAGACTATAGAACAATTGCCTTTTTCAGGCTATGGTACAGTATGTTCATGGATGTATCGGTGTTGTAATCGGTATTAGTACTGAGGTTTCAACTTCACCTCCATCTGTCACCTTCCTCCAGCATCACTTCTGTCCATCTGTTGGTTTCTGTAAAGGTCCTCTTTATCCCTCATCACCTCTGCCATGTTATTTAAACTCTCAATTATGTCTTATTATTTTATTTAACATTTAAAAGACTTCGTCTTTGTACAGTTAAGAAGATCCCTTCTTTTTTATTATTATTTTAAGCAAGAAAATCTGACCTTTTATGCGATCAAAATTTGGTAACACTTTATAATAAGGTTTCATTTGTTTACATTAGTTAATGCATGAACTAACAATGAGCAATACATGTTTTTAACGCATTTATTAATCTTTGTTAATCACATTGTATTAAAAAATGTTCACAAATACAACTTTGAATTTTAAAAATATATATGTTAGTAAATGTTTCAAATTACCACTAAGATTAATAAATGCAATAGAAGTATTGTTTATTGTTGTTGAACCTTATTGTAAAGTGTTTCCAAAATTTGACCTAAAAGCGCAGAAAATTTCTTCATGTTACATCATAACATTACTTGGTTTTAAAATATTTCCAGGTCTAAATGAGATTTAATTGCACATTTTCAAAATGGTTTCCAACTTCTGGGTGTCATAATGTATAACAGCTTTATATAAAAATGATAGAAGTCTCCGTTATATGTTTGCTGACTGTTATGGCTGGTATCAACTTCAGATTCATAATTATGCGTCGTACTTTACCTGTCAAACAATAGAGCGCAGCAAGAATGTCACGCAGCAATAATCTGAGATAGATAAACAATGAGATTATGACTCAAAAAGATTGAATAAGTTTAATACAGTTACTGTACATTGCCCATCAACAAAATCAAAAAGAAAAATTGTTCTTTATTTGTACAATGAAACAAATGATAGTGTGGCTGTCAGATGCTGAAGCTCTGTGACTGTGTTAAAGGAATATTTATCCCATTTGTTTAATAATCAGGAATAGAAGACTTGTATTTTTCTTTAAAACACTTGGTAAGATTACATTTTAATAAAAATAGAAAAATCAATGAGAGAAAATAATGTAATTGTCACTACATTATGTACAAGAGGCACAGCCAGTACGTAAAAATCATGCACCCATTAATGAAATGATAAAATGGTAAACGGCGACCACTGCAGCTCAACATGCTGTATGATAAATTAACATTTGATTGGTTGATTGATCTCTGCCCTTGCACCAGCACTAGTTCGGAATTGCATACTAGCATACTGCTCTCATGGTTTCTGCATTATGTGGCTCTATAGTGGTTGGTCACATGGCAATTACAGCTCAAAATACAAGGCCATAACTGAATGCACATGAGCAAAGATGTATGTTGCGTATTTGCAGGCCTGTATGCGCTGGCTCGGCCATTGAGATGAATGGGAATCCTCGTGAAAAAAAGGTGTTTCATTGGAATGGAGCTCTAAGAAATATTTAAACTATAGATAGTAACTTTTTTAAGGCAAGATACTACAGGCAAAACCTGTTTTTCAGGCAATTTCAGCACAATCTAATGGCAGTTTGTGATTATTTTACGTTATTTGGCATATTCGTGGCTGATTCGTATGAATTTGTAAGATCTCATTTGCATGTTTTCCCTCAATCTGCTTACCCCCTGTGGCTGTTGAGGTTAAGGGAGAACCTTCATGCTTACTTTTTTATAAAAATTGTACATTTTCTTAGGATTCACATCGTACGAAATCACCAACGTATATACGTTTTCCTGAGAGATTGGGTTGTCACTTGAGATTTTGGGCTATTTTACTTCTATAACTTCAAATAAGAGGAAGGAAAACATACAAAAGATACATTTAAGTGTTTATTTTTATGACACTTTATCTTTTTGTGTCTGTAGATTTCAATTACAATACATATCTTCAAAGGCCTTTTTCTCCTGCGGTCAGAAATCTCCACTTCTTTTGGGTAATACACCAAACTTTATAAGTTTTATTCCTTTTTTCATATAATTTCATTTTTCATTTTTTTTTTTTTTTTTTTTGCTATATTTGGCAGTATTTTATGATTTATGGATTTATTAAAGAGAAAAATCCAAAATCCCCTCTGTAAAATCTCTAATGTGTCAACAATTTTGAATGTGGCTTTATCAAATGTTTATATTTCTGTTCTGGAAGCATAACAGTTCATAAAATTGGTAATACAAAAAATTGTCTTAGAGTGTATTTACATGACGACAATGTACTAAAAACCAAAAAGTTAAAAGTTTTTCCTTTGCTTTTTTCGCATACAGACGACAACATTGTCAATATGATCCCCGTTCACAAGGATCCGCGAAAACGACTAAAAACGTTGCATTCTGCTGCCAGGCCAGCAGTTGGCGATGTCACTTTGTAAAGAAATACTACTCTGCTATAGGCTGAATACGTAATACACATGCGCATGATGTCACCGTTTTCACAAATTCAGATTTTTTTAGTTTACACGGTATCGTTTTCACATTTCGGAACCCGATTTCAAAAGCTTGCATTTCAGGCCGCCAAAACGCCGTTGTCATGTGGGAAAGAATGGTTATATCTATTGTTTACAATTAGCATATTAACCTGTTGTGTCATGCCTTAAGCATGCAATTCATGTGACAAACTACTGCTCAAATTTCACCGTTCCATACGGTTTCAATCAAAGAATAGTATGCAGTATGTTAGTATTCCATTCCGTACACAGCCCACATGTTTCCATTGTTGTTGTGTATTTGCTGGCCTTGCCGTCATAACAGGAAGGTGCTGTTAAGCATTGAGAGATGTACAATACATGCATGTGAATATCACGCATAACATGTTGATGTAATATATTCATAATCACAAGACATCAAAAAGAAATGCAGTCAGCTTGGCACAACGTGTTTTGGGGTTCATGATTTAGAAACTGCACATGATGATTAAAGGTGAAGTATGTAATATATGTGCCATTAGAGAAAATGTGTTAAAAAAATTAACAGGAGTTCTTTAATACAGGCCCAGGGCTGCGTTCAGCCCCGAAAAAACGTTGCAAAACGTTTTTTTAAACAGAAACGGTGATGCGTTGAACACGCTGTTCTGATGACGCAAGAGTTGCAACTATGGCAGCTGAGAAGGCCATTTTTTGTGTTCTTTTAAAAAAAAAACAAAAAAAAAAACACTCTATAACACTCCCTACCCTTGCCGTGCCGAAATAAAAGAAAACATCCCAAGTGGACACATTTGTAAACGACTTTACTTGGACCCTTTGTGCGAGCTGTGTCTTTAATAGCGCGTGGTTTATATACATGTCGCTGCTGATTGGGCTGACATTTTTGACACACCCACCAAACAAGAGAAAACGTATCTCAAACCCGGTTGTACACCATTTTCAGGTCGTTCAACCCAGAAACCGTAGCAAAACGTTGCGCACCGGTTTGAGCTTGAACGTGCCCCTGGTTTCCACTCTTCCCATCTCCCGTTGGTCAAACAAAACGGCAAGTCCCTCCCCCAAACTCACGCCATTGGTTGAAGCATTGTTGTTAGGTCAGGCTGGGTGGAATAAACAGAGCCACAATTTTAACATTTATTGGGGAAATCAATGTCTCTAAATATTTATCTGGATAGGGAAAAAGTTACACACTTCACCTTTAATGAACTTTAATTACAAGACCTTGACATCAGCATCCTCGTATAGAAAATCTAGTGTTGAGTCATGAAGATCCGTGAGCAATTTCCACTAACGCATGTTCCACTGTTCTTTTACTCAGTCCATTTCAAATTTAAACACATGGACACAATCTTACACATCGACAAACACCGCAAAACATTCATACTGCACATCTGAGAGAGTTTGTGAATTCTGTCTGTCCTCAACCCACCATTGGTTTTCCTCTTCAGCCCAAACAAGCTGCTATCAGAAGCATGTCTTTTCCATGCAGGGCCGACCATGTGCTGCTACTCCAGGATGTCTAGATAGACGGGTGGGTTCTTGACGAGGGCCACGAGGCGGTTGTAGATGTCCTTGATGACGAGCCTCTGCTGCGGTTCTCTCTGCCAGCAGCCCTGCATGAGGAGGTGCACTTCCTTCGGGCAGGTACGTGGCCGTTCAAGCTCTCGTCCCTGCGTGATACACTCAATGGCCTGGAAAGGGGGGAAATATTTCATCTTTACAGCGAGATAGTATATCTGTCTCATATGGAGTAAGACAGGGGTTCCCAAAGACATTCCTGGAGCCTCCCCAACACTGCATGTTTTCCATAATCAAACACAGATCATCAGATTATTACTCAAGACTCCAAGATCTGAAATGGGTGTGACTTGCAAAATGTGTAGTGCTGGGGGGTCTTCAGGAATGTGTTTGGGAACCCCTGGATAAAGTTGTTCAATCTATTTCTTACCATTGTAGTTATATGATTATTTGTTATCTCTTTATTGTTTATTGTGAAGCACCTTGGTCAGCTTTCATGTTGTTTTAAGGTGCTAAATAAATAAAAATTTAATCTGCAGTGGATTATTAAATATTTATAATATTTAATATAAAATATATAAAATAGGACCTCCTTTAAATAATTTAAATATCAATTGCTGTTGTTTTTATTATTTAATTTGTGTTTTTTCCTGAGGTCCACTTTTCATGTTAGTAATAAATTTGTGCACAAAAAACATTAATGATAAAATAATTTTTATATTAGATATATTATATATATTTTCATTAATTCAATCAATATATATAATTACATTGTATTTTAGAATTCTTTCAAAGGGGTTATAGCAGACAATAAAATTAATTATTAATAATTAAACTAAAATGTTCAAATGAAAATTTAATAATAATTTTAAAATGTATTTCATAGCCCTTAAATACAAACTTGTAATTGTAATATTTTTAAATTATTTTTAAATTATTTAATTATTTTGTTTGTTTCCTGAGATCACTAATAGAAATTCAGTGTGGGTTTTTTTTTGTTTGTTTTTTTACAAAAAACAATTGCTTGAACCTATTTTCTACCATTTCTCTGACCGCTTGAATTAATCTTTGTGTCAACATCCCTTTGCCTTTAAGATTCCTACATAAACATCCTCTTCATATATAGAATAGAGATCGTTGACATATAAATGCAGGCAGTCGTGTAATAATGTACAGAATCCTGTTCAGAATGAGCCGTTTCTGTAGTTTAGTGTCAGTAAACGCTCTTTTATTTAGTGTGGAGGAATTTTTGACTTCTGAAAGGTACAGTATGTTTTTTGTAGTACATTATATACACATTTTTAAAAATCAAATAACCATTGATTTCTCATTAATCGACGCCTTTTACTGTGTTTTCTACAGGCAGCAGCTGCCTGTAAAGAATCACTTTCTTCTCTCCATGGCTATTTCTGGTGGCTATTTAAAACGGCAGTGACTTCAAGCCCTTATAGCGTTGCCTCTTAATCAAATGAGGTGAAGAGACTGTCAGCACCACACAACATCATTCTGAAATGGGCTTTCAATCACTGCAATAAATTAACAAAAATTCTCATTGACCCCTCTGAAAGTCTAGCGCACCCTCTTTCCTCACAGATGGGAAGTCACGAACAATTCGTCTCTGTCCCGTACAATTAGGCTCCTGATAATTAGCTGTGTCCATCATGGCTCGGGAAGGATTAGGTTAACAAGGTTAAACAACGTCGGCCCAAGGCGAAGATGAGGTTTAATCGGATTAAAATCGAGTCGGCGGGAAAGTGATCTACCTCTCTGTTGAAAGAAGAGAGGCCTCTCCAGCGTAATAGTGCAGTTGTGGTCACACCAGAGTCCACTTTTTGGTGCCTAATCTGAGAGGTCTGGATCACTCTGGAACCGAAAAATCTATTGATCTGCTCGTTCATAAGTGCTTAAGAGCACAGTCTGATTCAGTCCAAAATGGATGTTCACATCACAATGAAGGTTGGCAATAGCTCTGTCTGTTTGCTTTAGCTTACTGACCAGCACTTATGCCACTTATCAGACAGTCTAAATCACTTCTGTCATTGCTGGTAAACATTACAAGAGTCATTTATGAGTCATATTCATTTGTTTTTATAATAGAAATGACTTTTTGTCAATTTAGTACATCCTTGTTGCATGAAACTTATCAGTTTCTATCTCTGAAAAAAATCTTAATGACCCCAAACCTTTTGAATGGTAATGTAACTTTCATTGAAAAATTTAATTGTTTACTATTTTTATCCTTGACAGTACTACAAGATTAGTTTGAGATCAATCAGAACCACAAATGTTACATTTCTGATTTCCATCCATATACAGAAACGACTTGAGGGTAAATGACAGAATTGTAATTGTTAGGTAAACTTTTCCTTTAAAATCTTTTTTTTTTGTGGTTGTATTGTTTTAAAAACTCTACAATGAATGAGTTTGGCATTTAAATTGTGCAGCCATTAATGGTTGAAACTAACTTTGAGCATTAAATGTGGTACTGTACCTCACTATTAGATAGCTGATACCACGGTTGTTTGCCGTAGGTGAAGATTTCCCAAAGGACCACTCCAAAGCTCCAGATGTCACTCTCCGTGGTGAACTTCCTGTACATGATGCTTTCTGGTGGCATCCAGCGAATGGGCAGCATCGTCCTCCCACCGACCTGATAACGTGAACGAGAAAAAATTACAACCAAACATGTCTGCTGTGGGTAAATATACAAAAACACTTCAGTGTCTCAAATGATTCTCCCATACCTTAGTGAAATGGAGAAGTCTCCAGTTTCTCAAATTGTACTCAAATTTGCACAGATACCAAAGTTATTAGAGATCACGGATCATTTCCCATCGAAGACCATTGATTTGTCACTTTTGTCAGTTTTTGGAGTAACACCATTGATATTGTAATGACATGTTTTACCCTGTAGTAGTCAGTGCTGTAAATGTCTCTCGACATCCCGAAGTCCCCGATCTTCACCACCAGCCCTTCTCCAACCAAACAGTTCCTGGTGGCCAGATCTCTGTGGACAAAATGAAGGGAAGCGAGATACACCATGCCAGAGGCGATCTGAGCTGCGATGTGGAGCATCTGAGGAAGGGTCAATTGACCCAGCGGAGGAACCTTCATCTCATCCAAGATACGTGCGTCTGGACCGTGAGCCCTGTACAAACACGACACAGCAGCTTAAAAACATTAACCGGATTAAACATTAAAAGATTTTGGATGTGTTTAGAATGGCATACTAGCATACTATATGTACTGTACCATTTTTACAGTATGTGAGTGCTTAGATTACCCTACCAAAGCACACTACACTCTCCAAAAGGGTGTTTGCACAGTGATTCCATAGAAGAACCATTTTTGGTTCCACAAAGAACCTTTCAGTGAGCAGTTCTTTAAAAACTTTTCACACTATAAAGAACCTTTTGTGCATTGGAGAGGTTTCATGGATGTTAAAGGTTCTTCACTGAGTCATAGAAGCCAGTAAAGGACCTTTATAAGCGTGTACGTGGAATACTGTATCCCACAATGCAATGCACTCTACTTGTTCCTCCAAAGAGTTCTGTAGGAATTACATATTTAGACAAGTTAGCATGACCCTGGTTCCCTCAACAAAAAGGCTTAAGGATTGGCTTTTTGATTATTGCAGAAAATAAGCTCTGTGACCAAAAAAACTAAAGTTTTTGTATTTTCATCAAGATAATTTTCACAAATAAATGAACTTTGTGAATTTTGAAGCCTAAATATAATCAACTGAAGTAAAAAGCTAAAGTTTGCACAGTTGCGCAACTTCAGTATCACCATAAGCTTCTGACAACTCTTTCAATAGTTCGTTAAAATCTACATTTTGGCTGTGAAAGCGGAATAGTGAGCAGATGAGTTCCCTTGCAAGTTCCCTTACAACCTCTATAATCCCAGCCACTTGTTAGCAACCACCTTTTTCAAAACATGCAAAAGTCAAAAAATCGTGTGAGGTATCATTGATGTATTTTATGTCCTTGAT
The DNA here is from genome assembly GCA_037194245.1 of Opsariichthys bidens. Classification (NCBI taxonomy): domain Eukaryota; kingdom Metazoa; phylum Chordata; class Actinopteri; order Cypriniformes; family Xenocyprididae; genus Opsariichthys; species Opsariichthys bidens. Next base: position 5,716,151 of record CM074300.1, on the reverse strand, counting down.
TAAAACGTGAAAACATCTTAAACTTTAACCATAGACCTTGTTTCAAAAATTCATTCAAAAAACCCACTGAGTTTAGGATGATGGAACTCCAAGTTAAAGAATGCTGACTTATTTCCAGGACTTTAGGCATATTATTTCCACCATAATTAATGAACTGGAAGTGATACCCACCATAATCGTGGCTCATTATTTGATCAAACTGCTTAAAGCGAAGAATTTTTTTTGCAGAAAACTGAATGAAAAGTTCAAAATTTGTGTGTTTACAACATAACTGGATGCCACTCACTAGCAAAACTGTTTTGTTTTTTTAAATAGTAGGCTGTATGCTAGTATTTCATTCTGAACACAAGCATTCTACACTCTGAAAAAGGAAGGTCCTTTATTGGCATCGATGATTCTGGTTCCATGAAGAACCTTTGACATGCAAGGAACCTTTCCATTGCACAAAAAGGTTCTTTTAAAGAGGAAAAAGGTTATTAAAGATAAAGGAAAAAGGTTCTTTGAAGAACTGTACACTGAAAGGTTGTTTGGGGAACCCAAAATGGTTTTTCTTTGGCATCACAGCGAAAAAACCTCTTTTGGAACCTTTATTTTTAATGGTGTAGTGGTTCAAATTAATTGGTAACGCCAAGTTTACAAGAATTATACTGTTATGCATTTGAGCGAACTCCAGATTGTAGTAAGTCACATTGGATAAAAAACATCTGCTAAATGACAGCACAAGCACCATTGCTCACCATTGCCTTGCGTGTCAAGCCTCAATGAGCAAACCACTGTCTCCATTCATCCTAATATACGCATGTAAACTCTCTGCCACTCGCTTTCCTCCTTTTCTGCTCTGAGGTTTAGTATGTGATCCCTATTAGTTTAGCAGGCAGGTGGCAGGATGGGGCAGCTGCAACCGAGACTGGAGCCACATCCATACACGTGAAAATGCGATTTCCATCTCCCCCTCAAACATTCACTTGTCCCCACTCCCAATCTGGCCCCAGCAACCACCTGGCAAACAGACTGGATCTTTACGCACCGAGACTCAGCTGTGCCGGACATATGGTCACTCAGTCCCCCATCAGCCTCCTCATACTTCAGTGGACTTTACATCTTAATTAAGACTGGAGCATCACAAAGCTGGATCCACGTTTGGGTTTCAACTCAATTTTGGGTTTCGGTAGATGGAAATATGGTAAATGAAAGGCCTTGAATTTGATGCAGCTTTTCATGTAACATGAAAGCCCAAAACAAAACGCAGAAAGTTGACTAACTATTAACACTTGAGCGGGCATTTGAAACTTTCTGGGGTCAAGTCCAGCTTGCAACAGATTTCTCCCAAGTAATTTCCTAGTTCATCTGTCCAATGAATCCCGTTTTAAGGTTCTCCTAAGACAGCAAATATGGATAGAAGCTCTTTCTCTAAAGACCTTTTCAGCTGGTCAGTTTCTGACCGCTACACCACATTGTTGGCACTGTAGTTAATTCGCTGTGAGTGGCTGGTGGTTGATAGACTGACCTTAGAAAGCGGTTGAGGTCTCCGTGTCGCATGTACTCAAACACCATGGCCAGAGGTTCTCCGTCTGTACACACGCCGTAGAAACGCACTATGTGTTCGTGCTGCAGCACGGTGAGCAGCTCGGCCTCGCGCTGGAAGTCCTGTCGGGTGGACTCGTTGGCGACTTTCAAGGTCTACACATGAACACAGTCAGATGTTCAGAATGAATATACAGTGCCCCCCAAATTTTTTGGATGCTTTCAGTTAAAAGCAACACATGGAATGCATTCTGGGAATCAACTGTTTTTTTTTAGACGAAAATTGCATTTGTCATTTAAATTTGTTTTAATACTAGTGCCTGACATTCAAAATCAAATAGCAATTTTTCATCCTGTTTTCTACTTTAATTCAACTTCAGTTCAGTTTGAGTTTAAAAGACAATCTCAATTCAATTTTGAATGATGCTCAACTCTGGTTTTATGGTTTGCAGCTGTATTATTTAGTATTATTTATTGATATTTCATATTGGATGCTGTTTTTATATTTTTAGTTTTCATTTTAATTTTAGTTTCAATGTTAGTAATTTTGTTATATGCTTTTGTCATTTTAGTGATTTTTTTTAAATTCTTTTTTAGAATTGTTTTCTTTTTTTCTTTTAATATTTTTTAATCCTTTTTTTATATTTTATTCTGTTTCAGTTAACAAAAATGTGGTAAAATAGTTTTAATTATCAATAAGAGCTTTGCTTTGCAAACATAATCATTTTCTGTGTTTGAATTGAATGTTGTTTAGCTTATCTAGCTTGATAATGAGATTTTGGCAGATTTGTGAAAACTTCAGGAAGAACTGGTTTAAAATTAACCAATCCGTAATGTTTTGCTTTGCTTGTCATTGTTCTTGGAGTTAAATATTTTTGCTGTGTAATTTCTAGCTTTTGTTGCGAATTAACTATATATATATATACAGTTTAAATTATAAAAGAAAAAAGTAATATTTAATGAAAATTTCAGGAGCATAAAAATGCATAAAAAAAAATAACCTTGATAGCAACCAGCATCTTGTCAGTATCCGGACAAAGGTTGGCACATTCTGCCAGGTAAACCTTGCCAAAAGCTCCTTCACCCAGTTCCCACTTCAAAACAATGTCTTTTCTTTTAATGTGTTGGACACCTGCAAAATACAAAGAAATAATCACTTTAATTTGACACAAATTGAATCAGCATGGTGAAAACTTGTGTGCTGTTATGGGTTTGTGAGACACTCACACATGTCTTTTTCTTTAATGATGCCACAGAAATATTGCGGGTTCTCTACAAAACTGGACAGGCCAGAATCCAGCGTGCCATCATCTGAAGATAGAGGACTTGCTCCGAAGTTCATGAAGCGGAGAGACACGGCCAGATCATCCTCAGTACCAAGAACAGAAGAACCTGTAGACATGCAGACAGGAAGGGGTTCTCAAGCAGCTCTGGTGTGGCATATTTTTTTTTTCCTTTCTTCACATCTATAACCTGAGCCCTTATAAGGCAATCAACTTATTGGCTTTACAGAGTCAACATTTGAAGAGCATGTTTGACAACATCTCTCTTAATTTTCTTTGTATGTTCCTATCCAGTCACATTTCAGATTTACCTGACTGTTTGTAGATGAACAATTAAGTTTGTCATTTACAGGGCTTGACATTAACACCAGACAACCTGCCAAATGTGGCGGGTCACTTCTACTAGCCGCTTTGGTGGGTTTAACTTTTTAATATATAATTTTTTCAGAATCTTCTTGGCATCTGAAATAATAAACTCTGCAATGTAGTGTTGTCAAAAATATCGATTTTTTGATACATATCGATATTGAAATCATCTGAAATGCTTCCAATACTCATTTTTCGGTACACGACACCAGCTGCGCTTTCTTGCTCTCTCATCTCTCATTCAGTCCCCCTCCTCCCCTCATTCAGTCGTTTCATTTGCTCCGGATGAATATTATTACTGTTACGAATTTCCCTCAGATTTTGCGATCACACCAAAAGTGTGCGCACATAAAGCCGACTCTCAGGTCTAAATTGAGTTCTTTTTCACTGCGTATAGAGCTTAAACAGTCAAATACACACAAAATGTCAAAATGTCGATCTTGGCAAGTATTCATGTAAAGACAGTCAGTTATGTTTTAAGTGAACGTATACCGTTGAGAAGGAAAACACATGTGTAACAGTATAATTGATTTGTGCATCAGGTCTTAAAGTGATAGAAGCCTAATATACCTGCTGCCAAATTACAAGATAATATATAATATAATATATATATATATATATATATATGTATATATATATATATATATATTTATCTGTATGGGGTGTTTTTTCCCCATAGTATCAATGTCAAAATTGTGACCAGTGAAAATGCTGAGTGGCTAGTAACTACTAAAACCACTAAACAGAGTTGAGTTAAAAAGTAAATGTCACTTAGATGATCAAAAAACTAGAATTTTAAAGTTGCTTGTCTATGCCATAATGTAACATAAACGAAATATTTTCCAAAAATTATTTTACACATATGTATATAAGAATATTGGATTTTAATACTGAAAATTTTCCACAAGAATGATCTTATTTGGTGGTCTATGGCATCTATATGACTGATTTAGAAAATCGGTACACTTTTTTTCGACAAGCAGCTGGATTTAAGGTATCATGTAGCACAAATGGTTACATAGTGCAATTTAATACTTGGAAGTTTGGGTTTGTTCCAATCTGTAACCCTAAGAGAAGTAGTACTAATGATCCTGTCATTGGCAAACACCACTAACAGAATGTTGTGTTGTATGTATGTAATCCTGTTTAAAATTGACAATTTACTGTATGCACAAAAAAGCATCTGCACAATAGATATCTAGCAGAATGTTTACTTGATCCGAAGCAAATCACCTCAGTTTTAGGAAGCAGAATTAAACTCAAAGGCCTCTCGTTCAAATCACAAAACCCACTCAAGCTATAACCGCAGAGACCCCAGACTGGGCAGAGAAGAGGAACGCAGGGAATAGAGGGTGAGAGGGGAGGGAGGCAATCAGGTCCACTTAGGCACTTTGTGAGCAGAGCGAGTGGACCTGAAAAGCCTGGCTCCATCACTCTTCTTTAATGGCTCGCTCGCGGCTGGGGCTCCCGATGCTATTTACTTTGCATGCTGTAATTAAGACCTGGCAGCACTTTGCCGAGCTGTTAGGCTGACACTGTACAAAGTTACAGCTAAGAAGAGACCATATTTCGCTCGCTTTTTGTGCGTTATTTAAAAGCAACACAATGCCTCCTGCGGAACTCATTCAGATTCCAAAATAATAATGGAGAAAGTCATTTTGGCATGGGCTATGATTGTGCCGTCTCTGGCTTTCTTGTTTAGCGCTAACATTCTTCTGCTGTTGCGTAAGTCACACCTGGTTTGTTTCCCTCTTAGTTCCCTTTCCTTTGAAAGACCTCAAAACATCTTTATTAGAGATGTAAACTGATTTAGCGTTCTGATTAAGTGAAAATGAATGAGTTCTAAGCTGTATTTTGGGAGAAATATCAAGGTGTCTTTGTAAAAGGCACTCAAAATGAAAAATGTAGCACTTTTGACAGATGAAATGATAACATGAGATGAAGGCTTCAGTCATATTAGTAGCCTACAAACTACAAATCTTGCAAATGGTGGACTGGCCACTATATTTAGATAACATGACCAAGACCGTCACATCAGCTTGTAATACATAAAAAAGTAATAATGTTAGATTGTGATTGTCCACATTAGACCGTCTACTAAATATAAGTAACTTTGCAACTACATGTCAACTAACTATTATTAGAGTGTAAGTAGACTGTTAGGGTTAGTAGAATAAGTTGTCCTGTACTTGTTGCAAAGTTACGTAAAATGTTAGCAGATATTAAGCAGACAGTCTATAATAGTTGCAAAGTTACTTGTAGAATGTCTAAAGTGGACTATCGAAATAATGTTAATCATTTTACTTCCCGTAATCTGATGTATTTTTGTGAAAAATAGGGTGGGGCTTGGTTACATGCCATTACATGCCAAATTGGATAGTTGGTGGGAAGATTTTGAAAAGTAAAAGAGATTTGTAACATCCGTTGAAGAGGAAAGTTGTTTCAGAGCAGTGTGAAGCAACATTTAGAGTTACATGCACGATATGCATTAAGAAAGTAAATGGGAGAGACTGCAATGCACAAAATGGAGGAGTTACACTGCAGCTGCTGTTAGAAGCTCTGGCTCCCATTTATGAGATAGATTTTGCTACTGATTTGAATTATGTTATTTGAATCTGAGTTTGGCAAGAATTTCCCCCTTTCAAGTTGGTCTTGCATGCCCGAAATAGCTGATCTGAGGTGTTCCAAATATGGCTGGCGAACTGAATTCCTTGAAAGGGATTTTGGTCATACACAACAAATCAACATGAAATGTTAATTACAGCCAATTTTCAAGCAAAACAGGATATTTAATGAGAATGCTGGGTGAGGCTCAATTGTATCCGTTGAGAATTAATTTGATTGTGAACAGGAAAATTGTTTCAGAGCAATGCAAAGCAAGGTTTAGGAAGCAAAATGTTTGTTAATATGGAATAACATGTACAATTAAACCAGGAACGTGCATTGGCAAACATGGGCGGTTTTAGTTTAATGTTGAACTTACGGTGGATGCCGAACTTGGAGTGCTGTCCACATTTATTGATGACCACAACCATGATGAGCAGAAACGTGCACGCAAACACAGCGAGACCCACCGCAACTGACACCTATGACAAAATTAAAGCGATAACAGTTATATAAGAATGTAAAAAATATCAAGATCCTGTGCATCATATGTGACTCATCTCGTACCCCAAACACTCGGCTCTCCAGTTTCTCCGTCTCCGTTGATTGGTTGGTGGGAGCTGCTAATGTTAAAATATTTAAAGAAATGTTACTTTATCAACACTGCACAAAAATGCTCTTAATATTGTTTCTTGTTTTCCAGTACAAATACTGAAACATTTTTAAATCAAGATACGTTTTAAGTATTAAAGCGTATATATTATACAACGTTGTGTTTTTGTTTTCAGAATCTGCTAGAATCGGTTTTCATGCTTGAATGTTCAAAAAACACAGTATTGTTCACATATTTGCCATTGTTGCAGCACCTCTCTTCCCAGTCTGTCAGTTACGCTCAGTTTAGTTCCTGTCTCAATGAAGCCCCTCCTACCTAAAAGTGCAATGCGCTCTGTTTAGTGATTGTTCAACTGCTTTGAGAGTTTTGGAAATGTCACTCCCCTTACCATAAGGGGTTTCAACACACTAATATCACAACTCAACCAGCCCTAGCCCGTTTATTTAGTGAATGCATTAGGCAGGAATTATTTAAATGAGGAATATTGTGGCATGTTCGTTCCTGGAGGAAAACTCAAGACTACAATGGAGACATTTCAGGGAGTTCAGAAACGGCGTTCACTGATATAGGGAATGTTAAACATGTAAAGAAGCATTATAGGTCCTTTTTAAATGTATCATTTAAGACAATAAATATTACATTTATCAAAATTAAGTTAGAAAAATAATCTTGATTTTCCTTTTTAATTTTCTGACTCCATTGGCATATAGTAATTTTTAAGTGAAAAGTCACTTAACTTTGATACATTTTTCACAAAACATGACTGAATATCTCATGTAATTTTGCTTCTCAAGTAAATGTATCTTGGTTTAGGAATGTTTGCGTATTTATGCTGGAAGACAAGACTTTTAATTTATTTGCTGTGAATTTAATTTTAATAGTCAAGGCAAGTGTGAGTTAAAAGCCATTTGGACATTTGACTTACAGGAAGCCGATTTAGAGTAACTTACTTGGGTCATCAGCGAGGACTGGCATGTGGAGAGAGATCATAGCCATAAAAAATTACTCAATGCACAACAAAGCTGATGATATACATGTTGTGTGATTATCTGCACTCACCAGGAATGATGCCCTCTGGGTCAAGGGGGTCAAAAGGATTATCCATGAACTTCCCATTTGCCGTAGCCTGGTCCCTTCCCAGTTTATTCTCCACGATGAGTGTGTAGTTGCCGTTGTTCAGATGGGTGGGCTTATTGAGGAACAGACAGCCATGTTGAACGGAGCCATCGGCCGCATCTCTGATCAGTTCGGTGTAGGCGTAGCGGGTTTCGATGAGAGGCGTGTTGTTGTACAGCCATTTGATGGTGGCGGGAGGATTGCTGTCCACAGCAAATGGGAAACACCAGTGATGCTGTGATTCTGGGTCCTTTAGAAACAAGATCCGCACTGGAACTAAACACAGACGTGGAATGAATTCACATGTGTGCAGTGAGACATAATCGCAGCCCATTAGCTAGTCATTTTACTTTATAAAGATATGGATATTTTTCTTACAAAAACCCATCGCTTTGTTTCAGAAGGTCTTTTTTAATGCCCTTGAGTCGTATGGATTATATTTATGATGGATGGATACATTTTTGGGGGGCTTCAAAATACTCCTCCCATTCACTACTATTATAAAGTTTGGAAGAGCCAGGATATTTTTTAATACAACTCCGATTGTGTTGGTCTGAAAGACGATAGTCATATACACCTGGGACGGCTTGAGGGATAATTTTCATTTTTGGGTGAACTATCCCTTTAAATATCCTTTTTAAAAATTAAAAAAAAAAAAAAAAAGTACAACAAACTTTACGCACCTGTCTATCTACTCTTTGTTTAATACTCTTATGAGCACTTATTCTTTTCTTATTCAAAAAGTATATGTTTTTAAAGCAGTTTAAATAATAGAATGTACTATCATTAAATAATAAATCATTATAATAATAAATCAAATTTAAATAAATTAAGACGTTAAGTATATTTATTAAATATGTGTGTCTATTTTAGTGTGTCAGTCACTGTATCAGGCAGCAGATGACTGTCTGTATTCCTATTGGTCGTCATTGCGTTGCATCACTGCTCATTTGCATAAAGTTGAATTCCCTTAGTGTCGGAGATCATTGCTGTAAAGAAGTTCACACAATGTTCCTGCACGAATATTGCTTTTCTATATCTAGTACCTGTTCTTCAGAATAGCTCAAATGACTGGTGCATCCGTCATAATTTTTTCCATGAATCAATGTGCTCCATCTTTACAGTAAACCTGTTGACCTGTTATAAATAATAAATCTCTGTCTGTTTAGGGGACCTAACCACAAGAGGCACTTGAGAGCCTGGTGAAGGTGGGATACAGGAAATGGTTCTTTTAGACGGGAGAACATGCTGATGCGCGCAGCCCGGTCGCTGCTTCATAACCATTTCAGTGCTCTTAACCCGTGACCCTGCCTCCAGAAAGTGCTTTGCACGGAGAATCACAGTCATTTGTGTCATGGCCTAGAGTTCACGCTTGAAAAACCGTCCTCGTTACACCGACCCGATGTTAATGGTTGAGCAAGTTCGAGAGCCATCTGTGAACTCCACTAATTGTGGTAATCAAAAGGTATTAAATGATTGAATCCATTATTTGGGTTGCGTTTAAGGTAGATGGCCGAAGGTGAATTTCATCATCTGCAGCTACAGTTAGTACAAGTACAGTACACTAAGGCCATAACTAACACTAGGGAATTACATTATCGATTGGCATCTGGGTTTAATAAAAGATGTTCTGGGTCAGAATTATGCCATGACCGCACCTGCGCGCTGTGCGGGATTTCGTGAGCTCGCTGCTATGACCGGCCTGCTAATTTAGGTGCTAATTAAGCAGCGGCCGCAGACAAGCCGTTGTCCACCAGTCACGTGATTCCGATAGACTGGCAGCTAGCACACTTGCTATCTGCCAATCGGTCCTCACAATTATATTTCCGGACTACGGGGGAGAGAAATCCATTAGTAGCGAACAAACAAGATCTGAAGACGGTTATCATCCCATTTTCCTGACAGTCATTATCGCTCCCCTGATGGCTATACATTTGTCTGAAGTCAAGCACTGTTTTTCTTCTTTCTGAAGAGGAGGTGATAAACAGTGATAATTGCTGTGGTGCGGAGTGCGGTCATATGGGAGGATTTTCGATGGAAAATATCGGCAGTTGCAAAGCTGTTGCTTCTGTCCAGAGCAGGGAAATATTAAAAACACTTCCATTTGAAATTGAAATAAAGCTGAAATAAACGAAGCTATAAATATTGGATGACATAAACTACACGAAAGTTCAACTAATTGAAATAAGTTTGAGCACTAAAACTGAAGTAAAAATAAATCTAAAAAGGCTAAAACCAAAATTTAAACCGTAAAAAAAATCGAACAGAAATAAAATGTAAAAAACGTATTTTATTTCAACTGGTTGCCAAAGCAACATTTCTCATTTTCTTTTAGTTTAACTTGATGTACTAAAAAAATACGGATTCCCGCACAACGTCCAGGGAAAAAATAGGTACGTCATGGCCACAAATTAATTACTAATTACTAATACGTCAGAATGTTTTACTACTTCTTTTCCTTGTTTTAAATGAATCGTCCACATTATATAATAATTGGTTCCCTTGTTTTAGTTCAATCAAACGGAGCTCAGAACTCGATTTAGTAAAATGAGGGAACAAATTTTAAATTCATGGCCACGATCGATATATATATATATATCTATATATACTATATACTATTTAGACATGTTTCAAAAAACTATTAATAATGCATGCAAAAAAAATAAAAATACTAAAGCTGAAAACAAAATTAAAGGATAATTTAAAATATTAATAAAAGCTATGATGGTATATAAATAATACTAAAATAATAGTGTCTTGTATGTCCACATAGGATGGTGGGTTTAAGGAACGTCACAAATGGGTTTCTCACTTTGAACACTTAGTTGGTTGGCCAGGTAAATTTTTATAATAACTTTGGATTTGAGTCACATATGTTGCTCTGTTAAAGTAACAGCCAAAGCTCAGACATGTATAGAGGGATGAATAAAACCATAGATTAAATGGTAATTGCAGTTTAATATTGCACAGTTTCACATTCAGATTTGAAAGTGTGCTCCCAGACATTTATGCGGAACACCTTGGTCTTTAGCAGAAAAATAGCAGCATACAATGTGAGAAAAAAATGACAGAAATTAAAGAATAAAAAATGTCAATACTTACATTCAATATCCAGCTGCACCGTAGCTTCATCCATTCCAGCGCGATTCTCTGCTTCACAGGTGAGATTGTGCAGGTTGTCTCCAGAAGACACGCTCCTCATGTGGAGTACCAGCTCAAGGGTTGATCCCCAGATTCCTCGCTGTGGACAAACAGGATTTAATGGAATGACAAAGTAAACAACTCCTTTGAAGTCCTGCAACAACATCTGGGACTTCAAGAACAGTCAAGCGAGTTCAAGAACAGTCCTTGTCTGGACCAAAAAAAGGAAAATAATATATTTAGTCCTGGTTCACTTAGAGTTCACACTGTCATTTTTAAGACCGAACCTAAAGATAAAAAAAAAGGAGTCAAAACAGCTGCAAGAATTCCTCCGTTGCACACAAACGAAGATCTGCTGCAAGGAGACTGCATTTCTTTCACTTGAACTGAACTGTAATGGGCAATGTAGCTCCTATGATGGGAAAAAACAGGTATGCTTCAGCATTTTGTCCTTTTTAGGGTTGTATCTTGTGACATCACACCCTGTTCTTGGCTTGTTTAGAAGTCTTTGGTCCGTGTTGTGTTCATATTTCTGTCAAACTGTACCAGAGTTCGTTTGGAAGCGGACCAAGAAACAAACCACACCCTTACAAATGAGGAATACTACAAGTGATTAGGGTTAGGGTTATGATTGCATGTTTTTTATGTTCCAGTACCAACAAATGATCTTGATCCAGGCACTTGTACTACTCCGGTAAATCACTTTGGCCAATTTCCATTGATGCTTCATTGACGGCATCGGCGCTTCAAAACAGTATGAAAGCAGTGTCATGTACAGTACCTGCAGGGTCCAGCTGGACTGTAGGTGCTCTGTTCTCCAGCGGATAGTCGGTGTTGGTACTCCAGTCACCTGACAGGTAAATGTGAGGTTTCCACCTTCTTGAGTGGTCAGTGACGGTGGGTCAATTTTGACCTCAGGAACACCTGCAGAAAAGAAAAAAAAAACATTTCACCATTTTTAGTTACACTCAAAAAAATATTTCAGTCTAAACCATTTCAGTTTTTTGAAATTTAATTACATAGCCATTTTCCATTCATTTGGATTACATAGTTTTAACATAAACAAATTAATAAACTTAATGTGATTCATATTTGTCAGTCATACGTAAATGAAATAGGTAAGATTATGTAAATCTTAATTTATGTAAAAATGCCCAGGTTAATTAACACTGTTTATTGGTCATGTGTGTGCACACTACTGAGTTAAAGTACCATTGAAGCAGTGTCAGAGTTAATGAGATCATTAAGTGATGATTGAACATTAATGATGAACACCTGCTGTTAACAAGCAGAATCACTGAAGAACAGAGAAACACAAGAACTACAACTGACTTCACGGCATTCAATGAAATCAACTAAATATAAAAGACATTTAATCACTATTCATATACTCAACTATTACTTGACACTGCTTCAATGGTACTTTAACTCAGTAGTGCGCACACACATGACCATTAAACAGTGTTAATTAACCTGGGCATTTTTCTGTGAACTATTATAAAAATCTTACCTATTTCATTTACATATGACTGACAAATATGAATCACATTAAGTTTATTAGTTTGTTTATGTTAAAACTATGTAATCCAAATGGATGGAAAATTGCTATGTAATTAAATTACATAAAACTCATGTTTAGACAGAAATATTTTTTTGAGTGTATAAGGACCCCAAACTGTTGAACAGTAGTGTATGGTAACCATTATGATATTTTTGTTTCAATATCTTAAAAGTGATGCATTTTATTCATGAGCAATGATTTATTTCAAACAGGTTTCCCAAACACTGCAAGTGGTTGAACAAATGGATAGCTCTGCCCCAAACTCACTTTTAAGGGAAATCAATCTTGCAAATATGCAATCTCTGCATGTTTAATTGGGATAGAAGTAAGTAAAATTACACACTTTATCTTAAAATATGTTCCAGATAGGTGCACTTACTGCAGTTATCCATTTCAAATGAATCCAGCTGAATGCTGCTGCCATTGTAAATGCAGTTTTGTTGAGAATCAATATCGCTTTGTCTTTTTCTATGCCACTGCTGAAGCCAGTAAATGTCACATGAGCAGGTGAGTTGATTGTCCCTCAAAATTCTGCGCAAAAGAGAAAGATTTCTTATGCTTGCTTCATGCTTTCAGCAAAATAATAAATGCATAGGACCTCAAATCTATCATTTTTCAGACAGAAGTAAATTGTTTACTTTTTCAGTATCAAATCACCAGCAGAGTAGAATAAATCTGTAAATCTCAGCACAGCAGTATATGAGTGGAGTGTGTTACTCACAGACTCAGCAGAGGGACCGAATGGAACACCCTCCAACTGATGTGCACCAGTAAATTAGAGGCCAGGTTTCTGTAAAAGAAAAGATGTGATTACATATACAAAAGAGAGAGAGACTATAGGCTCTGTTGCAAAATAGTTCAAAAGCCTCTTACTAAATAAGACTCGTTCTCTTTCAAAAACAATGTGTGGACAGCTCAAATACAGAGAGTTTCAATGTGAGTGGGATTTTGGCAGTTGTATTGTCTTCCAGATGAAAATCTTTCATCCAATCAAAAGTAATAATCCCAGTATCGTACCAATTTGAGGTATCTTTCGTGTCCATAGCATTAACATACAGGACTTATGTGTTCTAAAGAGTAAGGGCCGGTGTTGTGCCAAATTTTGACTGCCTGCCAAATTATTACTCCCCTCGTTGAAGTCACTGGCTGATTGCCTAATCCCAACCCCACCCCTAAACCTAACGCCTCCCCCACACCTAAACCTAAACCTACCAATATATTTGGGGGGTGAGAATTCGGCACAACACCTGTTCACAAAGAATGCATTTTTCCATTCCACGGTGCTAATTTTACATTGATTTTCAAGAGGACTGTTCACACTTGAAATAGTTAACCCTGGGTCATACTAAACCCTGGGTTATCTTGCTTTACGATTAACAATTAATCCTGGGTATTCATAATCTGACGTTTCACATTATACATTCCTAAACCTTGGGTTAACGTTCTTATTTGCAGTGTCAGTTTCATTGATTGGATAAAATTAGCACGCGATTTGTTTATGCAGCGCTATAGCGTTGCGTATCCTACTATTGAGTTTATACTGAATGGACATTTCGGACTAAAAAGGTTCTTCACTGAACGCTGAATTTACTGTTTATATACATAGCACTGTGTTTCTGTGACTGTCCAAAGCAGGCAAATATGAGAATGCGATTGGTTGTCTGTTGCAAGCGTCTGGAAATGCGAAATGCGGCACCGAAATGCGGGGTTGACACTGCAAAAGCTGCTCCAGAGCAGGGTTTCATAACCCCAGGTAAAAAGCAGTGCTAACCTTGCTTCTAAATTACAAGTGTGACACGTTCCTTTACCCGGGGTTAAAAGCGATGATTAAGCACAGTGTGAAAAGCCCTCATGTAAACACGTGCCGGTTGTGTTTGACCGTTGCGCTTGTGTCTTGCATATTTTGCAGCTTCGTACACAATGCGCTGCCATCAAGTTAAAATTCAACTTTTAAAACAAACGCATCTCTAGACCTTACGTTCTTTTTCGCTTTTACTGACCTGCGTCTTGCGTTTTTATCATTCTTTGTGAACAGCCCCTAAGCTTTTTCCATTTCACGATGCTATTTTTCCATTGTTTGCCAATGTAAACTCACACTAGACAGATGTCTTTAACCGTTGCACTTGCATCTTTTGCAGCATCTCGTGCGTGACACGGCGCTCAAGTTAAAAAAAGGTTCAACCTTTAAAGACCTTGCCCCTTTTTCTCGTTCCACTGACCACGTGTTCTGTGTAAATGGCCCCTTATACTTAAGCTTAAGGGTTAGTTCAAATCTCTATCCGGAATGTGTCAATGCAAGCGGCACTCACAAGATTCAATGCAGCGAAACATTTCATTTTAGCACTGCATTTCTAAATAACACTGGCACACGTCTCTCAGCATCGGGAATCGAGCTTAATTAGCTAAGTGAAGTTCTTCTCTTTCACACAGAAAAGCTCAAACAGGTGACTAAGTGTGAGAGAGTGAATTTGGAAGGCCAGTGTGTTGACCACAGATGGATTTTTTTGCATCGTATTGTGTACAGAAAGCTTCTCAATTCAAAGTTTCTGATTCAGAGATATTTGTCGTCTTATTTAATTGAATTTGCGAGACCTCTGGAGGAGACGGAAGCTGAAATCTAAAGCTAAATAAATAGAGATGACAGCCGATGGGGACAGTAGCGGCTTGGCAGATATAGATTCTCTGTGGCAGGGCTAATGGGGGCCAGCAAGGGTTCAAATATTTGTTTTCCCTACTCCCAAAAGTTCATGTCAGATGGGTCGGCCATCGGGGCCTATCTATTACAGCTCGATTCTACCGTAGGGAGAGAACGTCTGAGAATAGCAGCTGCCGTTTCATACTGGCGTCGATGGGAGGGGAGGTCGTGGATTTAAAGAACCGAAGCGAAGGATGAGTCAGGCGTATAAAAGATAGTCTTGTTTATACTTATGATTTTTCATACTGTACATCCCCACCGCCACACGAAGCTTACAGACACATCTGGTCCTCCGCACAGCCCTCTGTGAAATATTGATTGCGTGATAATGGACCCTTAGTGGAGTGTATTTATTATGCATCAGTTGTCAATAATACGCCAAAGTGGGCGAGTAAAAGGTGACTGCTGGATATGCTCTCATGTTTCCCCAGAACCCCCCCCCTCCTGTGTGACCGCTTTCCCCCACATCAACAACAGTGGGCATGTCGCACACACTGGGAGATAACGATTACAAGATAGTGGAGATAAGGGTCAACAACCCTTCAGCTAATATCATTAGTGTTTTGTTGATGCTGTGATTAGAAATCTTCCCTGCAGGAGGGAATAGATGTTGACTCTTTTAGCTCTAAAATGCATGATTAAAAATGTCTATTTTCAGGTATTGAGATAATATATATTGGTTTTATTCTATTAACACTTCTTGCTGTGGAGGTTCTAGAAGGTTTCTTGGTATAAGCTTAGTTTGATTTGTGGTAGCACTTAATTTTACAGTCCTGTTCGCCATGTGCATACTATGTACTTATTATAGTAATTGCAATAACTGGGTAATAACTAGGTAATAACCATGAACCTAAACCTAAAACTAACTTTAACCCATGCAGTTACCTCATATTACCCAGTATTTTCTTAGAAAAGCACACTGTAAGTACATGTACAAAATAAAGTGTAACCTGATTTGTTGTATACATGATTTAGATGAGATATAGCTCATAGAAACCATTATTGTCCCCCACTTTTTGGGAAATTATAATTACATTTTGAGATTTTTTAAAAGGAATAATTCCCCAAAAATGAAAATGTCAATATTTACGCTCATGTCATTCCCAAACTTATATAACGCTACTTTTTTTTCTGGTTTTAAACTATATTCTTTTCCATCTTGTGATTAATTCATGGTGATTAAAAATCAAGCCCCATAAATAAATAAATTCCATATGGACACTATATTCAAAATGTTTTAAAAATGAAAATTCTGTCATCATTTACTCACCATCAAGTTGTTACAAACTTGTATTTTTTTTTTCTTTCTTCTATTGTAAAGAAGATATTCTGATGAATGTTGGTAACCAAATGTTGACGGGAGCCATTGACTTCTATAGTATGGAAAAAAATACTATGGAAATTAATGGCTACCTTCAGATATTCCTTTAGGTCTCCTAAAATTCCATATAAGGAAGCAGCATATAAGTTTGGAATGACATGAAAGTGCATAAATAATGACATAATTTAAATTTTTGGGTGTATTGCAAATAGAAAATCAGGTAGAACAACTGGATGTCATGTCGTGCAATTAATATTCATGAGCCAAGCTTATTTTGTAATGTCTCCTACATTCCACCAAACAATTTTTCAAATTCTTACGCCTCTTGGATGATCATTAACAGCAAATCTCTGCAAATTTCCTTTTTAATTATGGAAATAAATGCAATAAAATGGTTTTTGGAAGTGAAATGAAAAAAATGTTTTCCTCAATAGTCGTTTAGTTGCTAACTAACTTTAAATGTGCCTAGGGTTTTTACCATCTGAGACCAATAAAGCAGCTTCACTCATCAGAAGGGAAGAGGTTTGGAGTGATTGACAGGTACAAGCCTTGAGACCCAAGTGTATTGTGGGAAGGACAGTCGTATATGTAAAGAACACTCACACATACTGCAGCTTGAAATTATGCTGGAAGGCATTTTCAGAGATGTACACCAACCCACAATCTGTGACCGTCCTGAAAAATATATACACAAGTCAGCCAGATAATTGACTCTTTGAATATGAGACATTTGTTTATAATTGAATACTGTTCAAAAGTTTGGGGGTCAGTTTGAAATTTGAATTTATTTATTCATTTATTGGAAATAAATTAATCATTTACTGTCAAAATTCTTTTACATGCAAAAACTGCATTCAACATAATAATAATAACAGGAAATGTTTCTTGAGCAGCAAATCAGCATCTTAGAATGATTTCTGAAGGATCATGGAGTAATGATGCTGAAAATTCAGCTTCGATCACAGGAATAATTTAAGTTTTAAAATATATTTATAGAAAATATTCCCCAATATTACAGTTTTTACTGCATTTTTGATCAAATAAATGCAGCCTTGGTGAGCATAAGAGACTTTTTTGAAAAACTTTCATGTATATATATATATATATATATATATATATATATATATATATATATATATATATATATGTATTTATATATGTATGTATGTATGTGGATGTACAAAGTCTCATTTAAATCATAAGTTACCTGTCATAATCTTTATTCAATATGGGAGCTTTTGTAGACTCAAATACTTACAGGTTCTTCAGTTCTCTGTAGTTGGCGAGGTCTATGTCTGTGATGTTCTCCAGGTTTGCTTGATTCTCTATGTAGCTAGAGGGTTAAAATGAAAGAACAGACTGAAATTCAACTAAAACAATGCTCTATAATAATCATGCTTAATGTCATTAATTCAAATCGGAAACTATTTACTTTATGTTCCTGATGTATTTCATTGGTATACGTTATTTATGATTTTGTTTGCGTCATCAAAATGCAATAACTTGCTTGATCCCTTAAACAACGTTCCTTTTCAGATGATGCCACAAATTCATCTTACTTTCAACCGTTCCCTTCCAACCACCTGACTCCAGTCTGGTATGTAATGCCCCCTTTTCATGATCTCATCTATTACTATCCTACATTATTTTTCATTGAATTTCCTGTTTAAATCAGCAATACGTTAAATTAAGGAAGTAAAATAGTTAAATTTCATGTTTTTCATGACTAATTATCATGCTTTGTTGAAATATTGAACATGGAAATGCTGCCACCCAAGCTTCATTATGATGGCATTTGTTCTTGAAATTTTATTGTACAAATATTTAAAAACATTTATGTACACCTGAGTATACTTAGCAAGAAGAAACTCTAAGTTTCATTGAAGTGTGTGTGATTCCAGGTCTCTGTGAATTATATTAAATAGCGCTGTGCCCTTGCAGCCCACAATATGAGGCATAAACACCATCAGCAAAGTATTTTGAAATCGATTACTTTTTTATTTCTACACAAGCAGTTTTTACTGAACAGCACTTCAGGAATGAGAACTCAGATTCTTTTTGAGATAACCCCTCTTTTTCATTTTCATAATGGCTCAGTGAATCAAACTTAACAGAGCCAGTCTATATACAATAATAAATACTTGAGAATCTATGAATGGATCATTATTACAGTGATAATTATGTTTCTAGTATGTTATATATTTGACAATGGTTCTTTTTCACCCTAAAATATGGAGTGTGTAGCTTTTCATTTCTTAAACAATCATGTCAGAAGACGCATCATGGCCATATTCCAGGATGACGATGCCAAGATTCATCAGGGTTAAATTAGTGAAAGAATGTTTGGGAGGGAGTATGAACAATCATTTTCACACATTAAATGGCACATCTGAGTCGAGACCTCAAAGGGTTAGTTCACCCAAAAATGAAGATTCTCATTAATTCCTCACTCTCATGTCGTTCTACACCTGTAAGACCTTCGTTCATCTTCAGAACACAAATGAAGATATTTTTGATGAAATCCGATGGTTCAGTGAGTCTCTATTGACAGCAAGATCATGAACACTTTCAGATGCCCAGAAAGACACTAAAACATATTTAAAACAGTTCATGTGAGTACAGTGGTTCTACCTTAATATTATAAAACCACGAGAATTCATTTTGTGCGCCAAAAAACTAAATAATGTCTTTTCAACAATATCTAGTGATGGCCGATTTCAAAACACTGATTCATGAAGCTTTACGAATCTTTTGTTTCGAATTAGTGGCTCAGATCGCATATCAAACTGCCAAAGTCACGTGAACTATTGAAATTTTGAAAAAAACCAAAATGACTTTTCAACAATATCTAGTGACGGCCGATTTCAAAACACTGTTTTGAAGCTTTACGAATCTATTGTTTCAAATCAGTGATTCGGAGTGCCAAAGTCACATGATTTCAGTAAACAAGGGTTCGTTACGTCATGAGTGATTCAAAATATCAATAGTTCACATGACTTTGGCAGTTTGATACGTGAACTGAACCACTGATTCAAAACAAATGATTCATAAAGCTTTGAAGCAGTGTTTTGAAATCATCTATCACAAGAAATTGTTGAAAACTCATTGTTTTTGTAACGTACAAAACGTATTCTCATCGCTTTATAATATTTAGGTTGAACCACTGCACTCACATGAACTGTTTTAAATATGTTTTAGTATCTTTCTGTTCATCTGAAAGTGTTCATTATCTTGCGGTCAATAGAGACTCACTGAACCATCGGATTTAATCAAAAATATCTTCATTTGTGTTCTGAAGATGAAAGAAGATCTTACAGGTGTAGAACAACATGAGAGTGAGTAATTAATGACAGAATATATATTTTTTTGTGAACTAACCCTTTAAACTCAGTGTAAGTCTTTGGGATGTGCTGGAGGAGACTTTACAGAGTGCTCACCTCTTGCATTGTCAATACAAGATGTTGACCAAAAACTGAAGCATAAACTGGAATTAAATGTTGTGATGTTATTTCCATCAAGAAGTTCATCCATTTTTTGGTCAAGATCTTGTATTAACAATGCAAAAGGTGAGCACTCTGTAAAGTCTCCTCCAGCACATCCCAGGTCAGGACACAAGAGATGCCAGTTCATGTGTGAAAATGAATCTTCATGCTCTCTCCCAAACATTTTTTCACAATTTCAGCCTGATGAATCTTTACAGTCAGCGCGTTTACATGCACTCTCATAATGCAATTATAATGGGATTTTGGCAATATTGGGATTTAAACTTTACCTCATGTAAACTATATAATACTAATTAAATAATACTAAGTAATGTGATTAAGTTCATAATCGTAGTAAGCAAAATCGGATTAAAGTATGTGGTGTATGCCGATTTTAATGGCAACATACAGGCATGTAAACACCTTAATTGCATCATTCCCGCTCCGACCAAAGTGCATATGTGCTCAGAAGTACACACAATTCAACGAATGAACTCCATGACATTTATTCTGAAGTTGTCTCTTGCGAAGAACACGACCGTAGCTTAGGCAAGCCCGGCATTGCGATGTTCATCACGGCACCAAATAATATCCATAAAAATGTATTTTGAATTTGTTGTAAGTAGATAAAAACAATGGCTGGTAACATGCATACTGTATGCCTATCTGAGTGTGGTAATATTGTTAGTGAATAATCAGAGTAATGAAAATTACCAAACATACTAGAAGCATAATAATCACAAAATCCAAACAGCAACTTTTTTTTTTTTTTTTTTTTTTTTTGGCCAAGCAGTGTATGTTTAAGCATACATCATGTGTTCCATAATTCAATGCAACAAAGCTGCATAGTTAAAAAAATATCCACTAACAGAAAGTACCATGGGTACCGTGGGTCAGCTGGCAGCTGGCAGCAGCACTTGATATTGGCAAAAGCCAAATAAACCACAGAACTAATATCAGAAATATTATAAACCATCTTGACAAACTCGTATAATGTGTTTCAATTCAATTCAATATGATGTTTTCCCTGATATTTCTGTAGTGCTTCTTTCATTGTCAATACATAATCAAGCATGTGCAAATTATTGTACATTCACTGTAGCATGCTGAAATATGGCCCTGAAATATGGCCTTTTTAAATTACAGCTTTAATAGGTGGGATGTAATATAACCAGTGTGTTTTATTATGCATTAATTGTAAACAAATGATTGATCGCAAAATATTGACCAGGAGAGAGGCATTGAATATACTCACATGCTGCCTGCCTTATATCCTCTCTTACTTGTACATAAATAATCTTTTCAAAATAGGTGCTGATAACTAAAGATATTTCTACTGACTTCTCTGGAATCTTTTGATCTGTGACTCTGTCCAGTTGTGTTCAAGAAGCACGAACAGATATTTATTAGCGTCTGATTGACCCAGAGAGCCGTAATGCAATTACAGAGCAGGTGGGACGACATCTCAAACTGCTTTGGCTTATTGAATCGAGTCGAGTGGGCAATATTTCATCTATTGTTTTCAGCGGGGCATTCGCGAGCAATTCGCAGAATGGAATTTACAGCATGATGAATGATGTATTTCTGCCGCTGGTATGAAGTTAATGGTCTCTTGTTTTCCTCCCTGGTAGAAGTGCTGTTCCTCTGTACTGTGCCCATCTCACTAATACAGCGAAATGCTGCGTTTTTACGGGCACAAAGTGTTCTGTGTAAACACGTGGTGAAAGAGCATTCTCATTTATTGATTGAATCTTGTAGTAAATGTAGAGACTCTGCTGGAGTTCAGAGAATCACACTTAAGCAGGTGTACTGAGACAAACAACAATAGCAGCCGTGCCGAATTTTACCTTAAAAACACCAGTGATGACTGTCATTTATATATATATATATATATATATATATATATATATATATATATATATATATATATAAATCTCTTATTAAGTTGCATTATAATCATTGTACACTGTAAAAATATATATATATTTTCATGATTTGTTATCACAGCTATTTCTTTTGTCAAATCAACTTAGATAATGTGGCTCAGATAACATAATATTTTAAGCTTGGTTACACTTTATTTTAAGGTGTCAGTATTACAGTGTAACTATACATTTAAGTACTGAGTAATAACAATTAACTACATGTACTTAATATAGGGTTAGGATTAGGATGAGGGGTTGGTTTAGGGTTAATTGCATGTAATTATACATAATTTCTAGTTATTACTACAGTAAATACATGTAACATATGTAACAATGACACTGTAAAATAAAGTGTTACCTTAAGTTTCTATTTATTAAACCGAGCTCCTTCATTATATTAACTCAAGTTTTTAATATCAATGAACTCAAAATTTCAAGGCAGCCAGATAACTTACTTTTTTAAGTTACAGCAAAAATAACGTTTTACAGTGTAGGTAAAGGGTTTGTCTAAAAGAAATGGCAGAAATCATTGAGTTCAGTTGCACTTCATTTTGGCTTGAATCTCATATGACATTTTTTTCTACATAGGAAACAGGAATTATCAAAATGTATCAAAATCTGCTCTTTTCCATATAATGAAATTGCATGGAGTTTAAATTTAAGATGGATTTATTAGACTGTTTCCTTTACACTCTAAACTAGTGCTTACTTTTGAACCAAGTTATTAACAAAATAATTTTTTTCATTTGCTCATGTCTCATCTCTTACAGGCCACCAAGTGAACCAGATCCTGAAAACGTGATCTCACAAAACGTGGACACATTTTGAGCATAATGAAACAGGTGGTACAAGGACCCAAACAAACACTATCAAGGTAACACACATCTGAATGCCACTAAAATAATGCACAAAAAAACACTGACCACATAAAACGCTCCAATGGACATAATTAATAAGAAAATAAGATTCAGCATAACTTAAAAAATAAATATGTGGCGACGAGGTGGATATTGTTATTGACTGGTGAATTACTTATATTGTAGTGTAAAAGTACATTGGCTTTTTGAATATAATCTATATGTCTAGCATTTCTTTCCATTAAAAATTGCATTGTTTACACTGAAGGGAGGAGAACAAGAGAATGCATGAACTAGATAAAGATTGTAAGAGGTGTGATGATTATCCTACTATAAGCGTAAGTGCATAAGTGCCATAATCACATAAACACTATTCTGAATGAAGTGCAACATTCTCCAAGGCTTGGTATCACTGTTAACACGTTCACCTCTGGAAACCATCTGGCTGACTGTACACACATGAACAATAAGATGTTTTCTCACCATTTCCGAGAATAGATTATCTACCTGACACTTTTAAAAGCACTTAAAGAGAAGCTCAGCAGCACAAAGTACCAGGCCACTTTCCTCCAGTCCTTGATTAGTTCCCAAGGATTTCCTTGTTTTGGGAAACTTTCAGTGCATTAGATCCTGATTCCACAAATTGAATTAAATGTACTCGAAAGCAATAAACGCAGGTCTGATGATAATTAGATTGGCCTGCCAGGAAAAACCTCAAAGCCAAACCAGGGAACGCATGCACAAACTATACATCCAAATGCCCAGATCTCTCCATGAAAATTCATGAAGGCCAATCACTTTGATTGAACTCGTAACCCGTTCCCATCTCCTCACAAGATCAAGAACTTCCACGGAAGTCTCCGCAACTTTTATCAAGCAGCTCACCGTTTCCGTTCAAAGTAAAGCTCATTGAACACCAAACTCAACTTACATTTCAGTGACGTTTTCGCTCTCCTGTGGTGCCAACGGCGGGATGCTGGTGATCCCGTCCAACTCCAGGCATTGCAGCATGGCAAAGGAACAGCGGCAGGCGCTTGGGCATCCGCTCAGGGTTGGTGTGACCAGGACAAGAAGCAGTACCACAACCGAGGCCACCCTACGTTCAGCCATGGTGGGGTTCGAGTGAGTTTGTTCCCCTGGAGGAAACTACACCCTGCAGCAGGAACTCTGGACGTGATGATAAGCGACTCTTCTCTTGGCCAGCACTCAGGGTTATGATCCCATCCAGGAGCTGAGCTATTGAGCCGTGTAGTAGGGCCCAGGGGAACGGTGGGCTGTTGCCTCCTCTTCTCCTCTCACTACCTCCCGAGATGGAGAAAAGGAGGGGAGGGGCAAAGCAGTCCATTAGTTGAGTGTGAGTGTGAGATGAGAGAGAGCAATGGTCACCAGACACCTCTGTGACACTTTCAGAAGTGAGTGTAGCCAGACTTGTGAGCTTCAGGTGGATCCGGATAGATCGGAAGTGACCATGAACTTTGAGCTTATATGAGGCAAAAACAACTCATGACTCATGCATGCATGTGGCATTTCCCCAATTCCTCTCTCTCCTTCTCTCGGGCCGTCTAGTGTTGATCTAAAATGATATGCAGTGTTCTGTATGAGGGATATGTTTGGTATCATCTGAAATGTTTTATTGCAACTGGTCCCGTGATCTGTGAGGAGCCGCATGCGAGATTGCTGTAAATGAAACAATAAAGAGTAAATGAAAGGCTACATTTAACCTCGTTGCTGTCTAGGAGAAATTAGATATGATGTGAATATTTATTTTTTTCTTTGATTTTTCATGGTAAAATAAGTAAAAATAGACTGTTAATAGACAGTCTCTAAAAAATAGACTCTAAAACACTTAAAAACAACCCAACCCAGCAATTGGGGTGTTTTAACCCAATGTTCGAGTTAAATGTTTGCCCAACATGCTGGGCAGTTTTGTTTAAAAATTACTATATGGCTGGCTTAAAATGAACCCAAAATAGTTTGGAAATTAAAAATTTGACACAATTACTAATAATAATCAAAAGGTGAACATATATTAATAATCAATTTAATAAATATTTAATTATTTTTCATTAAAATTATCAATAAATGTCAATTTATTAAACATATTAATAAATGTTCATTTCCAACATACTTCGGGTTCATTTTAAGAAAGCAATATGGTAATTTTTAAACAATAGATGAGTTAAATAAAACTACCTAGCTTTTAACATTTAACCCAACCGCTGGGGTAAAACTACCCAATTGCTGGGTTTGTCCATTTTCAACCCAGCTTGAGTGGTTTTTAAACCAGCATTTTTTGTATAATTGTTAAATGTATCAGATGAAAATGATATTACTCAGAGGCTGCTCCTTCACAGCTCAGGAGACGTAATGGACATCTCAGATCCTTAGGTAAACACAAATCTTACCGTAAATAAATGCAAAATGAATATTAGTAGCATAACTCAGATCTATGGCAAGCCGTTTTGACTTTTATTCATTTTCAGGATATGAACTTGTGACGTCAGAAATTACATTTTCACTAGTTAAAATGTTAATTCTTGATATCAGGAATTAGATTTCCACTAGTATAAATGATACCATACTTGTTGATATCAAGAATTGTATTTTTACTAGTGAAATCTCGCCATAGGCTGCCATTCAAATTCAGTTGTTGATATCAAGAATTCATTTCTTACTAGTTGAAATTCCAGTTTCACATATCAGGAATACAATTCTTACTAGTAAAAATGTTCATTTCTGATATCCTGAATGTGATTGTTACTAGTAAGAAAGCCGTTGTAGATATCAGAAATTATACTGATGTCAGGAATTAATTTTTCATCAGAAATGAACATTTTTACTAGTAGCAATTCAATTGTTGATATCACACAGTAAAAAACGTTGGGTTATTTTTTTAACCCAACCGTTGGGTTACACATGTTGGGTCACTATGTTGGGTTATTTACCAAAAATGTTGGGTCATTTTTCACATCGTTGGGTTATTTTTTAAAAATACCCCATCTGTTGGGTTAAATACGGATCCCGTGACGATCGACGATTCAAATTTTAACGGTCGTGAGTCACAGAAGCTGCTGCAGCCTGATTATGAAAGGTAAGTCGTGTCGTTTTTCATGTATATAACTTTTATAACAGTAGGTATTGTGTACTGAAACTATGGAGAACTGAATTTTATATTTTTAAGTCGTAATTATCTTTATTCAGTAATGTTCTTCGGTAACGTTAAGTGAGATCGATTGGAAATGAATCCTAGCTATGCCCGTTAGCTCGCTAGCGGTAATAAAGTAATTAAAACATACTAGCGAAACTTGTAGTTAAGATGTATTAACTACCTTACTATGGTAATAATATGGTAATATTATTGCCTTGTGAAATGTATATCGATAAACTAGACTACGTCTCAGCAATCACATTACGCATGTTTTACGGTCTTCGTGATAATCTTTCATAATACGACATCTAAATTTGAGCTTCAGATTTGTATTTTTTGTACCGGCGCGGAACGAAAGCTTCTCATTTGAGCCCGTGCCGCACGGACGTTCATCAGCTCGGCCCTCGACCATACTGAACCACAACAGAGCTGTGAGATCCAGTGAGAAGCGTTAGAATTCGCTAAAATCTAATTTGTAAGATGAAAGAGCGCAATATTCCCAACAGCTTCTAAGCA
The DNA here is from genome assembly GCA_037194245.1 of Opsariichthys bidens. Classification (NCBI taxonomy): domain Eukaryota; kingdom Metazoa; phylum Chordata; class Actinopteri; order Cypriniformes; family Xenocyprididae; genus Opsariichthys; species Opsariichthys bidens. The sequence goes on along the minus strand of CM074300.1, from coordinate 5,689,999 downwards.
GAAAAGTGAAGAAACGTTGAGCAACAAGTAGTTAACTACAGTTACAATGTGTTTTTTTTTTTTATGTTATCGATAAACGACTTAGATTTACTGTTTGTTAGATTTACTGTAGTAACACTAACTGCAAATCTGGTATTTTGACAGAAATCTGGTCTATTCATGGTCATTGCATGTTATATAGTGATGCATGTTAATGTATTACAGCAGATTCTGAAGCATCTAACTACTAAATACAACAGTTTTTGCATTTGTGTTGTTCTAAATGTGTTTATATTTGTGTTTTAGACAAAAGAAATAATTTGTGAAGCAAAGACTGAACCTCTGCTATTTAGGCTAATTTGAAGGTAATCCATTTAAATAAGTTACAATTTTTGTTTGCTTGTTTGTTTTTTTAAAGACTTAGTTTACTTTACTGAAAATATTTAATTTTTCTGCTTTATTGTAACACAGAGGAAGGAGTGGATGAAAGTTTTATGCTGCTGGATGACGGTGGTTCTCGACTGGTCCTAGTCTGGTCCTACACCCCTTCGGATGTGTTCCTTATCCGACACCCTTTTCTGGCTCTACTTACAAGCTGGTAAGTTGAATCAGGATTGGAGACAAAATGTGCCGTGCTAGTGTGACAATTTAACCCTTTTTATACTCCGTTACACTAGGGCTACTACAGATCTAGGAAACACTGGGGTACAGTTTATTACTTTTTTTTCTCAGTTGTCTTGCTCCATTTTAATACATTTATTTTAATTTCAACAGAAACCAAGCTGTTTGATGACTGACAACGATTTAGTATTAAACGAACACAAGAAGTCCTCACAGCCAAGCTAAGAAGTTCATTAGATGTACAACACCTCAACAAACTGCATGGATTTGCTATTGAAGAAATGGAATGGTGAGTTTAATGATGTTCAGAATAGTGAAGGTTTTATTTAGGGGGAAAAAATGAATTTGCCATGTCTAAGTGCATATGACATTTGTCCACATACACGTGGTATAAATTAAACATTTTAAACTTGTCTTTCAAAGATTGTCATGGAGAAACTGCCTTCAAAACCCTTCCTGCTGTCCTGCAATCATCGCCATGCCTCACAAATGGGAAAACGGTGCTGAAAAGAAGTGCAGCTTAACTGACATTCAGCCTGTAAGTAAAAGTAGCACTGCAAAATTAGCTTTGATAAGTTACACTGCTCTGTATACATATGTACTTATGGGTCCATTTCTCCTTTCCTTTAGTGATTCTGCTTCTTAATAGCAGTTAGCTCTCCCAAAAATGAAAGTTCTGTTATAATATCTCACCCTAATGTTGTTCTACACCTATAAGACCTTCACTCATCTTTTGAATGTAAATCAAATTCTTTTTAAAGATATTAGAAAAATTTCTGTCCCTTCATTGACAGTCCACACAACTACAATTTTTAAGGCCCAGAAAGGTAGGAAAGACATTGCTAAAGTACTCCATGTGACTCCAGAGATTTAACCTCACACCGTGTCTATACCAGACGTGACTTTTGTTGCGCCACAGCAGCTAAAAGCTGTCAAACTGACAAAACCGACAAACTGACCGTTGCAAAGCACTTGGACTACGTCAGAAATAGAACGGGGAGTCTGTTTACTTGGGAATTTGTTGTCACGTCGTGCCACATCCATTATGATCATGTCCACATATGACTGATTATAATGGGTACTGTTGTCTTTTGATGCGTCGCATTGTTCGCGTCCTGTGTAGACACGGTGTCAGTTTATGAAGCGACACGAGTGCTTTGTTTGTGCAATAAAACATAATTTTTGTATTTACACAACAACGTATGCTCTTGCATTAGCACAACATATGTTGAGGTGCTCTTGTGAACATGTATTGGAGATTAATATTTTGTAAATAAAGTGGAAAATTATGGTTAGGGAATAAAATATAGAATATAATTGTATCATTTCTAAAACTGAGGTTAAACCACTGGAGTCACTGGATTACTTTAATGTCTTTACTACCTTTTATGGGCCTTAAAAGTGGTAGTTGCGTTGACTCAACAGAGGGACGGAAATCTGTCAGATTTCATTAAGATCTTAAATTGTGTTCTGAAGATGAACGAAGGTCTTTGAGGTTTGGATGACTTTTTTTTTTGGTGAACTAACCCTCTAACAGCAGGTGAAATTCAGTGACCATATTTTAATTCAGTACAGCACTACTTTGGTGTAACATTTACGTAATTTAACACTGCTTATGTTGTCACAGTGCATGCTAACTGAACTTTATTTATTCTTTGAAGGTTGGAGCTAATATGGTGCATCACCTGAGCAGAGAGACGAGCCAGAATCCACATGACTTCAGGACAAACAGAACTCGCAAGTTCTTTTTATCATTTTCATTGTAGAGTTGAACAGAAGATCTTATTTTAATCTATGCATGTATATTTATTTATTTATTTATTTTACATCTATGAATTATTGTTCAAAGCCTTCTACTCCCATTCACTTCAAACATGGACTAGTGTATTAAGAGGGTATTATCTTCAACACATTGCTGCACAGTTTTGTACTGAATTTTTGTGTAGGTTTAAATATAGTGTTCATTTTGAAATTTTGTGTTCTGTATACATTTTATGTTTAGTTTACTCTGTACATGGTTGTGTAGGTTTTGAATGTGTATGGTTTGTACAAAATTGCATAAGTTTTGAATTGATGTATGCACACTTGTATTTTGAATTTGATATGTACACAATTGTGTATAATTACATTAAATGACTCCACAATATTTGGTTTGTAATATAAAATATATTTGTTAAAACGTATTTCATACAAATAAACAATCTTGAAAACAAAGTATATTTTATATTGTAAAATAATTTCATGACTAAAAGTAAATAGTTAACCCAACTGTTGGGTTATTTTTAACCCAACTGGCTTTTAACCCAACCATTGGGTTAAAAATAACCCACAGTTGGGAAGGTGCTATGTTAACCCAACTGTTGGGTTATTTTTAACCCAACTGACTTTTAACCCAACCATTGGGTTAAAAATAACCCACAGTTGGGAAGGTGCTATGTTAACCCATAGTTGGGTTATTTGTTGGGTTATTTTTAACCCAACATTTTTTAGTGAGCAAGAATAGACATTTGTATTAGTAACAATGTAATTGTTGATATCAGAAATTTGCATTTGTACTAGTAAGAATTGTTTTCCTGATACGTGAAACTGGAATTTCAACTAGTAAGAAATGAATTCTTGATATCAACAATTGATCACTGGTCTCCGCAGAATAAATCGACTTGAGCAAAGGTTTCCATTTGCTCTCCATTGAATATTATTGCTGTCTAGGAGAAACAATTGAGATTATACATGTAGAGCCATAATGAATGATGAGAAGCAGGAGTTCATACTGAGATCTTTGACTTTTGTTTGCAGGTATCTTGTCAAATTCAAGCAGATATGAGATTTCTTATGAAAATCCAGAGATGTGCAACATGAAATTACATTATTTCAAATCTCATTTTGTTCTCGATATTAAAGAGATCTCATGTAGGTTTTTCCCCCCCTATGGTGTGTTACAGATCCAGCTGTGCCTGTTGTAATTTTCCATGTGGTTTGTACCTTCAGCTCAAAGACACTCAAGGCTTTCTCGTACTGAAAGGGTACAAGAGGAGGATGGATGTTGTTGGCCGACTGCTGTGATTGCAGAGTCTCGTCCTCCCATAAGGGATAAATATTGTGCCCCGCCTCCCTCTCAGAGAGTCTCCATACACACAGCACTAAGGTCATAGTGCCCTGACCACAATTACTGGCAGGACCTGAGCAGACCCTTTTTCTGCTGCAATAAGGACATGGTGATGGCTCCAGACTTCCTCCTCTTGTTCCCTCTTCATCAGGATCAGCAAAGAAAGATATAGTTGGGGAGAGAGAGAAAGAGAGAGAGGGAGAGAATGAGGGGGCGAGTGAAAAATCCATCTATGGTGGTTTTCTATCCCGTGGCCCTAAAATGGCAACTCTAGAGTTTGGACGGTTCCCTCTTGCTCTTTAAAAGCTCAGCTTGTGAAGAGGCTTTTAAGACCATTTCGTAGATTCCGGACTCTATTATTGCCTCAGTTGTTTACCTCTTTACATCTAGCAGCGTACCTGTGTGCTTCCACAATCCATTGATTTCTTTCAGTGCATTCTCACTCTTTAGAAAGAGAGAAACCCGTCAACATGAGGAGAGGCTGGCTGTTAATATTCCCTCGATGTGCTTTAAAGAACGACTCACGGAGACATCCACGCTGACCATTACATAGCTCACGGTTCCTGCGAATTTAGGGAATCGTTCAACTAAATACTTCAGATTCTGTCATTTTTTTTCTTCCTTATTTTATTCCAAACCCTTTTTAAAAGAGTGATTTTTAATAATATAATGGACTTTCTCCGATTTAAATTCAATGAAGGTGAACTAGAGCATTTAAGCTTCAAAAATGACAAAAAAAAGGTTCATAAAAGTGTCTTCTGAAGCTATTTTTGGTGAGTCAGAGAGAATCGGATCAGTCCGATTCATGTCAAATCATTTACATGATTTTGTGAAGGATTCATCGCAGAGATCTGATTCATTTTTGAATCAGACGTTGCTACTAAAGAGTTAACATGTTTTCTTTGTCCTTTTTGGAAGAGTATAAAAATTACTGTCATTATTTTTTGGTGTGCCCTCCCAGTCCATTAAAGTTATGGCATAGGAAATAAAAGTGATTTTAAACAGGATATGCTGAATAAGTCTGTCAAGCCAATCAGAGAAGAGAATAATTCAATTACAGGCCAAATTTACCACTCCCACACTGCAAAACTACTGCTAATGGGCTTCAGCTTCCAAATATGAAGGAAACACCGGTCCTCTAAGGCTGTATTCTGAACTGAATACAGTTTTACCGTAGAGAATATATTGCATACTGCATGCTAATTTTTAAAAATATGTGAAACATGCAATACTTGTTTTCAAACTGAATGCTACACTGTTGTCACATATCCTCAAGGAATCGCATGTTTAATTTAGAAAGTGCCATCCATTTATCTCTAAAATAAATATGGTTATTTATTTATAAAAAATTGTCTAATATTTTGGCATATTTGTGTAAAACTTGGTAAAGGTTTTGAGACTTGCTATGTGGAAAAAAAAATTATTGGTATGATTCGAAAAGGTTAAATGATCCTGAAAACAATAGTCATACTGGTTGCGGTCAATAATGGCTGCATTGGAAACGAATGGGCAGCAAATTTCATCTAGTGGAAACATTCGGTACTGCGCCCAAATAAAATCTTACTGAATGCTCATTTTTTGAGATATCAACCTCAAATTTGGAGCTCAACTTGTTTAGATTTGTGGCTTTTCTCACAGTTTTAGAGTAAAACGTTTTGGAAAATATACATTTCATTAAAAATTTTAGTTATCTTGTGTAACATTTTTTTGTTTCTTCTTAAACTTTTTTCACTTCAGCTATAATCTTACAAGTGTCGACAGTTTTAAGATTTACAACAGTTTAAGCTAAAAAAGTGGTTAAAACTATTCCATAAATATATTTTAGCACCATAAAATCCCCTAAAATAATAAATATCATTCAATAAAAAATAACATTATTGAACAAAAATATAGCACATTCATTTAATTAAAAAACAAAAACAAATTGACCACCACACAAGAATTGCTTGTGTATGTGCTTCAGAAATGTTTTTTTGACATTTTATGTAAATATATATAAACATATATATTCAATGGTAATAATTTTAACTAGTTTTTCTGGTTTTAACTTGTTTCTCCCTTTTCTTTCAAAGCAGCAGTGATGTCTGATGCCTGGAGAGATATAAAGATATTATATGACACATATTAAAGTATTATGACACATGGGTAGAGTAGTGACCTGGCTGCAGGTTACTCTATCTACATCAAGCTAATGTCCTGCCACAGAGCGACAGCAGTCCGGAGTGGACCGGAGTAAAAGCACTTCTGGAACTGGTACAAGGAAAGGCTTTTACACCTGCAGTAGTTAATATATGGATCTCCACACTCCTGCTGTCCACTGCCACACACAATAAAGCAAACCATCGACCTGTGCGCGCTACATTTGCATATAAACTCATATATTAAGTTATGAGTAATGTCCAATTAAAATAACACCGTAATCTTTACGAATTTATTGCAACCCCTAAAATGCGAACACTCCACCTCTGTATTAAAAAGATTGTTTAGTGGTTCTTAGACTCAACAAAGCACTCCTTCCTTATCATGAACCATTCTGCTAGGCAGTTGCTATGGTGATCTGAGAAGCTTTTAGCAGGCTCTGTTGTGTTTTAGGTGTTTTCTACGGTGTTGCTATGGTGATCTGACAAGTTTGAGCTGGCCCTATGGTGTTTAAGGTGTTTTCTATGGTGTTGCTATGTGGTTGCTAAGCAGTTATGGTGATCTGACAGGTTTTTAGCAGGCTCTATTGTGTTTTAGGGTGTTGCTATGTGGTTGCTAATCAGTTGCCATGGTGATGTCAAATGCTTTTAACAGGCTCGGTTGTGTTTTGGGTGTTTTCTAGGGTGTTGCTATGTGGTTGCTAAGCAGTTGCTATGGTGACGTGCAAAACTTTTAGCAGGCTCTGTTGTGTTAGGTTTTTCTAGGGTGTTGCTATGTGGTTGCTTAGCAGTTTCTATGGTGATATCAGAAGCATTTAGAAAAGCTCTGCTGTGTTTAGGGTTTTTCTAGGGTGTTGCGTTGTGGTTGGTAAGCAGTTGCTATGGTGATATCAGAAGCTTTTTTGAAAGCTCTGCTGTGTTTAGGGTTTTTCTAGGGTGTTGCTTTGTGGTTGCTAAGCAGTTGCTATGGTGATATCAGAAGCTTTTTTGAAAGCTCTGCTGTGTTTAGGGTTTTTCTAGGGTGTTGCTATGTGGTTGCTAAGCAGTTGCTATGGTGAAATCAGAATCTTTTAGAAAGCTCTGCTGTGTTTAAGGTTTTTCTAGGGTGTTGCTATGTGGTTGCTAAGCAGTTGCTATGGTGATATCAGAAGCAATTAGAAAGCTCTGCTGTGTTTAGGGTTTTTCTAGGGTGTTGCTATGTGGTTGGTAAGCAGTTGCTATGGTGATATCAGAAGCTTTTTTGAAAGCTCTGCTGTGTTTAGGGTTTTTCTAGGGTGTTGCTATGTGGTTGCTAAGCAGTTGCTATAGTGATGTGAGAAACTTTTAGCTGGCGGCTCTTTTGTGTTTTGGGTGTTTATAGGGTGTTGCTTAGGTGTTGCTATGATGATCTGAGAAGGTTTTACCAGGCTTATGGTGCATTAGGTGTTTTCTAGGGTGTTGCTATGTGGCTGCTAAGGTGTTCTAATTGGTTGTAGCAGTTGCTATGGTGTGATGATATGTGGTTTTAGTGTTTTCTGGGTTGTTTTTTAGGGAGGTAAATCAAAGTGGACCAGCACTATAATGCATTTTTCAGTTAGAGCATTTAGATGAACATATACAGTTTTGGTTTTATGCAAATAAATAAGATATTTTTTTCTGAGCAGTGCAGGGTGTGGCCATCTCCAGTTCAGCAGCTTTTGCCTCGTCTTCCTCTCACATCATCTCTCTACCAGGAACCAAACGCCATCATTAACATCCAAATCATAGTATTCAGAGGAGCAGTGTTAGTGAGACTCGCTGGGGTAAACCTGGGATCGATTGGCTCATGCTGCTGGGGGTTTTGGTAATGTAACTGAATCTAGGTTCTCTCATTAGGGACACAAGAAGCCCGTCTTCATGCAGATGAGCCGAAACTCGAGGAGCAGTTCGCCAAAGACTAATGAACGTGCAGCATCTCCTCTAGTACTCTCATGCCTCCATTCTGGCTCGCTCTTACAGTTGTCTCCATTTCTACCTCTTTCGTGCGTATTAGCTCACTCTTACGGTCTAATTTCCACTGCTCCTCTTAACTGAAATGAAAGCATAATTATTTCATTATGTGTCTTTTTACATTTAAGTAGGCACTATCATCAGCAGCACAGCTTCATTGTAAATATTCAAATAAAAGTGCTATTAAAAAGTGCCGAGCCAAGCGAGGAATCAAAAAATGATTCACTCTGTATCGACTCTGATCTTATGTATCTCTTCAGGTTTGGTCTTGGTCCAGATCCATTCAATACTTATAATGCATCATTATGAAATAGCCCAATTACATGACTGACCTCAATGCAAAAATAGCATTTAATTTCTTTAAATGAAAGAGTCCCAAAAAGCCCAAGGCTGTTGTGGATCTGAACACAGCTTCAAGGGGCTCAGGGTCGATTGCCATTCAGAAGAAGACCTGAAATGTCTTTTCTGATCCTTGAAGAAACTGCAAATAACAAACAGATATTTTCATTTGTCCATCTCTGCATTAATAACAACCACCGGTTACATAGGCCTATTTTCATGCAACTTTATATATGTGTGTATATATATATATATATATATTTTTTTTTTTTTTTTTTTTTTTTTAGAAAGTTCAGCTATGTGCAGTTGCTTTCTATTATGAAGTACCTGGTGAACATTTTTGGAAAATTTAATAAACCGTTTTGCTTCTTATTATTTATAGTCCGGAAACGGCGTTCCCTCATGGGCATTTAAAGTCATTAAGTCATTGCCATTCTTTTGTACATGAACACACAATATGTAAATTGTACTTAAAATTTGAATTTGATATTTTATCCAATAACTGAACACATATATGATGGGGATATGAACCTGCTCTGCATATTATTAAGAGTGGCCCTGATTCTATTATCATAATTTTAAACCTATAGAGATTATTAAGTAATGTTTTGGTGATGAACTAATGAGAGGAAACCTTTTTCATCATCTCAGTGTTTGATGGAGATCAAGCCTTTTGGTGGTTTGGCATTTGACACCAAACATTAACCAAATATCTGGGTGAGTGCATTTTCTTTGATTAATCTCATAACCTACCAAGGGTTAAAGGTCTATGGGCAATATGCCTTGATGCATTATATTATCTTATGCATAATGATTTATTCATAAGTCCACAATGATTTTGCAGTAAATGGAAGCTATTCCCAAACACAATAGTGGAACGTTGCCTTTTCTGTCATTATTGGAACGTATTGAGGATGTTTGTTCCAATGCAAACTAAAAGAAAACTGGCCTGTGCATTAAAATACAGTAATTATATTGATTTAATGAGGTCACAAGTGTATGTTTGTGTAGAGTAACTGACAATGGCTTGGAACACGCCTCACCCAATCAGAATCAAAGGCCAGAACTAACTGTATTATAATCAAAGTCCCTTTAAGACAAGTCATTTCACTCGGCAACCATCTTTGAAACGCCTTGCAAGTGTAACTCCTGTCTCTTTGAATGGGGAAACATCAAATTCTCCAAACCTCTTTACCAAGATTTCGATTAAATTTCACGTTTGAAATTGCCAATGAAATCTCACAACAACTGTCTCATACATTTGTTTCTCAACACATCATGACAAAAAACTGTATTTTTCAGGCTGGATCAAGCTAATACCACGCACAGTCTCTACTCTCCTTCACTTGGATCTGCGTAAAAGACAAAAAACACTTTATTCTGCTGCAAGGCCAGTTGTTGACAATGTCATTTTGTAAAGAAACACCACGCAATTATAGACTGAAAACGTAATACATATGCGCGTGACATCCCCGTTTTCACAAATTCGTGTTTTTGTAGTTCATTCAGAGATGATAGCGATATCGTTTTCAACAGTCTGTGTCTTCAAGCACCCAAAACGCTATTGTTTGGTACATGAATGGTAAAAAATGCATATAAATTTTTCTGTTTTTATTTAAAAATGGGTTTTGACATCATGAATACAGAATTCTATAGTTTCCCTGAGATAAGAAATGCCCACTTTGACAGGAAGTAGTCGTCCGAGCATGTAAAGTAACAAATGACTAACAAATGACATATATCTGAAATTTATGATGCCACAATTTCAAAACATTCAAAAGTAATAAGAGCCAATTATTTCACAGATGTTTTTAGACCCTTGCTGTGAAGCTGATGTTTTTTTTAATGTACATCAGATATCTTTGTGTAGATATAAGCCCATTCACAACAAGAATGATAACTAAAGACAACTAGGTTACATTTTATTTTAAGGTGTCCTTGTTACAGTGTAACTATACATTTAGGTACTGAGTAATATTAATTAACAGCATATATTTGCTATATAATTAGGATTTGGTTTAGAGTTAATTGCGTGTAATTATGCATAATTATAATACAGGAAGTACATGTAACATATGTAACAATGACACTGAAATAAAGTGATAAATGATAACTATATTTGCATCCGCACCAATGAACGATCAGTAGTGTTGTTATTGTTAAGACATAAACTGTTAAAAATCATTTCAGTAATTTGAAGGAGAGAGAAAAAAGCTGAAATGAAATATAAATATTAGATGGAAAAACTTAAAAATAAGGTTGAAAAAGTTGAAGTACTAAAATTACTAAAATTAAAGCTCAAATAAAACTTTCTAAATCAAAGCTTAAATAGGAATATTAGGGGGAAAACTAAAAAAAAGCATAAAATGACGACTATTTAAAATTACTGACTTAAAATCAAAATACTGAAAATATAAATCTAAAAGCTAAATTGAAATATTATTTAATATAATAGTATTGTATATACATAATTCTAAAATAACAGCACTTGATAACATTGTACATTAAAACTGCACTCTTAAAACTCTTTAAATGCAGGAAATCTTTAAAGTCGAATGAATCCTCGTGTTTTTATTGTATATCACCCAGAAATGGAAGTGATCCCAGCGATATCGTTCCTCTGTGTCTTTATTTGTGTGCTCTCTCTATACTCACACACAGAACTAGAACTATTGTTAAATCATTGTAGTTTATGTCCTTGATGTGAATGGCACTTTATTGCTCAATATTGCCATACATTATTGTGTTCTTTTCGTTCTTTCGCAGCGAGTATGTTCCAGGTGTGCGTTGTGAATATAAGCGAACTCCTTCAGGAAAACTCTCTGTAGTGTTGCATGGCTCAACATCTGAACAAGAGCAACTTTTTTATGGTAATATGCCACATTACACTGAACACCATTTAAATGCACACTACGACTAACCTGTCAGGATTATGTATTTCATTGTTTTATGTTTTTATATTTCTCTTTCTTAATATGTTACTTGTAAAGCAGAATATGCCCCACCTAAAGTTTGTCAAGTGTAAACTGACACCTCGTGTCATCTCCTCTGGGAATATAACCCAGATGGGTAGCATCATGGTACACTTGTTCATCCTTAAAAGCGGCGGCCAATGCTCGCTCACTTTTGAGATCAGATTTGCAGGCTTCCCATTTAAAGCAGTTTTTCAGAAAGAAAAATGAAAAACAAATTTATGGTTTTTCATAAGATGACTCACTGAGCTGAGATGAATCATTGGCAGTTTCAGGAAAGAACTTAAGTTGGATGTGATCTAAATGCACCGCTGTAATTCTGCTAAAAAGCATACTAGTACACGGCGGACTGAATTAGCAATTATCTGCTTTTTTTGTCATTCACCATAACAAACTCGTGCTCTAGGTCTTGGAAGGATTTAATGAAAATCGTTTGAGTTCACATTGAGGTATCTGCCTTTTTTTGCAGAATATTTTTGGTGACTGAGCCATGAACTCAGTATGAAGAAAAAAAAAAAAAAAATCAGAAAAGGCATATAAAGCATATTTATTCATCCAGTACTGAAAGCTATATGCAATCATTTAAAAGTTTGGGATCAGTAAGATTTCTTTTTAAGAAATTAAAACTTTTATTCATCAACAATAGTGACAGTAAAGACTGGAAAAGATTTCTTTTTCAAATAAATGCTGTTCTTTTGAACTTTCTATTCTAAGAATCCTGAAAAAAGTCAGTTTCCATAAAAATATCAAGGAGCACAACTGTTTTTAACATTGATAATAAGAAGAAATGTTTCTTGAGCAGCAAATCAGCATCTTAGAATGATTTCTAATGTGTCACTGAAGACTGATGATGCTGAAAATTCAGCTTTTATCACAGGAAAAAAAATCTTTTTAATTCATATATTCAGATAGAGAACAGCTATTTTGGATTGTAATAATATTTCACTTTTTTTACTGTATTTTTGACCAAATAAATGCAGCCTTGATGAGCATAAGATACTTCTTTCAAAAACATATATACAAAAATCATTCAGACCCCAAACCTTTCAGCAGTAGCTCACATATGACTTGTAAATATGATAATATCCCTTTAAATGAGCATTGCTGCACAGCACATGCCACACATTTCCAGCCCATCTATTTTACTGTGTTTACTAGTAGCTACTGACCTCTTCAATTGTCTGTCTAAACACACGACTGACCCTTGTAAGCAGATTTTCCGCTCCCGGTCAGAGCGCGGCTGTGCCAACAGGGACAGATCGATAGCGGCCGAGCCTGACATTGATCATGGCTAGAGATAGTCTCATCGTTCAGATGTACTCGCAACATGTTTGTGTAGTGGCTACATGAGCCCAAACCAGATTCTAGCAGATATCAATCACAGTCCATCCAGCCTCTCTGTCAGTATTCAAACAAACAAGATGTCTGCGTATGGAAAGAAAGAAAGGTTTGATACAACAGGGAGGTATTGAAAGGGAATTTATGAGGAAAAATAATAATGTGTGTGTGTGTGTGTGTGTGTGTGTGTGTGAGAGAGAGAGAGAGATGATTTGTGGGCCTCTTGTGTGCTAGCATTACAAGAATGGCCCTCATGGGTGGCATGAAAAGGCTCTTGATTGTAAGGAGTGGTAACTTGATATTCGAGCTCCTTGCCCTGATAGATTTATTTACATTCAGTGCCTCAGCCCTGTCTAGAGAGAGAGAGAGGAGGCATTGCTGTTTGGTGATGATCATGTTTTGATTGAAGCTCTTTGTGCTTCTTGCACAATTGCATTAATTATTTGTGTGTAAAATTTAAATAGTTATTTTACATATTTTATAAAGTCAAATATTTATTCATAAACACTTTGTTATACTGGTTGAAACTCTCCTCACATCCTGATAGCAATCAATAATAGAAGTGGTCTAAATATTTAAAACAATGTACGTATATCTTCTGTGGAAGTCTCAGGACCAAAAAAATGTCCGTCCAATCAGTGCATTCGACCCGAATGCAATGATAGCGTGTCTTACCTGCCTGTCAACATTTATTTCCATACTTCCGCCCACCTGCTCGCTCAGACATCACACGTCATCAGCGCATTTCGTAAGGCTATGCAGAGTTGTAGACAGACTTCAGTCACAGAGCGTCACAAACAAAGAGCAGTAGCTTTTCACAGTTCTTTCTGAACCAAAACAACGAGCTTATGCCGCGCTCATGCCATGTCGTAACCAGGGTTGAGGAGTAACGAAATAAAATACAAAATTTGAGTAACTGTATATGAAATATACTGTTACATTTTAAATGGGTGGTAATCAGATTACAGTTACATCTGAAAGGTATTTTAGATGACCAAAGCGATTACTTTGAATTTTAATGTCATTTAAACATCAATTAGTGATTCTCTGACCCTGACAGTCTGAAAAAGCGGAGATAAGTTTCATGTTTTCGACTGTTTTCATGTTTTGTGATAGTTGTTTGTGAGTCGTTTTATAATTGTAAAAAAGGTCACTGCATCTTTTTCTCACAATTAGTTTTTTCCCCTCTCAATTGTGAGTTTGCATTTCACAATTCTGACTTCTTTTTCTCAGAATTGCGAGATTTAAACTCACAATTGCAAGTTATAAAGTCAGAATTGGGAGATATGCAATTTGCAATACTGAATTTTTTTCTTGCAGTTGTGAATTTAGTATGTGAGTTAAATGTCATAATTCTGACTTTATTACTCACAATTGCAACTTTAGAGTACACAATTCTAAGGGGAAAAGTCAGAATTGTGAGATAAAAACTTGCAATTACCTTTTTTGTGTTTGTTCCAAACTTATTAGTATTCCAAAGTTCATAAAGTGTTTAGATGAAGTTACTAAACTTGAGTAATGTAACGAAATACGTTACAAATTACTTTTTAAAGCATGTATTTTGTAATCTGTAATAAAATGCATTTTAAAAGTAACCTACCCAGCCCGGGTCGTAACCATAATTACGAGATGGCAACCTTTGACGTTCTACCCAGAGCTGTTCACTTCCTCAAAATCTTTTTATTCCTTTCAATGTCAACACTGTCAATGCTGAAATGAATCTGCAGCAGTCAGGTGGTATAAGTCAGAGCTCTGTATACGTTCATTATTATTGTAATGATATGTGCTTTCAGATATGAGGTCATTTAACGCCGTCTCTCGTGACGCTTTGCAGACTCTGCTCTGGCTGTGTGCGTTCATGTGTTTTGGAGGAGGTGTGGCTTTGAAGACACTCTGAAGGGTGGGATCTCATGATTTCAAAGCTAGCTGCAATTGCCTACCCTACCTTTAATACACATTTGTCGTCTTATTACGCCTACTGCATTGTGCTTCTAGGTCAATTGTACTTTGTACCCATTCATCTCATTGGTGGTTGTTCGGCTGGTGTCCGATCTCCTGGAAGTATGTGAGCTGTTTACCACCATTTCATGACAGAGTTTTTTTTGATCAAATCACCTGAGCTGAAATACAGCTAAGACTTGTTCACACCAAGAACAAATGTTCATTGTGGTCAAGAATCAAGTCATTGGTCTTTTTTTCTTCTTTTCTCTATTCTGACAGAAAATATTATAGTATGTGTGCACATATAAAATAAAAAAATTCCTGCAATAGTACTTTTTCTTTTTTCTTGAAGTGTTACTATTTCTCACATTGCATCAAAGCACACAGGAATTACAAACACTGCACAACTCAAAGTGTGTGTAAATCGGTACCATTTTGAAAATCTTTTTATTTGATTAAAAATACAGTCAAAACAAAAATATTGTGAAATATTTATACGTTTTTATTTTAACATATTTTAAAATGTAATTTCCTCCTGCTCAAAGCTGAATTTTCAGCATCATCACTCCAGTCTTCAGTGTCACATGATCCTTCAGAAATCATTCTAATATGCTGATTTTCAAGAAACATATTATTATCAAAGCTGAAAACAATTATTATTTTCTGATTAATATTTGAGTTCAAAAGCACAGCATTTACTTCATCTTTTGTAGCATTATAAATGTTTTACCGTCACTTTTGATCAGTTTAATGCATCCTTTCTTTAAAAAATGTTAAAAATCTGCCTTATATTTTTGTAAACATTGTTACATTTGAACATTGGAGATTGATACATTGGAGAAAAATGTATGAAGATTTTCACAGCATCAACCCTAAGTGAGAGAGAGAGTCCTCATTTAGGGCAGTGGACCTATTTAGCCTGACGACCATTAAATATGAATTAAAAACCACACTGGCCTTTTTGCCTCTAAAATGTCATTAGGCATCTTTATGGCAAGCAGTTGTTGAATAAGCAGTTTGCAGGGCTCCCCGGGGTGGGTGCTGCTGGATGAGGGCCGCTTCTGCGAGTGCCACAGGGGCAGATGCATGTAGTACTAACGGAAAGCTCTGGAAAATAAGAAGGGATAATAGCCGCTGAAATGGAATTTACATTAAGAGCCCTAACGGAGTGGAACACTTCTGGTTTGGGCCGTCTGTGGCGCTGACGGGTATGGGTGGGGGCGTTGAGTGGAGTGGAGCTTCACCATTTCCTCAACTGCCTGCTGGGGAAAATGAAAATGAAATTGCAGCATTGAAACAGCAGGTACATTAATGGAGAAGCATTGCACAGCCATCAAATATGTCTTTCCAAACAACTGTGATTTCGGCTTGTGTGGCCGTACCTAATATTAGAGCAGAATTATACAATATGAAGATTGTACATGTGACCATTATGTTGCTCTAATTGATTGAATACAGGATGTCCTAATCAGAGAAAATATAATACATTGGTTTGTCAAGCGACATTTTGTCGGTCATTCGATTTCTGTCATTTTGTGTAGCTCCACCCACAGTGAAATCTCCACATAGCTGTAAGCGTTCAAGGTTTTCTCATCTCTTATTGAATTATGCATGTAATATTATTGCATATCTGCTCGCTTTGATTTCTCCTTGTAGGTATTTCAGCCTTCGGTTCTTTCAGTCTCCTGAGTTTTCTGTGTGGGTTTATTAAAGGCTATTTTTATCTTTAAAAAAAACACACACACACACATAGAACTACACTTAACAGTTTGGATACTTTGTCAGTGTGATTACCAGGGTTGTGCAGAATTCAGATTTGAATTGAGAAGGGCTTTTAAATTGTAAATGGCCCTTTGCCAGGAGTTTGATTGACAGGTGATGTAACCAATCATAACGTCGGCTAATCTGCCGTTTTGTTTGACAAAGCAGTCAGGGTAGTTAGTAGATTAACGTCAGTGGACTATAATTTGAAAAATTGTGTGTACTCACATCTGAAACAACATTCCTTCTGATGTTCATTCATGTTTATTTGATGCTATAAATGAACTAGTATGAAGAGATGATCAGTTCACGAGCCGCTTGAAGGAGCTACAGCGATCTGTCACAACACGTTAAAGAGACGCAAAACAGAAGGGCTATTTGTTGTTTAAATTTCTTTAAAAAAATTACAATGTTTGAAATTTGAAACTTTGTTTCATTTCAAAAGTATCTGTGTCTTGTCTGTCGACTTGTTGTCAGTGTCCTCTTTGCTCCAAGATGTATTTTTATATGTATATTTGCACCTCAGTGTTGATTTACATTAAACGGTAACCAATATTAACATAGTGTAAATGATTGTATTTATTAAAATTATTAAACGAATGCTGCCTTATTGGGACAATAAAGCTCTCCCTACACTTACCCCTAACCCTAACTGATAAACACTTTACTAAATACACTTTAGATTCCACTATTCAAATATTTAGCCTAAATAAAATAAATCTGATTTGTAATGCGAAAGGGAGTAGAGCAATATCGGCAGAAGGTGAATTCGAACTCGTGTTGATTTGCCTCAAAACTTTCTGCCTCTGCACTATTGCTACTGTTGACGAGGCAGCATCTTCCATAAATTTGTCTGGCCCAACCGGATGTCAGTGGGTGGAGTTAGTGTAAATAGCCTCTGCCAACAAGGTGGGCTATTTGCATTTAAGTCCAAAGTATAGTTCAGTGTTACATACGCGAAGGTCAGCGTACAGTACGCCTGATGCGAATTTTGTCATCGAGAATCGATTCACAAGCTAGTCAAAGAAAAACTGCATAAACAGAACAGACAGAGATCATACAAGCTACAGCGACGATGGAGGCCTACATAGACCTACAAGAGATTGTGCGATGGGGCTAGAAAGTACCCTTTCTAGTGTAACGGAGGCCAATTCAGATGCTCTGGCGACAGATGCTGGAGATTGCAGCCTTTAGCCTCCTTGTTAGAGAGTCTGACTCCCATGCCGGAAGACCCAGGTTCGAGGCCCACTCAGAGTTACACTAGTATGAAAGAATACAAAGATGTTTACATGGGTTGTAACTCATGGCGAGAGATTGCTCAAAACTGTGCATCCTCGAACACCTGTGTATGCGTACGAGTCAAATGAAGTATGCTTTGTGTTCGACTGTGTGCATGCACTAGCAAAAAACAGAGTATACCTAGGGCTGTAGTGTAAAAAGACACTCCGAACTTTGGCAATGTCGTGTCAGTTTAGTAAAATCATCTGGTGGAAGTCTATTGTAGATATAGATATTCATACATGTGTGTATCTACGGTTGCAGACGCACAGTCAACTTGCTCTCGAGTGTTCAAGGACCAGCTTTGACCGTTCCAATATGGTGGACGGCTTATTTATAGAAGCCCATAGAAATAGCAGCTAATGAATAAATTTATATATGATTCCAATCCCATGGTGCTCTTTTCTACATGATGGTTAAATTTAGAAAGCTGTATGTGAAAGAAGCATTCTAATGAAAAGGTGCGGTCAGCTTTAATAATTCAGTCTAATTTTAATTTCCTAATTAAGAAGGAAATGTGCAGGGGGGAGAGGAGCCCCTCCAGAAAAATACAATTAATTTAATTGTCCTTTTTAATCTTGGAAATGCCGCGTCCTAGCTAGCCAGCCGTTGTCTTTCTCGGCGTCTCGTGAAGTGCACCTGCCTCCTCTGTCAGTACAAAAGAACAATCCTTCACTGCCCTGCCTCTTGCTCAGCCGCGGACTCTCTACTGTTTTCAAGTCTGTTCTCTAATTCTCCTCCACTTTGTAGCTGAACCCATCAGTCATGGGCATAAAAGACCCACTGTGCTTCTCAGGACCACTGGATGTGTATTAGAGCAATTTACTGTAATTTACATTTTGCTGCAGGTCCCATTGTGAAGACCTGTCTAAAACTCACTGGGGTGCGTCAAACTTGCGTTATGCTTTTCATTTTTTGCCGTCGTTAATGGGCTGACCTCAACTTAATGAAAGAATGGTCGTCTAATTGCTAAGCATTTGCCTTAGAAAATTGCTTGTCTTTACAGCATAAGTTAAGTTGAATAACTTTGGTTCAAAAAAAAAAGGAAAAAAAAAAGAAGAAGAATCAATAGGAAATGGCCTCGGTGATCTGATTCTAACCTGTATCCGATTTTGCTCTACATGCACATGAAAGCACGGTAGATTCTAATGTTTTAGAAATTATATGAAATCCCGTTAAACTGCCATATTTTTATATTTGCCAATTACTTAATAACTATGGGGAAAATTTGTATTTAATTAGCTATGAGTCACACTGTAATTTAAAGAGAAAGTCCCTGCGTGACAGTTCACATTTGATTAATATTTTATTTCAATAGTTAAGTTACTTGCAGGTTTTTATGTGCATTATTGTGTTTTAGTGTACATGTTCTTTGGTTAATGTTTATATCAGGCTGTCAGATTGATTAATCATATGAAGTTGATTTTTTAAACATTAATTATAGACATTCAACATTACAGTATAACTGAAAGTTATCAATTTCCATATTTATTAGGCTTTAAAAAAAACAACAACTTTTAATTTAGGTGAACTTAAAACAATCTTCACATAAACCCATTATAATAAACGTCATATTTACCTGTGGCCTTCTGTCTAACAGGTAGGAAATGTATAGAAATTGAATAAAGTTATCAAACACTTCACTGCATGAATATAAATGAAATATCGATTAATCCTTATGAAAGCTACAATTTTCTCTGTTACTTTTGTTCTTTGATTAACATTAAGCATTAAGCATTAAAATGGCATTTCCATTATCCTTTAAATTGCGATTTGAAAATACGCTCGATGGCAATTCCACAAAAAAAAAACTCCCTTATATCGCAAAAAAGTTTTTACACTTGCATGAGGTCATTTTTCAGGCAATTCGAAAAAGGAATATTATGCAAAACTGCAATGGAAAGTTTTTTCAAATTGCAGGTCACCTGCTCTATGTAAAAGTCGATCATTCTTGAAAGAGGACAGAAGGCGAGAGTTCTTTATTAAACTCATAAAATACAAAAGTATTATGGAATTCTAAAGAACCGAAATGACACGATTTGAATTTATCAAGACCTCGAAGCAGATAGGAGGGAGAAACGTCCAGAAACACCTCGTACAAGGCCACTCCAAAGTATAAGGGGATTTCCTTGCCGTGAATGCTTGGATAACATGTCTACGTCTCCTTTGATTAAAAATAATTGCTAGTGCAGTGGCTGGGATATACGTAAATCTACCAACATCTGTTGCCATGATTTTTGCAATGACTTATCGCGAGAGGAAAAAAAGATGTTTTAGTCGCATAACATCATCATTTAGAAAATATTTGTGTACAAATCTGTAAAGGAAACGCGGCTAATGACAGCAACTGGTTTATTTGGCTGCTGTCACTTTAAGAGTTGAACATGACGCGAATCTGACGCACATTAACTCTTTAAGTTCATTTAAGACTACTGTCATGAGGCTACTCGACAAAATTGGCAATTTGGCATAATTGACCCTTCTCAAGGACCCGCCCCCTTTAGTTACTGTTGCTATGTCCGACAAGCCACGCGCTCTCACGCCACACATCATGTTCTCATACAGTGAAAAATACATCCTGGAGCAAAGAGGACACTGACAACGTATGAAACAGTTTATTTTACTAACAGTTTTTTTACACAATAAATAGCGTATAGTGTGTCTTTAATGTGTCGTGACAGATCGCTGTAGCTCCTCGTGAAGCGATCATCTCTTCATACTAGTTCATTTATAGCATCAAATAAACATGAATGAACATCAGAAGGAATGTTGTTTCAGACGTGAGTACACACAATTTTTCAAGTTCAAGTTCACCGACGTTAATCTACTAACTCCCCTGACTGCTTTGTTGGACAAAATAGCGGATTCTGGGTTGTGATTGGTCACATCGCCTGTCAATCAAACTGCCGGCGAAGAGTCAATTCTACGTGTTATTGTTTGTTCAAGCGCGAAAGAGAACAAGATAGGGGCGCGTGGCTTGCTGTGCGTCGTGTGTGTCACACAGACACAACATTCACAAACAGTGCGTTCTCTTTTGTCTTGGTGTTTGAATAAAAAGCATTTGCGTGAATAAGAGCGTGATCATATATTGTAACGCCAGCCAACTTATGTCATGCGATCAATTTGACAGCACTAGTTTATTCTCTTGTTAAAGTGTCGTGTGTGGATGACATTGTGCACCATGTAATGTGTTTATTGGTTATTGTATTCATCTTTACCACTTATATTATTATGATATCATCAGTCTATTTTAAGGTAAAAAGCAATAACATTAAAACAATATAATGTCAGTGACACTAAAATGCTAATTATGTTGATCGGGAAAAATAATAATTATTATTATACAATCACCTAAAATGTCATTAATGTTTAAAATGTTTACTAAAACACACTGAAGATTCTCTACACCACTGTTTAGTTCAGTATAGTAAATCAAGTTTAATTTGTGTGCCACTGCTCCTTCTAGCCAAAAAAATGGCCTTTGGTTTCTAAGGAGGCCATTGTATCTTCTCCATCGCCTAGCAACTATCACCAAGGCCAGCGCTTCATTGTTGCTGAGGCAAAGCGCTGCATGCACTGCATTGTCTGTATACAGATTCATCTGTACGCTTACATTACTCTATATTTCACTAAAATGCACTTAATGTTCAGGCATGTTAAAAACATATGCATGCTCTAAAGGGCATAAATGATAAAAAAAAATGATATGTGAATGATCAAATGCATGGATGTACATTGAGGAAAGCTCTGTAAAGAACATACTAGCCTATAGAACAGATGAACTTATATACACTGGTAACAGAGGGCGGGACTTTTATGCTGAAAAGATTTTCAAGTAAAATTTCGCTGACGTCATTTTTACACAATATCCTTGAATAGCACCTGTGTGCAAGGGGGGTTGTCTGTCTGTCAGCTTTGAGTAAAAAACATAACCCATGTCTGCAAAACCTAGCCATTAGTATATCCACCGCTGACCAGAGATGCAGAGCTTTCCTTGCGCCCGGGGCCCTTCAGGACCGGCCGCTTTTGAAGAGATAAGACCTCTCAGGAACCTCAGACTCTGGACCGTTTGGTCCTACAGTCTTTCCAAAACAAACCTGTAGTTTTGTTCCCCAAATTTTCAGCTAAAGCACCTTTGGAGTTTGTATCAGTACTCCATTCATCTGGCCTCTGTTTTATTTTCAAGTGCCGCCGAGACTCCAATTATCAGCGGGAGGCTTATTTTTCCTCTTCTTCTTTTATTCTTTGCCTATTTTTCTTTCTTTTTCGTCAAAGGCAAGTCCTTTCAACTATAAACTGATTCCTTTGAGAGACACACAATGGCTGTTCGTGGTGAGTACCAAGTGTTTTATGTTATTTCATGTTGATGTGCACGAACATACCTGCATGTACGCTTTGTTTGAGATCAATTCTTAATTTGAATTCATCCGTTTTTGATCCACTCTTTTAGGTCACCGGCAGTTAAGGACTTTAAATGTCTATTTCAGAACATACGGACCAAGTTAAGGTAGAGACAGAAAAAGGAGTTTTCTACAGTCTGTCGCTTATTTGAATATCAAGGTAATATCCTGTGTCAGGAATTGACATGAATGTCCCTATACATCATTCTGGTAAGTTTTTATCAATTTGGAGGTGGAAAAATACAATATTTTTGTACTACACTTTTAGAAGAACAGGTTCTATAGAGAACCTTGAAGGCTTGTGTTCATATATTGAACCCTTTAGGGGTTCCCATCATGGGATCGAAGTTTTAATTAATTATTTTTTTTAATTTTAATAACATTTTATGAATTAAGCGCCTTGTAAACATACTTTATTGCTATAAAAAATGAAATAATGTTCTCTAAAGAACCTTAGGGTTCTGTATAGAACCCATTGAACCTTTTTTTTCTAAGAGTGGAACTGTTTTTTGAGATGCTGCACATTACATTTTACTGGTAATTTTATATATATATATATATATATAAGTCCTTTGCTTTATTCACCATTGTCAAATGACTTTTTCAGTTGGCATTTGGCATTGAATTTCAAAAAGAGATGCTGATACAAAAATGTGCTTTATGAAGGCTGACATGAAAAGCTCACTGTAGTTTATTTATCTCGCTGTACAAGGAGAAGGTCAGTGCGGACTAACAGTGTGTCCCTCGTGCCTGTGTGACCTTCAGACGAAATAGTACATGGTACTGGTGATGTGAGCTGACAGCAGACAAATTATTGCTTCATAATGGGTTCCAACCCTGACAGATGTATCAAAAACATTGATTCGTGCTCAGATGGGATAGTGGCCGAATAATGATGCAAATAAAATCACGACTGGAGAGTCTGAACATGAATTTTTCTCAAGAATCATGTTTTGGACGCTCCGTTTTAGTTTGACGTGTTCGACCATTTTTGGTGATTTTCTTTGATTTAAGTCTACTGCAGTGTGGAAGACTAGTGATTTTGTTGTTTTTATTATCTAAGAAGACAACAAGTCATAGTCTACCTCACGGCTCTGAGATGAATGTCTTCAGTGAACACAGAAGATAACCCGAGTTTATTTATTTACACTGCCCTCTGCTGCCAAACCAAATGACTGACATGGACTGAGGATATTCATTTGGAAATAAATGTAGCAAAATTTCATTGTGTGGTTATTCGGATGTCCGTGGATGTGCGTTATATGTTTTATTCAAGGTAGCCGAAGTATAACAGTGTTTCTGTCATTTAAAGCTGTCTTGGTTTTAACTTTTTCCTGCCATCAAATATTGCTCTGTGGTAAAATCAAGAAAAGAGCCGGTTAGAGAAAATGGCAAACCTGAGCTCTTCTCTGAAATGTGTTTATGACATTATTTTATTGTTCTCATTCTTTGTTATGCCCATTGAATGTGAATGTGAGATTCCACCAGGTAGATTAAAATGACAAGAAATCTATAAGAATTCTGATATTTTGTTCTTTTTTTTAAGACAAAGTTTAGACAGAATATTGAAAATTCAATTGATTTTTGCTCCATTAAAATATATAATTTAGGAATTTCTTTCTACTTTTGTGTAAAAAAAAAAAAAAACAGAAAGAAAGAAAAAAAGAAGCCTGACCTGTTCATATTGATGTATCACTGATTCTTAATAATGTCCCACAATTTTAACTGCTGTTGGGCTGAAATAGCAACATTTCTACTGTATGTAATTAATTGTTACAACACTACTGTACTATTTCATTATTTGTTTATTTATTTATTTAATAAAATGTATGACATGGTCAAATATTCAGAACCACTGACAGGATGTGTAAATACATCTTCCATCTCAATCTCAATTCATGCAATCTCAATGCATACATCTATATTAAATATAGATGTAAATACATCCAGTTATGAAAAGGAACTATAAACATTGCGACTATAAGAAGCAAATATGCCCATTATAGAAAGTTATATGGCTGTATCCTTGCTTTTAAAAGATTTTTGAACGCATTTAAAATATCAGGAAAATGATTTTTTTTTAATCTTTCATCTACTAGAAATTCAGCATCATATTGTTTTTTCAAAGTAATTATTTAGAGTAATTTAAAAAAAAAAATCTCTCTCACAACCATTATTTGTCATTTGGATTTTTACATGATTGTCCTTATTTTAAGGGAGCCCCAAAAACAAAATGACTACTTCATTTAGAGATTAGATGCGCACGGAAAAACAAAAAATGGAAGGAGGAGACACCACAGTGGCCTTTAAATCACTTTTATTAATTTAAATATACATATAGAGACCACAATGAGAGAAAACTATAAGCAATGGTGATTCTTTGGGTTTACTGAGGCGGCAGGATGGCTTTGGTCTTGTCAGCCACAAACTTGAGGACGTCTTCAACGTGAGTCTGGAACATGCCGGCCACGGGGGCGACCTGAGCCTGGACAGAGGCGACCAGAGGCTTGATTTGGTCTTCAATGTTTCCGGAGAGGGGCTTCAGCTGCTCCTCGAGCTTCTCAACCATGGGCTGGAACTGAGCTCTGCTCTGCTCGAGGTAAGCGCTGCAACACAAACCAGGTTAGTCAGCACTGCCTAAACAATCAGTTATTTGATCCACAAAGCACTTGTATTCCTACTAATCAATTCTTTTTGCAGATGAAGTCACATCATGGACTTACTTGGCCTTGTTGGCCAGCTCAGGGCCTTCAATATTCTTCAGACTGTCCACAAAGTCCTGGAAATACTTGGCGATCTTGTCCTGCTCAGCAGGAGCGTCTCTCTTCACCAGAGATACTGACTCAGAGCCTGGAACATTAACAGAGATGTTTGATCAATACAGTCTTACATCTTAAATGGCATTACTCTCAACCGCTCAAGTTAAATCAGGTGAAAAACTCGATGGCTTTTACTGTACGTTTCTACAGGACACTTTGTTATGTTAAGTACTTTATAGAGTCAAGTTAAAATATCCACCACACACACACTGTCTTTAACCTCCATTTGCTCTATGACTTCTTCTCCTTTACCCTTAAAAATAAAGGTTACAAAAAGGGTTTGTTCGCAGCGATACAATAGAAGCACCATTTTGGGTTTCCCAAAAGAACCTTTTTTTTTAATAATCTAAAAACCCCTTTACACTATAATCTTTTGTACAATGGAGAGGTTCATGGAGTGAAGACTGGTAAAGGCATCTTTACTCAGCTGAGTTGAGGCTGCTCTGTGCCTGCTTAAAATTCTGTGTAAAGACGCAAGCATAAAAAGCAGAATTAGCTGCTTGTACAACAATATGCAATTAAAACTGCTGTGTAAATGCATTTATACGACCTCTGAGCAGCATTAAACAGTCTGTGTAAAGACACCTAATAGCCCCTTCAGAAGCCATATTAGTCAAGTTACCACATTAACATAACAACACATCACAAGTCAACATGATTTAAAGTCTCACCAATGGCCAGAGCAACAACAAGGACGGCGATGAGGGAGAATTTCATGGTTGCAGATTCGGTGAAAGTTGCCTGAACAGACAGAAATAGTGATTCATTTCAGTATCTGGTCAAATTTGTCTTTTTAAATTTCCATTAAGACTCAACAGCACCGTTCGATATGATGTAGATGTGATCTTACCTTACGTCCAGGGGTTCTTAAGCCTGATGGTGTGTTCTCTTAAAATCCATGGGGTTTTATAGTCCCAGGACACTGGTATTCCACCCGTACAAAGGCTGATCTGTGCTGATGAAATCGTCCATACACACTGAACCTTTAGGCTGAAGTGATTCAATCAAAGTTCAACAGTAATCTGTGTTTGTGCTTAATTAGTGCATTTTTGTGTCGTTTCAGTCGCCTGATGACGTAATCGGTGCTTTTGTTAGTGCAGAAATAATCCAGGGCTTATTTGTGCAGACTGAAATTTTGGTGAAAATACGGTTTTAGAATTTGATACGAATAAACGGTAACGCTTTACAATAAGGTTCATTAGTTAACTACATTAGTTACTAGTAATGAACTGCACTTATACTGCATTTATTAATGTCAATTTCAACATTTACTGATACATTATTAAAATCTTGTTAACATTAGGTAATGCACTGACATGAACAAACAATGAACTAACATTAACTAAGATTAGTAAATACAATAACAAATGTATTGCTCATGGTTAGTTCATGTTAATTAATACATTATTTAACTAATGAACCTTATTGTAAAGTGTTACCAAATAAATGTTTACCCCAGCTTGCTTGTGTGGTGATTTCAATGACATTACAAATATTTAGTCTTTATGAATGAACTATGTCTATAAATCAGCTTTTACGTGAACGTATTTGTACATCTGGGTTGTAATGTCTTTTATTGTATGAAACTGTCTCATTACTGTTTTTGATTCTGGTCTTGCATGTATAAAATATTTTAATGCAGTAAAATTAGAATGAAAGCAGACAGAGTGACACATGGCAAACCTTTGTTTCCATGAAACGCTGTTTTAATAACTTCATTCCATTGCTTTTATTCTTTCTAATTTGACATTGGAGTATAAGAACAAAAAAAGATTAGAGAAGCTAACTTAAAATGACAAAATTATATTTGTTTTCTGTGAAACTATAGTTGCAATAGGGTTACAGTAAGTAATAATTTAATTGCCTTTTCTGTTTTTATAGGCCTGTTATAGCTAAAAAAAAATAAAAATAAATGCATTTTAACATTAGATTTTTCAAAATGAACTGCAAAAACCTGTTCTTGAGCACGAGCCAGGGACACTATGGCAAGCCGTTTTAACATTTATTCCTTAAAATGTGCTAGTATGTATTTTCATGCTTCTTGTTTTTCAGATACTAGAATCTATCCCATTAAGTGCTAGTACTTATTCATTAGCTACCAGTGTTCATTCTTTAGGTACCAGTGCTTATTCTTTAGATACTAGTACCTATTTAATAAACACTACTTATTTATTAGATACTGGTGCCTATTAAATTGATAGTAGAACATATTATTACTTATTCATTAGTTATTAGTACTTATTAGATACTAGTATTCATTCATTAGATACTGGTACCTACATTAAATAGATATTTATTCATTATATAGTACTTCTTTCAATAGTGACTAGTAACTGTTCTGTTGTTATTTATAACACATTTAATATTTTTGCCATTGACTTCTGAATCTGTCATTCAGATATCAACTATTCAGTTTTGACTAGTATGTATTCCAATTGACCTTTCGCAAAACCCGCCCCCTTTAGTTACTGTTGCTATGTCTGACAAGCCATGCCACACATCATGTTTTCACACAGTGAAAAATACATCCTGGAGCAAAGAGGACACTGACAACACGTCGACAGACAAGACAGAGCAGGTTACTTTTGATAGGAAACCGTTTCATATTTAAAATATTGTAATTTTTTAAAGAAGTTTAATCAATAAATAGCGTATAGTGTCTCTTAAATGTGTGGTGACAGATCGCTGTAGCTCCTCGTGAACCGATCATCTCTTCATACTAGCTCATTTATAGCATCAAATAAACATGAATGAACATCAGAAGGAATGTTGTTTCAGACGTGAGTACACACAATTTTTCAAGTTCACCAACGTTGATCTACTAACTCTCTTGACTGCTTTGTCGGACAAAATGGCGGATTCGGGGGTTATGATTGGTTAGATCACCTGTCAATCAAAATCAGTTCATTAACAAATTGAATGAAATTGATTATAAGTAACTGGCTTTGTGTGTTAGCTCGATTAATTAATTAGCATGAAAACACAAGGAAAGATGTATGTTTAATATATCTAATATGACATTTATTGTTTTTGATGTATAATATTATAAAGATTTGACTGTTTGGATTTGATAATTGGCAGTTTAGTAGATCCACAAACCCACTCAAACAACCACAATACCCAACATCCACCACAGGAGATTGTGCCTTTTTGGAGATTATTTAGAATTCCTTAAAATAAAAAATCTGCATCTGAGAATGTAAGGCATGTCAAAATAAGAGTCTTTCCCTCTGGGGAACGGGCCAACTCAAAATATGTTTCAGCTATTTGAAGGCTAAAATTGCTTCAGTTTGTGAATTTATGAGTTTGGGCCTTTAATAATTACAAAAAAAAAATATGTTTCCCTTTTAATGTTAATAAAATGCAGCACACTAAGAATGATGTCAACTTCAGAGGGTTAATAAAGGCCGTCTGAAGCGAATCGATGTGTTTGTAAAGTTTTAAACAAGGTCTTAAACAACGTAAAATAACGAGCTTCCGCCGCGACGACCACACACATACAACGTATGTCCAAAAAGCGTTAACTTCCACGACTTAGTACACAATGCCATGATGTACGCGTCGATTCGCTTCCAGACCTTTTTATTCTCTGCGCATGCGCTTGATTATTGTCTGCTCGCTCGTGTCAAACACTGGGAACGCGATAATTTTAAACTATGAACGTATATAATGTAAAAAATGTCAGAACAGGGAGCTCTTAATAAGCAGCTCTTATTCAATACATGGTTAAGATATGACTAATAAAATAGTAATCTGTGTAAAAGCCATGTTGATTCTAGTCTAGTCATTTCTAAGATTAGAAAAGTTAATGAGGTGGTTGTGTAAAAATAAGTTAAATATTAATAACTTTTAGTATTATTTTTAATATTACTTAATATTATTACATTTTCAAATGTCTTTTTAAAAAGTGTTACATTTAATATGCGACACATGAACAACCAGTCAGCACAGAATGTTTTCATTATTTCAAGCATGAAGAGAGTATTCCCTGCATTTTAGGGAAGCCCTAAAACAAAAGAGCTGCTTCATTTAATACATGTGTGAGAAGTTGAAGGAGGAGACAGCACAGTGGCCTTTAAATCCTTTTTATTATTTTAAATACATAAAGAGACCAAAATCAAATAAAACTATAAGCAATGGTGATTCTTTGGGTTTACTGAGGCGGCAGGATGGCTTTGGTCTTGTCAGCCACAAACTTGAGGACGTCTTCAACGTGAGTCTGGATCATGCCGGCCAGAGGCTTGATGTGCTCTTCAATGTTTCCGGAGAGGGGCTTCAGCTCCTCTTGGAGCTTCTCAAACATGGGCTGGAACTGGGCTCTGCTCTGCTCGAGGTAAGCGCTGCAACACAAACCAGGTTAGTCAGCACTGCCTAAACAATCAGTTATATGATCCGCAAAACACTAATCAATTCTTTTTGCAGATCATAATAAGTTTGAAATGGAGATGGTAATAAAATGAGAACCAGTTGTTTTTCACACAAACATTGTTTAAGTTGCAGATTCATTGCATGAAGATGATAATAATGATGATGGACTTACTTGGCCTTGTTGGCCAGCTCAGGGCCTTCAATATTCTTCAGACTGTCCATGAAGTCCTGGAAGTACTTGGCGATCTTGTCCTGCTCAGCAGGAGCGTCTCTCTTCACCAGAGATACTGACTCAGAGCCTGGAACATTAACAGAGATGTTTGATCAATACAGGCTTACATCTTAAATGGCATTACTCTCAACCGCTCAAGTTAAATCAGGTGAAAAACTCGATGGCTTTTACTGTACGTTTCTACAGGACACTTTAAGTGTTTTATAGAGTCAAGATAAAATATCCACCACACACACACTGTGTCTCTTTAACCCATAGACTAACTGAGTTGCCATAATATATAAACAAAATATAACATATTTTGG
Organism: Opsariichthys bidens; assembly: GCA_037194245.1. Taxonomy (NCBI): domain Eukaryota; kingdom Metazoa; phylum Chordata; class Actinopteri; order Cypriniformes; family Xenocyprididae; genus Opsariichthys; species Opsariichthys bidens. The sequence goes on along the minus strand of CM074300.1, from coordinate 5,660,434 downwards.
GAGCATCACAAGTTAACATGATTTAAAGTCTCACCAATGGCCAGAGCAACAACAAGGACGGCGATGACGGAGAATTTCATGGTTGCAGGTCGGGCGAGAGTTGCCTGAACAGACAATAATTCACTTCTGGTCAGATTTCTCCTCTTAAATTTCGAGTAACAGCAAAGCTTGACATATCATGTAAATGTAATCTTACCTTACGTCCAGGGGTTCCTGATTGTGTGATGGTGTGTTCTCCAATGAGCTGTGGGTTTTTATAGTCCCAGGACAAGTTCAAAGGGTGACCTGTGCTGATGAAATCATCCATACACTGAACCTTTAGGCTTTTCTGACACTGAAGTGATCGAATCAAAGTTCAACAGTAATCTCTTTTACTCTTTGTGCTCAAATAATGCATTTTGTCCGGTTCAAATCACAATCACTTTTACATGACAGTATGTATATAATCAAGCAATGGAAAGGTACATCTAGATTTTACTGTATGCATGTACAGCCTTAGTTAATAGTTTTAGCCTCAGTTTCATTACATTTTACTTTTATAGTAAGGAAACGGCTTAAAAGGGGAGTTTTTATTTAAATCATAATAAATCTATGATGCATAGTATGCCTAGCATTGGCAGCTGACGCTCGATTATGATCAAGAACAGGTTTTTGCTGTTCATATTTTAGTGCATAGTCAAACCATTTGGTAAAATCAAAATGCATTTAAAGTTATGTTGTTAAAATGCAACAATCCCCTGAATGATTATTTATACTCGACAAATCAAAAGAAACTATACCCGAAGTCCTTACATATGGTCCACCAATGTTTTTTAAACCGCTTTCTTGTCCACCACGCCAAAAGTAGCCGACATTTCTCCTTATCTAAGTCGCATGACTTTGAGGCATACATTTATATCTGAAGTATGAATCTTGAGGCCATAAAAACAGGGGATGTGATCATTTTAAACAATAATCGTAGGCATGTAATTTAGAAAATGTCAGAAACAGGGCAGAGACGTAAGAGCTCTTACATGACTAGTAACACAATTATCGGTGTTCTGTTGATATGAATCTAGTCGTGATCCTATCAGCTGTGATCACTAACCATAAAAATAAGCTAGTGATATATTGTAATTTTATGACCAATTTTCTTATTTCTAAGATAAGTTCATGAGGTGGTTATCTAAAAAATAAGTTTTAAAAAAAGTTTAATTTTATGTGAGACGTTTGAATAGCAGCCAGCACAGAGTGATCACTTTTTAATCGTTTTTTTATTCATTTATTTCAAAGATACCAGCATACATGACCTGCATTTTAGGGAAGCCGTAAAAACAAAACGGCTGCTTTGTTTAATACATGTGAGATGTGCACAGAAAAAACATAGTTTGTGAGAAAATGGGAGGAGACAGCACAGTGACCTTTAAATCACTTTTATTATTTTAAATATACATAAAGAGACCAAAATGAAAGAGAACTAAGGAAAGTAGATTCTTTGGGTTTACTTGGACGGCTTCTTAACTACATATGGATGGGCTCTGCGCTAAAAAATGCTGTTTTGCAACAATTTATTTTGATTTAACGCCTTTGTATGAGGTTTCTGGTTCAAATGTGTTTGCTTCATGTTAAATGGACTTGAAATAGTTACCCTTTAACTTAATGTTTTCATTTTGAAATACCATGTTTCAAACAAGTAACCAAATCAAACAGGACTTTCACTTCCCATCATGCTTTACAATTTGCTTTCACATTGTTGTTTACAGCATTATCATAATAGGCTGCATATAAACTTATTGGGAGAAAACCGGTAATTCTATATTTAACTCTTTATGGCCAAAACGGCATAATCCCCATCTCATAACACCTGTGCGAAGTGTTGACTGTGAGACTGGTAGTTGAATCCGGCTCCTCCCATCTAAGCATCTAATCTTTGCAGAAGCATTGATTTAATGATCATTTTTGATGTAAAAAGCATATTAACATTATAAGTGCACCCCAGGAAACATTATAAAACAATGCAGTTTGTGACTCGTTTAATGTTCTATTATATTGGTATTAAAGGTTATGGCTTTTGGGAAGGTTTGAGCTTGTGCTTTGGACCTGCTTTCAAGAACTTTATTTAATTAAACTAAAACCATTCATTCAAGTTTAAGGAACACCGGTGATTCTAGTTAGTTGTACATGGATGATTATATTTCATTTTTGTTTTATTTCTTTAAATTGGATCATAATTGTTTTATTTAAATTCACAGTTTAGATGATGAACTTAGTTGGGCATGTTGGCCAGCTCTGGGCCCTCAATGTAATTTTTGTCCTTGTTCTTCCCTGTGGCTTTAAAGACCTGTTTGAACTTGTCCATTACACCAGGAGCATCTCTCGACCACAGATACTGACTCCGAGCCTGGAACATTAACAGAGATATTTGGTCAATACAATCTTACATCTTAAATGGCATTACTCTCAGCTAAATCAAGTGAAAGAGTTTGTCTTTCATTGTACGTTTCTACAGGACACTTTGTTAAATACTTTACCGAGTAAAAATATCCACCACACACACACTGTGTCTCCTTAACCCCTAGACAGAGTTCCCATATTACATACACAAAATAGAATATAGAAGTCAACATGATTTAAAGTCTCACCAATAGCCAGAGCAACAACAAGGACGGCGATGAGGAATAATTTCATGATTGCAGGTTGGGTGAGAGTTGCCTGAACAGACAAGAGATAATGATTCAATGATTTCAGTTTCTGGTCAGATTTCTCCTCATAACTTTCCATTAATAATCAAAAGCAGAGATCTGTCATGATAACTCTGATGGCTTGGCATGGTAATGGGCATGACAATTTTGATATGTTTGGCCTTGGCGAAATATATCTGCCACTGCTCCTGGCCACAGGACATGGTTCCAGTAATCCATGTTCTTAGTTTTTCTTCAGCAAACTGTTTGCGGGCTTTCTTGTGCTTTCTTGTTTCTTCCTTCTGGGATGACAGCCATGCACACCAATTTGATGCAGTGTGCGGCGTATGGTCTGAGCACTGACACTCCTTCAACCTCTGCAGCAATACCCATTCTGAGTGGAACCTGTCCTGTTGAACCGCTTTATGGTCTTGGCCACCATGCTGGAGCTCAGTTTCAGGGTCTCGGCAATCTTCTTATAGCCTACGCCATCTTTATGTAGAGCAACAATTCTTTTCTTTTTTTTCAGATCCTCAGAGAGTTCTTTGCCACGAGGTGCCATGTTTAACTTCCAGCGATCAGTATGAAAGAGTGAGAGCGATAACACCAAATTTAACACACTTGCTGCCCATTCACACCTGAGACACTTGTCTCAGCATTCACACTTGTAACACTAAAGAGTCACGTGACACCGGGGAGAGAAAATGGCTAATTTGGCACAATTTTGACCCTTTTGTGGCCAGCGGTTTAGACGTTAATGGATGTTGAGGGGACGGCAAAATTACATTTTTTTTTACATATTTCATCATTTAGCAGACGCTTTTATCCAAAGCGACTTACAAGGGGAGCAATTAGGGGTTAGGTGTCTTGCTCAAGGACACTTTTTGTCATGGTAATGAAGGTGGAGAGAGTGCTGTTCATTCACAATCCCCACCTTCAATTCCTGCCGGCGTGGGAATCAAACCAGCAACCTTCTTATTACAAGCCCAACTCCCTCACCACTAGGCCACAACTACCCATTACTTTAGTCATATAAGCTGTACACTCACTACTTTACATTATAGCAAAGCGTCATTTCCTCAGCGTTGTCACATGAAAAGATATAATAAAATATTTTTAAAAACGTGAGCGGTGTACTCACTTCTGTGAGATACTGCAGGTCTGAAGTAGTGACTTTAGGTATAGGGGTGCAGAGCCAGTGGTTGGGAGCAAACATCAGTGCCTTGAATTTGATTCGAGCGACAATTGGCAAGTAGTGCTATTTTATGAGGGGAGGTGTGATATGCGCTCTCTTCGGCTTGTTAAAAACCACTCTTGCTGCAGCATTCTGGATAAGCTGCACAGGTTTTACAGTGTGTGCTGGAAGGCCTTTTACAATATTCCAGTCTGAATAGAACAAGAGCTTAGACAAGGACTTGTGTTGCATGCCAAAAAAATTGGAGCATTGTTTGGTCGTTGAGGATACATGCTCATGTAAATGTGCTTTGACTGTTCCAAACTGGTGGAATGACCTGCCTAACTCAACTGCTGAGCCTTTAGCCATTTTCAACCTGCTGATGCATCTTTTTCATCAACACTTGACCCATTAATACTAACACTTACTATATATCTAGGCCTATTTAAAAATAAAATATGTGTAGCCTACTGTTCTAGACAAGTCACAGCATATTATGGCCCTTTTGGCATGATTATCTGTTGCTCTCTTCATTTGTAAGTCACTTTAGATAAAGGCGTCTGTTAAATGATTAAGTGTCATTGAAAACCCTTGTCTGGCCGTAGGCCTACTTTGAATGAAGAATAATGACAGACGATAAGCAGACACCATCATTTGTTTTTAATCGTTTTGTTCACTGTCGTAAGCATTGTCTTTCTCTTTCAATCTAATGCCCAAAAACCCACGTGAATGTTACCTGGTGTTTTGAGGTTTCTTCCTAAAACCTTCTGAGCTAGTATTTTCCCCTTAAGCTTTGACTTACACGTCAACACAGACCAGCTCAGCCGTTATTCTATCACAAACTGATTGGGATTATCTAAGAATGTAGGGAAAATAAACGGTCAGGTATTCTTGGTTATCTTGTCCCCCTTTGTCATATAAAGCGACTATTGGAGTCCAACATTAGAAACAAGCGCTGAACTTTACACTCATTGAACAGATAATTTTGAAGTGGGCCTTGTTTAAAGTAAGCGTAATATCACGACTTTATTAATACTTTACCAGCTTGTTGTCATCAGGATTGTTTAAAATGTTTTAGAGTATTAATAAGGATCATAAACGATTTCAGTTAAATAATCTTTTTATAATTTTGGCTAAATAAAAAGGTGACAGTAATGGAGACTCAGAAAAATAAAGACAACACCAAGACGTCGTGTTGTTTTTTCGCTGTATAAAGTATGACGTATGTACTTTATTTCACTGTTTATTTAAATTAAATGTTTAATTCCTGACCTTTTTTTCTTGTTTGCTATTTATATCGTGTTATATAAAATCATTTTGAGTGTCCTCAAATACGCTTCGACCTTCTCCGAAACAACAGATGGCGAAGTACCCGAACAGCACGTGACGCAAAAAAGACGAACAAGACGTGTGTCGCATTGAGTGTTCTGCGCATGCTCGCAGACGCACTGTCGTTCACTCACAAGCGGGCATCATGGCGGACGTACTGGATCTTCATGAAGCGGGAGGTGAAGACTTTCCTATGGACGAGGATGGTGACGGTACAGTGGTTATTTATATTCAAACAGTGCATATGCAGTCTTATTCTTTTTAAATGATCTAAATCCACCCGTTTGTCAGTGTTGAATGTGTATAATACTCGTGTTTATGTCCGACGGGCCTAGTCATATTAGCACGCGTGCTAACCGTTAGCTAATTCAAATGAATCGCGCGCAGTAGATATTCTGCCTAATTTTTAAACTTTAGTTTTTATACGTTTTACATGTTTATCATGGCAAAAAAAGCATTGTTTGGTTGTGAAGGATACTGATGTACATCTACAATTTGTATTCATAAGTATTCACGGAGATCTTCTCTTAGTTTATATTTCGTTCATAATATTTGTGTAGTTATGTTTAGAAAAAAAAGCCCACGCTGTTGTTAATGCTTTTGAAAACCTTGTAAGACTGATTATTTGTCCTTTGTTCGCCTTACAGAGAGCATTCACAAGTTAAAAGAGAAAGCCAAGAAGAGGAAGGGTCGTGGTTTTGGATCAGGTAAGTCTCCTCATCTCTAATCTCGTTTCTGCTTCTTAATTAATCGTGCTAATGATGTTTGCTGCTTTATTTCACAGAGGAAGGGGCAAGATCCAGAGTCAGAGAAGACTATGACACCGTAGAACAGGATGGAGATGAGCCTGGCCCTCAGAGATGTAAGTGTTACTCGCACAACTATAAATCACATGTTGTGTAATTTTGCAAATCATGGCTGCAGATGGAAGAGAACTTTCATGGCTTGTATTTTTAAAAAAAATCATTTTTAATGTTTTTTTTGGTGTCATTTCAGCTGTTGAAGGATGGATTCTGTTTGTGACTGGTGTGCATGAGGAGGCGACAGAAGAGGATGTCCATGACAAGTTTGCAGAGTTTGGAGAAATCAAGAACTTGCATCTAAATTTAGACAGAAGAACTGGTTACCTTAAGGTACGTTTTTTTTTTTTTTTTTTAGTAAAAAAAAACTTGGAGATAATTGAAGTTTTATTTAGTCATAATGATATTTTTGGGTTTTTTTATAAACGATTAACACTGCTTTTTTATTTATTTTTATTCAAGATTGAAAATCTTTCATCAAAGCAATTTGGTTGAACCAAAATTTTGGTTTTACCAAACAAATGACGATATTTTGAAACCGTGTTAACATGCTTATATCTGTCTAGCTAGTAAAAGAATAACCAAACATTTTATATTTAGTATAAGATTTAAAATGGTACAACACTTTTCGTGTTTTCTAGCAGTTGTACTGAATGACCTGATATTTCAGGACATGCGTAAGGGCAAGTGAAAACATTAAGTTTTCAAATAGTTAAAAGAGGGTTCGTTTCTTTGCCTGTCGTGTTTTGCAGGAGTCTGAATATTACATCCTGTGACATGATCTTGACCACATGACTCGATCCCAAATGGTCCTTTTATATTGGTTACTCCAAATGAGTTTAATGAAATTCATTTTTCCAGACATTCTTTCTCAGAATAAAGCAATGACACTTACACTTAATTTTAGTACCATTTTTCACCTATGTTTTATATATATTGGTATCTAAATGGTTTTATCGGCTCTGGAAGGTTTTTTTCCTCTGTATTTGCGCTGAAATGGTTAGCTAGTTTTTGTGGGGTTTTTTGTCCCATTAGAGGAATACGTCAGGGATTGTTTTTGATTTTGTCCACTAGATGGCAGTGTTTTAAACAGAATACAGAATTAGATTTTTATTTTTTTTGTCCCCTCTTGATGACCATTTTTTGACCATGTTTAAAATGATCATCTTGCTGCTTTCTTGTGCTTAAGCCTTCCAATAATTGTCTTGGACAATGTTCAGAACATAATTTTCCATGATAGGGGAGATTTCTTTCAGGTTAGTAAGTGTATGGTTAGGTTGCAGCAGTTTTACATGTAGTCTCAGATGTCACGCCCAGGGACCGTTGACTCAACGTCTGATGCATGTGGCACACAAAATGGAAACACTTTGGGAGTTTCAAAGTCGTTTGACTTCCGGGAGACGTGTGTTGCGTTCTTTAACGGTCTTTTGAGTGAGTAATATATTAGATGCTTGCCGGTCTGTTGTTGTAGGGGCATCAACTTTACATTTTCACGCACTTAAACATGACGCTGAACAAAACGAACTGTGATTGGTTGCCTTGCATGTCATTCAGATGTTCTCTTGAGCGGTCCTTGGCCAATGAATCCTGCAATCCTTCTGCCAGTTGTCTGGTTACGCGAGACTACTTTCCATGTGACTAGCGATGTGTGTGTTTGATAGGTAGTCTGCTCAAGGGCTCTTGATAAGAAAAAGTGAATTCCATTTGCACACCATGTGAAATTCTTTGGTCAATCAATGCATCACATAAGTCACCGAATATTGTGTATTATGTAAAAAATAATTACACCATTAAAACAAATTTCACCTGTGGTGTCCTGGTCCATTCAGTTGTGCGCTAGTTGATCACAAGATGTTCTATATGCAGTTGATTTTGTCTTTCTCGGGTCAAGCTGACACATGTTATTGCACAAAATGTTCAGTTTGGCCTGTTTCAAGACAAAGAATATGAAAGACAGTTGTGGAAACAGGCACCGTAAAGTAGAAACGTCCCTTTGAGGGCTTCATGTGGTGTTTGATACATTATCTCTGCAAATAATGAGGCTTGTTTTTTTATAGGGCTATGCTCTGGTGGAGTATGAGACGTACAAAGAAGCCCAGGCTGCAATGGAAGGGCTGAATGGACAAGATCTTATGGGGCAACCAATCAGCGTTGACTGGTGCTTTGTAAGGGGACCTCCGAAGAGCAAGAGGAGGTGAGTCAGTTTCTCATGCCGTTAAACTGAATTTAAATGCTGACTTTTTCGCTCACTCACACAAACTTCATTTGTAGTGGAGATTTGTGTTCTATTGCATTTGTTAAAGATACAAGTTGTTATACCACATGACTAATGGACCAATGTGCTTTCCTCTAGGGGTGGAAGGAGGCGCAGCAGGAGCCCCGACAGACGGAGACGCTGATTTTCCTCTTGTTTGCCTCCAGTGTCTGTTTCCCAGCCAGTTTGGCATTATACTTTTGAAGACAGTTTGGAGTCAGATTGGAGTGTGTATTTCTTTAAGGATTTTAGTGTTGTTTTTGGAGGGAGGTTTTTTGTCTTAATTGTTAGTTGTTTGGCAACTGTCTGTACGTCTTTTGTTTTATTAGATGACGGCTGTTGCTGAAGCATACATATTGAAGCTGTTGGTATTTCCATTTTTTTTTTTTATAAAAAGTGGCAGTACACTTTAAAATTTATGTAGATTGTCATTGTCTCATTGAAACCTGTAATGACTAGTAATTTGTATATTTCCAATAAATTAATTTGGACAAATCTATTTTTTCATTCCTTTCATTTGAGTCCGTTTAGGTTTTTATCTTTAAAGAAGTTTACCCAAAGAAATGCAGTACTAAAATAGTATTAATAGAACAAACTAACTGGCATTACACGGATATGCTAAATTGTGTAAAATTATGTCCTTGTTGCATTTGAGTTTTTTAACCCTTATTTTCCATTTTTGGTGACGACTTTAATGTGATCAAATTACTCAATTCAAATTAAAGTTCATGAAATATTGTTTCCATTTTCCTCTTACTGTACATTGATCATTTAATTAGGCCGGAATGTGACTGAATTATTACTTGTATTGTTAGTGACATGAATTATACAAATACTAGATGTTTTAAATAACCATATAAAGGCAAAACGATTCATATTTGTGTCATCAGGACTTGCATTTACCCATCCGAGCAATGTCATATCTCTATTAGGAAATGTATTAAACCACATATAGTTTTCCACAGAAATTCTAGGTGTTAATTTATGACTTCTGAGGTCATGCTGGATGAAGGTGGAACTGACCAGCCAACATGCTGATGACATTTTTCCAGCATCAGCAAGTTACATCATGACTAAGCCGGTCCCCTTAAATAAAGTTGCTTATTGCTTTGTCACAGGTCCGATTTACTTTCATAGGCTCCTCGAACCGATGCTCATCATGTACTATGTGGTTAACCAACCAGCGTGGAATACTGAGCTCCCACTCTCTTTTCACATTTGCCCTTTTCTGCCCAGAGGCGGGGCTTAACAGGGAACTCCAACCACCATTGGCTTTCGTCTGTGCCCGTCAAACTCAACTCTCGCTCTGACTGGCCCAAACGGTCAGTTGACTTTCCTTAGATGGGCGGATTTGTAGCGCCTTGGTTGACATTGTTGTTGTTGTGGGAGTAAGAATGTACTTAGTCGTCAAGTCTTTTTAAGGCTACAAGCAAGACGTATTTTTGACATTTACTCAAAGCTGAATAACACACTGCCTCCGGAGGAACAGATTTTCCGCGAGCGAAAAGTCCAGAGTGGGAGGAAATGAGAGAGAAATTCCGCGAGGCCGCTCGAGGTAAGCGCGCAACTGCATTAGCTTTAGCTCCGCGAGCCCGAAAAACCCTCACGAGCGTTTTGTAACGGAACCGGGTCGATTTCCCTTAGCGGCTGAGCGCTGTTGTTGAAAGGAAAGTGTCCGTTATTTCCGCCACATCCGTAGTTTGACATCAAAATAGATGTTTTCTTTGGAAAAACTGTGTGAAAGTAGAGCGTTAATAAAGAAAGTTGGCCGTTAGGTCATGTTTTAGGCTGGACACTCTGAGGCGAATTGGTGACCCTTATTTAACTCCTGAAACTAGATTAACTAGCACTCACAAAACTATAAAAGTTAATTACAAGTCTTGTTAATCGCTTTTAATTGTGTATAAACAAGACTTGATCCTCAGCTTCTTGGCTAACGCAATATTTGTGCCTCAGCAACTTTGAGAGACTCACTGTCCGTTAGCTGAGCGGCTAACTAACTGACCAAGCAGTGACAGTCGGAGAGAAGCACACATTTTGTACTTTTAAAGGTTTATATATTAGTAAAAAAACAGAAAATGTGTTATAGATTAAGACTATTGAAACTATTATGGCTGTGACCACTCCTTTCAGCACAGTGCCCCTTCATGCTTGTCATGTATTTGTGTTATATCCTGCATATGCTGACCTGTGCATCACATTTGTTTGGCATTTGTTTTATAGACCGTATCATATTATATTGTGAACACTGTGTGTCCCATTCTGGTTCATAGTCTATATTACAGTACTGTGCAAAAGTTTTAGGCAGGTGTGAAAAAATGCTGTAAAGTAAGAATGCTTTCAAAAATAAACTTGGTAATAGATTATATTTATCAATTAACAAAATGCAAAGTGAGTGAACAGAAGAAAAATCTAAATCAAATCCATATTTGGTGTGACCACCCTTTACCTTCAAAACAGCATCAATTCTTCAAGGTACACTTGCACAAAGTCAGGGATTTTGTAGGCATATAGTTAGGTGTATGATTAAACAATTATACCAAACAGGTGCTAATGATCATCAATTCAATATGTAGGTTGAAACACAATCATTAACTGAAACAGAAACAGCTGTGTAGGAGGAATAAAACTGGGTGAGGAACAGCCAAACTCAGCTAACAAGGTGAGGTTGCTGAAGACAGTTTACTGTCAAAAGTCATACACCATGGCAAGACTGAGCACAGCAACAAGACACAAGGTAGTTATACTGCATCAGCAAGGTCTCTCCCAGGCAGAAATTTCAAGGCAGACAGGGGTTTCCAGATGTGCTGTCCAAGCTCTTTTGAAGAAGCACAAAGAAACAGGCAACGTTGAGGACCGTAGACGCAGTGGTCGGCCAAGGAAACTTACTGCAGCAGATGAAAGACACATCATGCTTACTTCCCTTCGCAATCGGAAGATGTCGAGCAGTGCCATTAGCTCACAATTGGCAGAAAACAGTGGGACCCTGGTACACCCATCTACTGTCCGGAGAAGTCTGGTCAGAAGTGGCCTTCATGGAAGACTTGCGGCCAAAAAGCCATACCTCCGACGTGGAAACAAGGCCAAGCGACTCAACTATGCACGAAAACACAGGAACTGGGGTGCAGAAAAATGGCAGTAGGTGCTCTGGACTGATGAGTCAAAATTTGAAATATTTGGCTGTAGCAGAAGGCAGTTTGTTCGCTGAAGGGCTGGAGAGCGGTACACGAATGAGTGTCTGCAGGCAACAGTGAAGCATGGTGGAGGTTCCTTGCAAGTTTGGGGCTGCATTTCTGCAAATGGAGTTGGGGATTTGGTCAGAATTAATGGTATCCTCAATGCTGAGAAGTACAGGCAGATACTTATCCATCATGCAATACCATCAGGGAGGCATCTGATTGGCCCCAAATTTATTCTGCAGCATGACAACGACCCCAAACATACAGCGAAAGTCATTAAGAACTATCTTCAGTGTAAAGAAGAACAAGGAGTCCTGGAAGTGATGGTATGGCCCCCACAGAGCCCTGATCTCAACATCATCGAGTCTGTCTGGGATTACATGAAGAGAGAGAAGCAACTGAGGCTGCCTAAATCCACAGAGGAACTGTGGTTAGTTCTCCAAGATGTTTGGGCCAACCTACCTGCCGAGTTCCTTCAAAAACTGTGTGCAAGTGTACCTAGAAGAATTGATGCTGTTTTGAAGGCAAAGGGTGGTCACACCAAATATTGATTTGATGTAGATTTTTCTTCTGTTCACTCACTTTGCATTTTGTTAATTGATAAATATAAACTATTAACATGTCTATTTTTGAAAGCATTCTTACTTTACAGCATTTTTTCACACCTGCCTAAAACTTTTGCACAGTACTGTATATACAGAGTGTCAAATGCTGACCTGATCTACATCCTCATAAGTGTAAATATTTATAGTTAATCAGAAGAAGACTGTGGTGTGCGTGTGTAATTTTATATCATGCATTAATATATTGTTAATTATATAGCTATTGTTATATGAATCTGAGTTTCTCATAAAGAATTGAATGGCACTTGTGAGAAATGTCTAACTCCAGTCATCTAGAAAATGTTTATTCAAAATGGAAGTTGTTGTCCCACATGGGTTATGCCATGATGACATCACAGGGTGTGCAATTGACTGATGAAATACTCAAATTATAACCAACAGTGATGTTGATCCTGGACACCAGTTGAGAATTAATGGCAGCACAAAAACTTCATGCGTGCAGGAAACGTAGTTGATAGAAAGTACAAAAACTCTGGTACTGTTTTGAGCAACAAGAGTTCGCTAAATGCAAAAACTAAAACTTCAGCATGTTTAACTGTGTAATACGGCATCTGTTTTGTTGTGTGATTGCAATTTTGCTGAGATGGATGCAATGTTTTTCAGTGACCCGAATGTGCAATTGTAAGGAATTGAAGTTAATAATCTACTTTTTTCCACTATTGTCCAACTTATTTCGTCTTTTTTTCTTCTGGTGGAGTTTGACAGACATCAGAGTGTGGCGCAGTCATTACCGAACCCCGCTTAAAATGAAAGCTGTGGGCACTTGCTGCCATGGTTTGATTCTCTACAATGTGTGGGTACGGTTACACTCGGCTCTGAATTATTCAGCTCTGTATTTACAAGCTCTTTTGTCAGCTTGTTGTTTAGTGAAGGTAGCCACCCCTAAACATGAAAGTAGGACATGAAAACAAATTCTTGGGTTTTAAGACTGTTTGGGGCTTGTTTTTCTCTTGTGTGGACCTTGAAAATAATCATAGCTAAGCCTTCGCAGTTTAAACAGACCCACTTTTCAGCCTCATTATGACTTTTTGTACTTGCATAATTGATATGAACATTGACGTTAACTTTTTGCAACAAGATTTTAAAGCATTTATTTGTGTAAGGGGAAGTATGTTGTAGATGTAGTTTTTCACCAACTTTTTCTTTTCACTAGTACATTTCAGTTGTTCATGTGCTGTTATAAATTAAGTTTAAAGGGCTCATATAATGCCCCTTTTACAAGATGCAATACGAGTCTCTGGTGTCCCCAGATTGTGTCTGTGAAGTTTCATCTTAAAATACCCTATAATCTTGTCAAATTATCAAGAACATGCTGATTTTGTGTGTCCCTTTAAATGCAAATGAGCTGCTGCTCCCGACCCACTTTCCAGAAGATTTAACAGCTCGCGCTTCGGTTGATCAACAACAACAAAGCTGGAGAGTCTCACACAGCCAAAATGAGGATTGTCAGTAACGTGTTCAGCCTTACTTTGTTCAAGCCGGAGTCGACAATGATTCAGAAGTTACAACTTTTAGACTGAACCTGGACGTTTCTGAACGGTTAGTGAATAAATTACTGTAGTTGCTGTGGAGTTGATTCAACTCATGGACTAGCATGTGCCGTCATTTTAATCTTTTGTGCAAATCCGGCATTGAATTGCCCCTTCGTTTGTGAATCAGTCCGGCGTAAAATGACGGCATGGCAACAACACTCTACTACAACAACTCCTCCTCTTCTCTAAGGGGCCATTCATATTTCGAGTCTAAAAACGCGCAGCTGCGCCACTTTCTGCTCCCTTCCAAAGCGCTTGCGTTCCCGTGGCGTCTGTCCTCACTATGCAACCATGAACTGTGCTCTCCACGACGATGAGGAAGTTTCAGCAAAGGATAAATAGATTTTTAGCCCTTGCATTAGCTTTATTACTAGATATATTTATTGAGATGAGATATAAAAACCACCCAGTATAGCTATGTTCAGATGTTCAGTCGAGCTTTCGATGTTTTTTTTACTTTAATCCAAAGCTGATCGGTTGGTTCTTGTCACATGGCCTGCGGCGCGCTTACGGCATTCTGAAAAGTTGAGAATATTTAATCGCACTGCACCTGGAAATGCACCGCATGTGCGTTATGAGTGTGCCTTTTGAAATAATGAATTTGAGTGTGCAAAACTCAATATGTTAACGGCCCCTAAAGCAGTCCAACATCCTCATCCCCTTTGTTGCGTGTTCCCGGGGACAGGGTTTATGTAAATTTGGGGTTTCCATGTCCCTAACCCAGGACGAAGCTCGTTAGTCCCTACCAGCCATTTGTTGTAGTTCTGAAAAAGCGATTTCTGTTAAAAAAAAAAAAAACTCCCATTCCCTTTGCATTGAACTTTGAGCATCATCAAACAGCAACATTACACTCTAAATAAAGTTAAAAAAAAAAAGTGAAAGCATAATCAACCATCTCTTTTAAAGTAAAAATATCCCATGCAGTGTCTACATTAATATGAAGTCTGCGTGGACAATAATTATAAAACAATTTAAAAAATGTAATTTTAGATTGAATTTAGCATGTCACACCCCAGGACAGGTTGAACTGACTAAGTGGATATTTTTCATTGTTCTGTACTTTTTGGTTTATGTCTAAAGCAGGATGTCTTAACATTTTACTTTTGCTGTCCTGTTAACCCATAGTTGTCTGTTCGATTATAGGCTCTTATTTTAATTCAGAGTGTTCAGACTAATATCATGATTGTGTGTTGTTCTTGGATTTATATCCACTGTTCTATCATTGTTTTACCAGGCTTACAGTTTACACTGTACCACAATGGCCTCCTTTAATACCAGGAAAAGTGTGTTGTTTTGTGTATGGTTTGCAGTAAACGGGTTGAAAGTTAGCTACATGATCTTAGAGCTTTTTGCTCTGAGTCATACTCTATTTACAGCGCACCTGAAACTGAAGAACAAGAGTGGAACGTGCTTTTGAGTTCTGCTCTCCATTATTTGTTAATCTGCTACATGGTTGAGGCTCCATGACGTTATTATTGGTTTTTGGTAACTTTAATTGTTTAGAGAGTGTTAATGATGAAAACATGCTTAAAGGTTATGCTGATAAGCGTGTTTAAGTGGTCAGCATAGTTCATCAATGGAGTCAGAAATTGTTCAATAATCATTTTTTGGGTTGGGCCGGTTTGCAGCAGTGTGCATGTTTTTGGTTATAAGAATGTTTTGCTGTCATTGTTTAAAAGTGACAGTAGTACCTGGCCAAGATTATTGATGTACGCTACCTGATATCCGATGCTTATATTCTGTGCTTCACATCTCTCTGTATTTGTGTTTAATTTATTTAATTTTGAGAGCTAATTGTGAGCTGGGTGGCAGGAAAGAACCTGCAGGTACTACTTAGTGATTATGATAATTTAAGTGGTGTCCCTCCCCTGACCAGTGGGTTTGAGAACAGCAGGTGAATGAGAGCAGGTGGGGCAAAGACTCCATATCACTTACAGTGTTGTCCACTGAGCCTAAAGGCTCCCACAACAATCATCTGGCCCAACAAACACAGACACCATATTAAATTGATATGAGACACTAAGCTTTAGACTATTAACTGTTTGAAATAGGGCTGCAACAACTAATCGATAAAAATCGCTAATGAACGTCATCGACAACGAATGTCATTATCGATTAGTCGAGTCTGCCGACCGTGCACGGAAAACTTCTGCATGTCGCGTCAAATTACAGCACTGAATGACGCATTTCTATAGGCAAAATGCATCTAAAAATAGTGGAGGAAACCGAGTGAGATTCTGCGGGAAAGGTACATGATCCGAACTGCCCAAAACATCAGAATTATTTATTTTAAGGTTCAAGCTTATACATTAGCATAATGTTTGACATGATGCATGTGCTGTTTGATGTGTGATGTTTCCTTAGCGCAAAACTTTCGTTTTACGGTTATATCCTTCTCTGTAAGTGTTACAAATTCACATTAGTATTTCAGTTTTGCATGAAGGCTCTTCCTGATGGTCAAACTTTAGGCTTTAATGAATGAGGGCCCGCTGCGCGTCAAACAGATGGGACGCATTTCATTGAAGTATTTTATGAGAGTGGTAACTGTAAATGGATAACAGCGTGTAACTGAATATAAATGTAAGACGTTTCTTACGTTTTACAGATAAAGTAGCAGTTCACTGTGTCCAGAGGGAATGTGTGTGTTCGTCTTATCACCCTTTTAATACTGGAGTTTGTTTTTATTTTTCTTTATCATCTTCGTTTTATAAATTACGGATTCAATCTTTTCTTTTTGCTTTATAGCTTATTTTTTCACCAAAAATAAACTTTAGTTACAGCCCTAGTTTAAATGAAGTATTTTGCTTGATACTGGGCCAGCATGAGCCAGTAGCCATCAGCAGTGTGTCCTTGAGCAAAGCGCTTGGGTCTGGCAGGTTGATCCAGAGGTATTGGAAGTGTTTGCTGAGTGACTGACTGCTCACATTATGTCTAGTCAACTTGTGTTTCTTGATGTTAAGCTGTAGCTTTAAAATGCAGATCCTTTTTTCTACAGCACGGGGCTTCTAGGAACTAGCTGTTCTCTTGGTTTTCGTAAGGGCCGTCTGACGACAGCCAGTGCCCACGGTTTGATTCATTACTCTGGAGAGTCCCTCTCGCAGCATACCTCGCTGCCCCAGACCTATGCGTCAACTTCACAGCATTCTTTAAGAAACCACTATTCTTCACAGCGCCACAGATTATACTGTGAAACAAAAGCTGAACCGCTAGTCCAAACAGTGGCCAGAGAGTCAAATAAACAATGTGACCGTCAGTTTACTGTCAGTGCACTGTCATTGGGCCCAGTGTCTGGTGTGAAAGTGTGTTGATCACATGGCTCATTCCTCATGCCCTAAACATCAGTCTTGATCTAGAGCAGCCGTAATCCTATCCCAGAGAAGCTGAAGAGGAGTCTTTCTCCTGGGATGACATCACAGGGATTGACGTAAAGATGCCTGACTGCCGAGCTTGCAGCACGTGGGTATTCACATGAGCAATAGCTGCCTTAGGCTGTGGATAATTCGTGTTGAGCTGATATTGCGCACACTTTAGGGGCCTTTAGTTTGTTGTATGGTCCAAACGTCCTTCTTGTATGTGTGTGTGTGTGTATATATATATATATATATTCATAAGAAATATTGCTTTTGCTATTTCCCCTGGGGAATTGGTTTGTTTGAAGTGTTTTATTTGAACAACAAAGCATTTAAGCTTGACTTGATTAAACATTTTGTACAGATAAGTTTGTTTGAGTTTACGCATGGTCATGGTAGACTTCTTTTGCTTGATGAAAGGAAGCAGAAGCACTAGATAAAATCTCATTAAATGCATACGCCTTTTAAGAATAATGTCTAAATCAGAACGCAAACCACACCCTGGCAACTTACTGTGGATTGCATAACCTTGTCAGTGTAAATACAAAATTCATCATTCGAGCAACAATAGTATCTTTTGTAGGAGCCGCAGCCAGATTCCCATGGCACAGTGAGCATTGCACATTTTTCAAATGACAGAAGCTGCCTGACTTGATTGTGCACTTTATACCTTTTTACACCTGCTCAAAAGGCTATTTTTCTAAGGTGTGTTTGTGAAATTCAAATACATAATTGATACAGTTAGATGTGGATTGAATAGGGGAAACCCAAATCATGTACACAGTACAGTATGACTTTGTGTCAAAACATTACTTAGTTTAGGTTGGCAAACTCCTCTGCACTGTAAAAACTTTGGCGGACTGTTTGCCAGGGTCAATGAAAACAACTGCTGCTATCTTTTATTATTATTTTATTATCTTTTTTTGCAGACAGCCCTAATCTTAGCCATGAAGAAGAATTGCCATTGTGCTACCAAGATGGCCAGCCCAGATGGACTTTATTTTTGCATTTCCTTCACTGATTTTGGGTGAAAATCCACAGAGTTCTGCAAAATGGATTTAAATGTCATGAAAAGTGTTAAATGGACTACTACACTCTCATTGTCAGCTTAGAGAATCTGTTGAAGCAGATATTGTGTGGGCTTGCTGATAGGGTTGTCTTTTAGTGTTTGTATTGGAAGATGTAGACTGTAGCAAACTGAATATTCCCTTACAAACTCTAAGCCAGGGGTGGCCAACGTCGGTCCTGGAGAGCCACAATCCTGCAGAGTTTAGCAACCCTGATAAAATCTCACCTTCCTGTAGCTTTCTAGTTACCCTTAAGACCTTGATTAGCTTGTTCAGGTGTGTTTGATTAGGGTTGGAGCAAAAATTTGCAGGATTGTGGCTCTCCAGGACCGACGTTGGCCACCCCTGCTCTAAGCTTTTTTAAAAAAAACTGCCCTCTGTAGATGTTCTAGCTCAGTCTTTGGTTACTTACTAGCACTTTATGTATATACATGTTATGTTTCCAGTGTCTGTCCTGAACTCAGTGACCGTGATTAATCACTTAGAAGAAGAAGAAGAAACAAGATTACTGTGATTAGGGCTGGGCGATATGGCAGAAAAAATGAAATCTTTTTTTCCCCCAGAACGATTGACCGATTCACGGTTTTTATTTATTTATTTTTATGTTTAACTAGTCAACTTAACTTAACTACTATTATGTCTGGTGTTAAAGTAATACAAATGATTTGTTATTTGTTAAATATATTTGCAGAAAATTTGTACAAGCTTATCTTAAAGAAACATATCATAATCCTTTATACTCAAAAATAAAATAAAATATGAAAAATGCTAAATATTTCTCAGCCAAAAAGTAATGGTAATAAATAACACCAGTAATAGTCTATTATTAACAGCAAATGCTTTGTAAAAACAGAAAATAACGGCACCTTTTAGCCTGCTACCATCATGCAAACATGAAATATCAAACATACAGTAGGTTTTTGCATTCCATTGCGCTATTTTTATTATTTTATTTTGCACTCGTGTCTCAAATCTTTTGCAGCGTGCCTCCCATGAAACAGCATTCTAAAAACTCTGCAGTCAAGTTAAAGAAAAAAATTCAACTTAAGTTTAATAACTTTGCTTTTTTTTCACTGTCCGCATCTCGTTTTTTTCAACGCAGTAACGCATTTCTGAGTGAATAGCAGTTTAATAAGACTAGCAAGGAGTTCTACGTTCATATAGCATCACACGAGAGCGGTTAATCAGACGCACCATCATGTGGTCATCTCAACTGTTATCACTTCTGTAGTGTCAACATGTCTAATTGTAACGTTTGCTTACATTTTTATTCAAAATTGCGATTTCTCAATTTAAAAATAATAAAATCGAGGCAAAACATTAAATTCGAACTGATCAGAAAAATCTCCCAGCCCTAACTGTGGTCATCTATTCCTCTTAGTTTAAAATAATTTACTGTATTTATTTGGTAGACTGTAGTTGAAGTAGTGTGTTACATGATTGACTGTGAGCAAGTCTCATTGTGAAATACTTCTGTCATATCAGTAAAGGGCATTGTGTTCTGTGGTATTCATAGCATGGGGGGTTGGCAGATTTCTTGCCCTCCTGTTTCCCCTCTCATTGCTGTCTGTTTTGCAGACTTTACTTTGTACTTTGTGTTGCTTTTTTTGGACTATGATTATATGTGGCTATTTTTAGTAGTCAAGAACAGGCTTTTCTAAACTTGGCGCTTTGCTGATAAGAGCTGGAACGTGCGTTGGAAGCTCTAGTCCCACAGCGTTCCAAGAAATTATTTACATTACATTTACATTTATAGGATGTCTCTCATCAGACTTTCGACCCATTTTCTAAAATTAGAACTGACATAAAAATAGCTTTGTCATCATTTATTATTATTTGTATGTTCTTAATTTTATTTACTATTATTTACGCTTTTATTTTTTGCTTCAGGGAATAATATGATCTTAGACCGTGGATGGACAAGACATAAGGCTTGATTCATCAGCATGTAGAAAAATGGATTGCTGTAGACTAATTTTGAGCAGACGTCACAGTTGTCACTTGCAGCTGCATGCACATAATGGTGGCAGAAATACAGTGGTAACAAGTGGAGGAAAATGGGCAAAATCCACAGAATGAGAAAAAAATGTTTTGTTGTGCCTTTTGGATTAGGGCTGTCACTAATGATTATTTTGGTAATTGAGTAATCATTTGTTTATTCTGAAGGGGGGGACAGATCATAGCATGTATTCTCTTTTAAAAATGATTTATTTTGTTCCTCTTTATTACCAGGAAATGGCAATTACAATTGAACATATTGATTAGGAGTCACAGGGGACTGCATTTGGACTGTTTAGTACATTTGCTTAACTGGACAAATTAACAGTGACTGTGCTCCTGCTAAACAATTGGTTTGCTTTGCACTAATGACTTTTTAATGAGGGTTAGATAGGATGCTGAAGAGCATATATCTGTGGTGCAGTCTCTGAATTTCCAGAGAGTTTGCACATCCCCACCCAACCCTCTGAGACTGTCCTTTGCTTTCAGGCCTCAGGGTCTCATCATTGCACGGCCTGTCTTGATGCAGTAGAGAGACGGTGAAAACTGGGTTTGAGAGCAAACCGGTTCTATCTCCTCTTTGCCGCTTCTCCGAGCCCTAGCAGTGATGTTACATAATAATACTACACATCCCGTGCCTAAACAGATTACGCCAGCACCAAGCAGTTGAGTATGCTAGGCTCATCATCAGGTCATTATAAGACTTCATTGGACATTGTTTGATTCATGCATTTAATTATCCATTTTGTTCATGATGTGCTGCTTGATGCTCTGTTGTAGTTTTATATACACATGTCTTCCTCCCCAGAATGTACAATTTTATCAGCAAGAAAACTGTCTTGTAAGTCTTTAAATATCAAATATGTTCCTGTTGGCTGTGATTTTGTTGCTTTTCTCAGCATTCAGTTAGAAGAGGAAAACATACGTGACGGTGACTCTCAGATGGTCGTGTCGCACCTGGACAAGACATGGTGTGAGAGTGCTTGTCAATGACAATTTGACAACTTTGTCAGTCTCTTCTTCACTCAAGCTTGTTTGATAGCAGTTGGGCTCATTAATGCAGCTCTAAAAGTCACGGGAGAGCATTCATTCAGTTAGCCGTCAGCGGTAACTTCTATCAAGTAGGTCTGCTCCAGTCCTCTGAGATCCTTTTAGCACTGAGTTTTTTTCTTCTTCCGTGTATTGCATTTGTTTCTTCATTTTACTTTTTGTTTGTTTAGTCTGACATTACTAATTTGGATTATGAGCAGCAGATGGCTGGTTAGTGTTTTATCGTGCTCATTTTTGCTGGTGTTGTGCACTAGTGACTCATTAGCCCTGCATGGGCAGACAACACCTTAAGAGAAGCATCCCTGATGCTGGGACCATTCATAACATATATTCAAACAAATTTTGTCAGTTGCTTGTTCTGCTGTCATTAAAGGGATAGTTCACCCAAAAATGAAAATTTTGTCATTACTTATCCTCATGTTGTTCCAAACCCGTAAGACTTTCATTCATCTTCAGAACACAAATGAAGATATATTTAATGAATTCTGAACTCCATTGACAGCTACACAACTGACATTTTGACGCCTTAAAAAGTTCATAAAGAGATTGTAAAGCTAATCCATACGAATTGAGCGGTTTAGTCCAAATTTTCTGAAGAGACTCGATCACTTTAGATGATGAACAGATTGAATTTAGGCTTTTTTTCCCCCCATATAAACATTCATCAACTTGCATATCAGTTGTGGAAAATGGAAGCTCAAGAATGTTCGCTTGACTCAATGAGATTCATTCTCGTGCGTCAAGCTGGTTCGGTTGAGCTTCTATATATGTTCATGATCATTGTTTATATGTGAACATCTTTTCATGCACATGTTTCACATCGACTTCTCTTTCGCTTCCTCAAATGGTTACAATCGCTTGAATGTTTGAACTGACAGGACTTAAAATACGTGCAAATGATAAACTTTCATGATGAAAGGTGATGGTTAAACTGCAATTCATCCAAGAATCACGTGTTTTGTGCAGTGGTGCCTGGTCAGTACAGATCACAGCATCAATTACGATGCCTATACTTGACATTAGGAATGGGCATTTTTGTCACTGCTTCATTTCGAGTACTGATAGATTTTAAGAGTACTCTGGAGTAGGGTTGGGTACTGAAACCTGGTGCCAATACGGCACCGGTACCTATAGAACCGGTATGCACTGGACCGAATCGGAATGCGAATGTCGGTGCCTCATTTCGGTGCCACTTAAATGCCTGAAGTGATTGAAATATTTGTCCTCTGGTGCTATGACACAGACATAAGAAGCATCAGATTCATCAACACGACTGATCGCTAGTTAAATTCAAATACTGCGTTCAAGGGGTGTCAGAATGCTCGGAAAAATTATTTCCTGACTGAGAAAACTCACGTGAACGTCGGAAAGCTTTGATGATACAAATCGTTGGGAAGTGAGACCATCCGTGAAGCGCAGCAACTACACTGGCGCTGACTGCAGTGCAGCAGGTGGTCTACCGTTAGCTTAGCTAGCGAAATTAAACACGCTTAAATTAAAATGCCTAAAACTAAACGCTCCAAAGTGTGGCTATATTTCACCAGAAAGGATTCTGACACCGCGACGTGCAGCAAATGTTTGCATGTGAAGGGGGAAACACGTCAAACCTAATGAAACATTTGAGGGCACATGGAATATGAGCGTGTTTGACCGCTTGCGGACATCAGTGTGGACGACCCCAGCCCCAGTAAGCGGGACAGTCTTCCCATATTGTCTGCACTTTCAAATAGGCCTCATCGACACCATCTGAGAGAATTTTCTCCTGTGCAGGACATGCAATAAGTCAGGAGAGGTGTAATATTTTGCCCGAAATGGCAAATATTGTCATATTTCTGCAAAAAAAAAAAAAAATTGCTGAAATTTGAAGCTGTTAAATTATTGTAGTTGAGCTAGTTGGCTTAGGTTTTACTGTTGTTGTGTTTTGTATTTACTTATATATTCATGTATATTTTAAACTTTTAATATATTGTTCAATTTTAAGAACTTTTTTTGTCCAGTAAAAAGGTATTCTTGACCGAGTCATCCACCATCATTTTGTGGCTTGTTTTAAAGTATCGGTTCAGGCACCGTTTTGGCACCGGTACCGTTTTAAAAGTATCGATTTGGCACCGGTATCGAAAAAAACCCAAACGATACCCAACCCTACTCTGGAGCGGGGTTTTCATCATTACGATGATGAAATATTTAAATTAAAACACAAAACTACGGAAATTAATGTTATGTGTTTAAAATATGGCATGAAAATATATAAGTAAAACAACACTTAGATTAGACTGTTAGATTATCACTTAATTGATATTGATAATTAAGATTTTTATGATAATTATGATATATAGATATAACTGAACAGAAAAAAAGAAATATTTTTTTAAGTGGATGCACACATCCCAATATCGTTGCTTAAACAATATATCGTGCAGCCTTACAATCAAACACATGAAAAGTTACACTGCTGAATTGAAATAATCTGAAGTATAATCTGTGCCGTTATGACAAGCACATTTTTGCACATGTGAAGGATGATGTTTTATGTGGATATTGGAATGCGAATGAAGTACAAAGATATTTTGTTTACTTAATATATAATGGTTTAGCATCCGAATGCATTGCAACTATGAAAACCTTTGAGAGAGTTAGGCTACGTGAGCCTGCCAGTTTCTGTTTCACTTTAAATGAATTCGTTTTGGCTTGAAGTTTAGGCTGTATAGGTACTTTTATTTTTCATTCCTATTCTGTTCTCAATACCGTTAAATTGAAAGAATTTGTTGTGGAGTGAGAGGAATTAAAATAGCCTATAGATGTTTATAGTGTTTAAAATGTTTGTAAACATTTTGCTTTATTTACCAGTACGTTACATTAATCCAATAATAAAATGCAACTTCTAGACTTTTTATAGGCTTCTCGACTTACCTTATATGTAGTGTATTTTTAACCATGCAGTGAACAATTTTCAAATGTCTTGCAAAAATTACTTCATAAATTCTTAAATTACTTTTTAAACAGTTTAACCGATCGTATTAATCGGTCAAAATTCTTATTGTTGGTTAATGGGTAGCCAGTTAATTATGAGTATCCCTAATTATTGTATTTGTAAAAATAAATGTTCATTCAATTTAACCAATGTTATGTTCTCAATTTATATTTTAGTATGTTTGGATTATGTCTGACATTGCACCTTCTAGTTTCCAACTCTTTAGTATTTTGTAGCCTACTTATGGGGAGAAAAGTATCCTAATATATCTTGAATGGTTTTCGAATCAAATGCCAGCTACCATAGAGAAGCAGTTTGTTTCCGTAGAGCAAGAACTTTGTCACCTCTGGTGTAAGAAGTGAAGCTCTGCTCTTGTGTCAAATATTTATATTTCCATGCATGTCATGAGATAATAAATAATATCTGATATGCAAATCAGAAGAGGCATGTTAAGTCTTGTTGCATGCATCAGGACTCAACAGTGGGGATTTTTCTGCTTTATTACTTCCGTGATAGATATAAAATTATGTGCTTTTTGTTAAAACAGAGGTTTATTTATTTATTAATTTATTTAATAAATGGCTTGAAATACTTAAATCTCTATTAACCAGCTTGATTATGGGATCTTGGTTCCACACTTACACTTGCACAATTCACAACGACAGTGCTCTATACGTCATGGAAATCCAAAAGCATAAAAATGCATACGCATGACCACTGAACTCAAGTAACAACGCAGCACTGGCCCAGAACACTCTCTCACTGACCTGGGGTCATTCTTATTGTTCAGCCCTGATGCTTCTTTATAGGGGAGCAAGGGTTATGAGCGTTTGTGTTATTTCCATAAACTGATGCAAATCTTTGTTAGTTTAACCAGTACACAGTTATCAGTCATATAGGTTAAAGGGCTAGAGTCAGTACAGTGCACAGAGCAAACACAACCATGTTGACCTCTGCTTGTGTGTGTCTATGTTTCAGTGATCCTGCTATCTTAAAGCACCCACGTGTGGGCAGCAACGCACGTTATGTAACAGACAAAAGCCCAGCTAGCCAATGCAGAAAAATCTGTTTGGTGCTGTCTGTTTACAATCCATCACCTAGGTGTCTCTGGCAAAACCTGAATGCCATAATGATGCTACGCATGTGACGTTGAGATATCATCCGAATTGCCTATAGGCTGACTCTGTAAACATGCCAGCAGCCTTTTGTTAGTCGTCTCGACCTCAATAATCTGAGATGTTTAAGTTAACTTTCACTTTCTGTTTTTCAGGTTTTCATGCACAACGTCCATCTCTGACCATTTTGCTTGTTGCATGGTTCTCAGAGCCTGGCTGCTGAGAGATGGGCTGTTGACCTTGTCCTGGGGGCCCAGACCTCTGAAACTGCTGTCCTGTTGCATTTGTTTGTGTTAGAAGAGGCTGACTCACTCTAACTAATGTTATGAAAGATGTCAGGTGAGTGTGAAGCAAGCTTTATGCTACTGAATCATTTCAGGGTTTTATTTAGCACTTCATATTTCCTTTGAACTTTGACAGGAACTGTTTTGAGTCACTAATCTTATCCCCACCCAGTGGATTATTCTGATTAGCTGCTCTGGGCAGGAGTTCTTTACATGCCTAGAAATGATCAGATAGAACGAAACGATTCCCTTGTTTTTGCTGTTGGTCTTTCTTTAGTCTCTCTGCTATAGTTGCCAAACAAAATCAAAGCGAGAGAGAAAGCAGCTTCCTCGCTGAAAAGGCCCTTTATGTCTGTCAGTGGCAGAGCGAGCTGCCTGCTTTTTTGTTGGGCAGAGAGGTGGGGAGGGCCCAGTAAGCAATCATGAGTCATGGGAATTATATTGAAAAGTTTGAGTCAGTGCTTGAAGGGAGGTGACTGCAGCTCTGACAGAATGTACCATTACACCAGGGAGGGGTGATTTAAACTTAAACTGACTGCATAATGTTGTCATCTATATACGACGTCCCTATTAGCAAACCCGTGAAGTGTGATCAGCAGCAACGGATCACTAATTAATGCCGTTTGATTTTCATTGTCCTGTTGAGGAAGATGCAGTCTGTCACCCATTGTCTAACCTTGCTTCCACACTCATTTGAAATTCTTCGTAACTGAGCAACTCCGCCTACAATGGATAGTAGGGTATCCAATATGTGATTAAAAAAATCTAAAATATATGTAAACATTTAAAAACTGAAAATTATATAACCAAAACACTACAGATGTTCTAAACAGGATGTTTATAGCCAAAACCTGATCATGATTTAATGTCAACCTGATTTGCATATATATATATATATATATATATATATATATATATATATATATATATATATATATATATATATATATATATATATATATATATATATATATATGCAAATCAGGTTGACATTAAATCATGATCAGGTTTTGGCTATATATATATATATAAGATATATTATATCTAAGCTCTCTGCTCATTGTCTGTGAACTGAATTAATTTAATGGCTAATTGGTGTTAAGATAAACTTAAAATATATTTTTAGTTATGGATGTTCATTATATTAGTGCTGTTAATCGATTGAAATTTTAATCAGATTAATCACACTTTTGTTCTGTGAGTAATCGTGATTAACCACACACTTATTGTGAAATTAAGCATATGCCATTTATCTTGTTTAACACATTCATTTTGTCATCATTTGCTATATCCAGCAAAGTAAACAATCAGATTGAAGGACGATGCTCACAAAACGGTATTTTCTGCTAGTTTTTTTCAAGGACCCTTGGAGACTTGCAATTGAACACCAAATAACTAATTAATATAAGGGGTCCATATAATTTAATCAATTTATATGCATCTAAGCACAGATGAGGGGGAAAAAGCATAACAGGAAGAATCATTATTATTATTTTTTACAGAATTCAGTGTACAGTATGTGTACAGAACAACAGAGCTTGTTTATATTTTAGATAAGGACCACATGGAAATGCCATGTGATGCCAAAAAACTCAACCGCCTTGACCTGACTGCACAAACCTACAATTACTAAACACAGCAAGCAACATTTTCACATACTTCTGTAATTTATTTGTGTCGATTGCATTAAATTATTTTAACGCATAAAGGATTTTGGAATTAATTGCATACGCTAACGCGTTAATGTTGGCAGCACTAAATTATATATGATTTTTCTGTCTCTGAATCCCCATAAATTCAACAATTTTGAAGCATTAAATTCATTGGGTTATCACAAGCCTTTCCGATATGCGTATTGTGATATGTACATTGCGGATATTTTGAAGCCATAATAGTGCAATAGTGCAATTGTTCAGCTCCGCCAGTACTTTCCTGCGCTGCCTTCTCAGCTGACCATCTCTTTGTGTCACAATGCATTAAGAAGTGCATTTTGAGGCATAAAAGTTTCAGAGCAGTTATGCAGCCTTCGAGTCTTGTTGGAATGAATGCGTTTATGAGATTAGTGCAGATCAATGGTACTTTCAGTCTCATAATTTTTAGTGAGAAACATTGGTTTTCCTTTAAGTCCTGACCCTCTGGCTTCAGGGAATGTGAATTAAAAAATCATGGTGGGGAAAAAATGGGTATTTGTCAGAGTAAGTTGTAACTGTGAATAATGGCAGTACAATTTATTCTGTGTTGATGAGGAATAGCTATAAAGTTTGCTAGAAAATATTACTCATTTAGCCAGTTTATGAGGCAGCAGACTTGCGTGACAACTAAATTTCCCATCATCATCTATGTATCATTCTTGTACTGACACAGAGAAAGCATCAATTAAAGACATAATTTGCTTTTTCTTTTTGTTGCATTTTGAACCAAAAATGGCTTTCTGCCTTTGAAAAAGTACAAAATAGAGACATAAATAAAATTTCTTAACACATCCATTTTATTCAGACCAAAATGACTTGAGCGCACATGTTTGTAATTATGACTTTCAAGTAGGAACTTCTCACAAGGGCAAGGAGGATCAAGAATTATGCAGTGTATATAGCCGATTGGTATAAAATTGATTAGGGCTCAACGATATGAATGATTTTTTGTGAAAGATGACTCTTGATCAAATACAGTAAAAACAGTAATATTGTGAAATAGTGCAATGTAATTTTTATTCCTGATGCAAAGCTGAATTTTCAGCATCATTACTCCAGTTTTCAGTGTCACATGATCCTTCAGAAATCATTCTGATTTGCTGCTCAAGAAGCATTTCCTATTATTATCAATCTTGAAAACAGTTATGCTGTTGAAACTATGGTGCATTTATTTTTCCCAGAAATCTTTGAATATAAAGAGGGGTAGTAATTGAATTACTTACTGAAATAACATAATTTGGGACTTTGAAATGCACCTAAAACAGCTGTATAATACTAGCCGGTTTTCAAATGAATTGCAAATTCTCTGTAATGCAAACTGAAGTGTTCAGCTGAGCTCCACAGCAGAGGTCACAGGAATGGCATGTGACTGCTGGAGTCAACAGATCTCTGGTAATGTGCACCAATATGATGCAGCGAGCCAAAGCTTGAGCATGGCCTCACTAAGGATCGCTTTTATCTGTTTTGCTCTCTTGCTCTTTAGGTGTGGCCGCAATGGTGCTTTTGCTGTGAGGGAGAATTGCTCTCCAGTTTTTTTTCTCTCCTGATGCCCCCTTCTGCACTGTAAATTCATGATCACATGACTTTGGATATGGACGCAGTCCTGTCCGACTTTGTCCGTTCTACTGGAGCTGAACCAGGACTGGCCAGAGACCTGCTGGAGGGTGAGCCAAAACCATCCTGATTCCCATTACCCCCTCTTCAGCTTTGATTCTTGCATTTTGCTCCAATAAGACTTGGAGATGGATAGGGTGTTTGGCATGAACAAAATCTTATATTGCTGACTGTAAGAGTACTGCTTCATCACTTTTAACTATTACACTAAAAAAGAAACAACAACCCAAAATATTTAAATATTACATTACCATGTAGTATTGTAACTTTATTTTTCGATAATCCAATGAATTTAAATGGCAAGTCGTCTTGAATTAATTTTTTATTCATTTAAACTTGATTGATGCAAGCCAAAAGATAAGATATTTAATTCAAATAAGTCTGTCTTCTATGCGAAAACAGTCACATTACAGGGATGAAAAATCAATTTTTGGAGTAATCGTTTTTTTAAATGTGGTTGATTCGATGTTGATTCTCCAAAGCCACGAATCATTTTTTTTTCTGTTTTTATTTCCTCAAACATGGAACATAATATCTGATTGATGTTAATCTTATTACTAGTCTTCTCCACTAGATGTCATCCACTTATTTACCTTGCGCGATATATTACAGCAGACCGGGAACCCTGTTGTTAATTCTGTGCTGAGCGCGGCGGATACATGTGCGCTTTTCAGCGTGAAAGATATTCAGGACAGTTAAATGAATTGTCACCGTCACAATCGGCCCATTGCTGCATGGTCACAAAAGTTCATCATTTGCACGCTTTTTCAAACCATGCCAATTTAAGCTTTCCAGTGCGTGCGCTGTGTGAGAAGTTTTGTGTGTGCACACACCTGAACCTCACAGATGCGTGTCTCAAGACAGTGTGCAAATAATAAATGAATTCTCCTTCACGTTTCTTTGCACCTAAACGGACAAATTCAGAAACATTTATCTCAAAATGCCTGTGTTTGCGAGTATACAGGTCAACATAGTCGATTGTTACAGTTATAGTGAGCAGCAGAGAAACTGAAACACGTGTATCATCATTGGATCCGTGCATTAGTCCTAAAGTGACAGCAACTTAATATTCCTGCAGCTGTTTGTGTTTTTATGTTAAGCAAACTACAAATGACAAATCACTCCCTGCTGTTTGCTGAATATCTTTTTTTTGTAACCTCAATAAGGATTAACCTTTTTATTTAATTTGTAATGTGAAAATTATATGTAGTGTTATTTTACATTTAATTACTTCAATCAATTTCTGTACCGGAGAACTGCTGTTAGACCTTGGCTAGTTGAAAAACTTTAACAGCACAGACTATTTCATTTGTTTCTTTGTTCTAATGTATTTATTTATTTGTGTTATTGCTTCTAGTTTTATTATTTCTTCCTTTTTTATTAATGACAGTTTACTTGACTTTAATAATCTTTTTAAATGTATATTAGTTTGTCGTTTTAGCTGTGGTATTGAAAATGGAATCAAGAATATAGATGCATGGGTCAAAAACAACAAAAATAATATTTATTTTTTTGTGGTGTGGCTGGTGAAAATTGAATCATTGAATTAATCGAATGCAATAGAATGGAGTTAAGGTCTTGTGAATCGGAATCAAATCGAATTGGGACATCTGAATCCATACCCTGCCCTTAATTATGTAACACTTAAATTATAAACAAGACTCAACTATATTATAAAAGGGATAGTTACGACTCTGATTAATTCTGTTTGAGTGAGCTGTCTAGAATTCAATATGGCTTCTAAGATGACTAAGATAATTAATTGACTACAGGAGGGCAAAAAAAAAATCTATATGAGCGAGCAGTAAAACCGTAACAAACCCACCGCATGTTTTCTAGCAGCACTGCAGATAGGAGAATAGGAGAATGAGACAATATGCATAGTTCTACAGTATGCATGCTTTAAAGTCAGTACAGACCAATATTTACACAAGCTACTGCAGCGGAATGTCATTGACCTTTGCAGCACCTAATAAATGTCAGGTTAATAGTTAAACTCCTAAGTGCAGTGGAACTATGACCTTTTATTTTCTTGCACATTTCATGATTGTGGCTCTCCCTTATAGGAAAGAATTGGGACCTCTCAGCTGCGCTGAGTGACTTTGAGCAGCTGCGACAAGTGCACGCTGGGAACCTCTCATGCACCCTTGCTGAGGAGAGAGAGTACCCCTCCATTGAGAAAGAGATGGCACGAACGGGGCGGTCGCTTTTGTATCGCCAAGATGAAGTTGTGCAAGGTACGAAGAGCACTTGAAATCCTCTCTACATGGCTTGACTTCAGTTCTCAAATGGTGTTTCATAATTTATGTAAATGATTTACTCTGATCATGACACTAGTTGCATATGATGTCATTTCTAAGCCTTGCCCACACTCACATGACTAGCATTGTTTTTCGAATTGAAAGGAGTGACAAGAATAGATCAACCACATAATAGGTTACCAGTGTCTAGTTTCATATTCTCAAGTATACGCAGTAATCTGAACATGTATCATGGCAGCAGCCACGGAGAAGCGACTGTCGAGGGGGATCTCTCACGCCAGCTCCACCATCGTCTCTCTGGCCCGCTCGCACGTGTCCAGTACGGGCGGCAGCAATGAACCGCTTCTGGACACTCCTCTCTGCACCTTCCAGTTGCCTGACCTCACCGTCTACAGAGACGACTTCCGCGGCTTCATCGAGAGAGACCTCATTGAGCAGTCTATGATGGTGGCATTGGAGCATGCGGGTTAGTCATTTTAGTTCAAGAATCTCTCCTCTGACAGATGAACCAAATATTTTTATATTCTGTGTTTTATAGTCAGACATTTCTAGCATAACATTTCTGTTAGCTGCATTATTCTCTACTGTCTACGTAAGCATTCTGACTAAACTGTAACCTCATAAGTTACTGATTTGAAATGCCCTACATTGGCATAAACGCCATGTCATGCATATACTGCTCTTTATGTGACGCACATAGGAGTTTGCCATTAGCATTATTAGATACTCACACAAAGATACACAGCATACACAAATAATGGGTAAAATAGTATTTATTTAAAATTATATTTTACTATATTTATTGATAGTTGAATGATGAATAAATAATATTTATGATTCGTGTTTCACTTGGTTCACCATCGCCTCACCATCACCAGTGCTGCTCACTGGTTTTTGGAACCGAGACCATCTGAAATCACATATTCTCTGAGTAGGAACATCTTTTGAATAAGTTATACTTTGTGACCGTTACAGAAATGTGTGTAGTGTGAATGAAATGTAATCTGGACATACTACATTCGTCATGTTGTCATTGTCACGTGAACTACCAACATCAGTTGCGTCATTTCACTGCCAATCACAAATCCTCT
The DNA here is from genome assembly GCA_037194245.1 of Opsariichthys bidens. NCBI lineage: Eukaryota > Metazoa > Chordata > Actinopteri > Cypriniformes > Xenocyprididae > Opsariichthys > Opsariichthys bidens. Next base: position 5,628,391 of record CM074300.1, on the reverse strand, counting down.
CCCGTGGCCTCATGGGATAGTAAAGTGTCCATTGGATTAGCGCTCTCCGGAAATAGTAGGTCATCTGGGAATTCAGACATGCAGCTTTTTGTATACAGATTTTTTTGCCTACTATATAGTAGGGAAGTATGCAATTTCGGTTACAGCTATAGAACAATTTTTAAGAATTATCATAGTGTTTGTTGCCAAACATTTGAGAGATTTGTTTTTCAACAGGACGATTGAACTGGTGGACTCGTTTGGGCACCGGCTGTCAGAGTTTATTACCTCTGGCTACTAGTGGTGATGGGAATTGCTTGTTACACGCAGCCTCACTGGGTAAGTGTTTAAACTCACTTCTTACCTGCAAGTAATCAGCACAGATGAGAGATGCGTTTTAATACAGTTCTGTTCATTGTTTTCATATTCATGTATTCATTCCAGCTGTCTGTTGGTGTTTCATTTAACTTTGTTTCATTTTGCATGAAAAATGTTATTGAAAATGTATGCCGGTTAAAATATCTTAGTGGAGTGGCATATAGATTTCCATGCAGGCGCTTTTAGTGTAAACGCTAGCAATTGTGTCCAAAACAACAGTAAAAGGACTGTAGAAACCACTGCCAGATAAAAACATTGAACATTGTAATGCAGGTATGTGGGGCTTCCATGATCGAGACTTGATGCTGCGGAAGTCTCTCTATGCACTGATGGATCATGGGCAGGAGAGGGAAGCTTTAAAGCGAAGGTGGAGATGGCAACAAACCATGCAGAACAAAGAGGTTAGAGAATCTTTTGCTTCATTATTTTGAACAAAGAGGCAACAGATAACACTTACCTATTTGGTATCGGGCTGCTTAAATAAAATATACACTTCCATTCAAAAGGGTTTTTTTTTATTGTTGAATAAAAGTATTAATTTCTTTAAAATTATCATGGTTTCCACAAAAATATTAAGCAGCACGGCTGTTTACAACTTTGATTAAAAAAATACATGTTTCTTGAGCAGCATATTAGAATGATTTCTTAAGAATCGTGTGCTATATTGTTATATTACACTGCATAAAAGGTTATATTCATGCATAATAGGAGCATAATAAAAAGCCATAATAGGGGCACTTTTAAATTGTAATAATATTTCACAGTATTAGTATTCACTGTTTTGACTATATTTGACTATATAAATGCAGCCTTGTTGAGCACATTGAAAAGTCTTATGGCCACCAAACTTTTAAATGGTAGTGTAATTAGGAAAATTTCAGGCTAATTATGTTTTTGTGAATTTGGGTGCAGTCGGGATTGGTTTACACAGAAGAAGAGTGGCAGAGAGAGTGGAATGAGTTGTTGAAACTGGCATCTAGTGAACCCAGGATACACTACAGCACCAACGGCAGCAACGGGTGTGTTGATCTCATCTGATTTTATTTTCTAGATTGAGTTAAGTTGTTAACAGAGGTTTTCTGGAGTGTTATGCACATGCTGTAAGTGTGTTTTGTGTCCCGCAGTGCCGAGTCACAGGAGGAGCCGGTATATGAGAGCCTGGAGGAGTTTCATGTGTTCGTTCTTGCTCATGTGCTCCGCAGGCCGATAGTTGTGGTGGCTGACACCATGCTGCGGGACTCTGGGGGAGAAGGTAAACAATGACAGAATATTCACTTTTGGATGAACTTTACCTTTAAAGGGATAGTTCACCCCAAAATTTTAATTCTGTCATTTATTTACTCACCCTCAAGCTGTTGCAAACCTGCATGAATTTCACAAAAGAAGATATTTTGAAGAATATGGGTAACCAAACAGTTTATGAACCCCATTGACTTCCACAATAAGGAAAAAAAAAATACTACGGAAGTCAATAGGAGCTCATCAACTGTTTGGTTACCCATATTCTTCAAAATATCTTCTTTTGTGAAATTCATGCAGGTTTGGAACAATCTGAGGGTGAGTAAATGATGACACAATTTTCACGTTTGGATGAACAGTCCCTTTAATGAGGGTTGAGATGCTCTTAACATTCACAATGCAAAACTCCCTCCCTCGTCTATTGAAGCCAAGCTGCAAAATGACTCTATCAGAAATCTTCATGCTTATATTGCAACCATGAGCACATTAACATATGACTAGTATAATTTCATGGTTGTGTAAAACTAAATTATGGCATAATTTAAGATGCAGTTGTATTTTTTTCACTTAAAGTCAAAAGTATTGACTGTATTCCTTTTTGAATAAGAAATTTTCGATTTGTCCTTTTTTTCTTATTTCATGATGGAAACAAGCTTCCATAATAAATGAAGCATTTCTCAGGAGTTTCTCTTTTTGTCACTTGTATAGCTTTTGCACCAATCCCATTTGGAGGGATTTACCTGCCTCTGGAAGTACCAGCCAACAAGTGTCACCGCTCTCCTCTCGTTTTGGCGTATGACCAGGCCCATTTCTCTGCCTTGGTCTCAATGGAGCAGAAAGACAGTTCCAAAGAACAAGGTAAGGAGGGGTTTATATGTAACGTGTCTGTTTGCTTTTTTTATGGTGCATGCAGTGGGCTGTTCTTGCATGATAAACCAGTTTTGCCAAGCAAAACGGAACAAAAAACTGCAATAATGTATGCTTGCCAGAAAGTCTTTATCCACTTTATGCAGCTTATTCCTTCAAAGTTCTTTAGGTCTGTGGTTTTAAGATTTCAGTTAAATACTGCATTGTGTTTGTAAACAAGCCAAAGTATAAATAAGTAGGGAAGTAGTGTAATTCAGAAAGGCACTGACCATTTGTTACCTTTTGTTTGTTAAAAACTTCCACAGTGGTGATCCCTCTGACGGACTCGGATCATAAAATGCTGCCTTTGCACTTTGCTGTGGATCCTGGGGAAGACTGGGAATGGGGCAAAGATGACAATGACAATGTGATGCTAGCAAGGTAGACGTTACATTGCACGTTGATTAGAAAGGCCCTGCTCATGGATGTAGTTGCACTCAATGGACAAATTTTCTGATATGCTGTCAGTTACCAGAGATTATAGTTTAGAGTCAGTTTGGAAAAACAAACATTAAATATTTAGAGTAAAAAAAAAATTCTCATTTTTTTTGTCAAAGCAATTACATTAATTTATCTATGCAATTTTATGGTAGTCAAGAGTGTGTCAAAAGATGCCGTCCATAGATTTTCACTTGTTTTAAACATGGAACATTCTTGTAATTGCTGTGTTGTGCAAATACCAAATTTGTTCAGAAAAATGTTTTCAAAGTATTCAGGTTATTTTGAATATGTAGTGCCAAATGATTCAGCTGTGACTTATTTACAGCAGAGTTCAGTAATGTCTGACCATAACGAAGGCTTTAGCTCTGTGGAGACTGCTGGAACTGTGCGCTGTTGGCCAGCACTCAAGATTAGCAACTCTAGTTCTTTAATGCAGATTATCGCTGAATTCTGGAACATGCTATGAATGGAACAGAGAGGCACTCAAATAGCTCAGGGTTGCATCAGGGTCCAACTTATTTCCTCAGTTTTGTCACTATTTGATATCCTATTTTAAAATTTTTCTCTTGAATTATCTATTTAATCATTTTTACTTAATTGTGCAAATGTTATTCATGTGTTTTTCATGAAACATGCTCATTCTCATACTTTTTTACATGTTTGTTACCATCAAAGGCAGTTTGAATACCACATATAAGTGAATACCAGGACTCTGACCTGCCTATTGTTTGGTTTCAGTGTAACCTTATCTCTGGAGGCCAAGCTCCATCTGCTACACAGCTACATGACTGTCACCTGGCTTCCTCTACCCTGTGAAGTACAGGTGAGTTTCTTGCTTTGTTTGCATTGCTAAGAATAATTTAGCTGGTTTAGTTTAAACTGTCAACCAAAAACCTTTGGTGAACTCTTAACTCTGAAAACAAAAAAAACATACATACTGATTTTTAACTCATAAATATATTATTTTACTATGTTTTGTATATGTATACATTTATGTATATAATAATATAAATTATATATCTCATATATATATGAGAGAGAGAGAGATGTATATGTGTGTGTGTTTATTTATTATATATAAAAAGTTAAGTCATTTAAAAAACATTAAAGCAAAATGTTAAATTTGTTGTTCAAGAAATGTTTTTATGTTTTCTTTAAAATGAAATCTAGATTATCAAGACTGTTTATATATACACATATACATTTTATATACAGTCAAACCAAAATTATTCTGACTTTTTAATATATTTTTACTAGTGGGTGCAGGACACTATAGTTCATTAATGTAAGTGAGGATAGCAAAATAAAGTAAACTGACATATTATACCCAAAATTCTTCATACAGTGGACGACCAGTAAAATTGATGATAAAATTTGGGTCCAAAAATTATTCAGATACTTTGACCTGACTATGCTTTGCTTAAGTGTTGTCTGACATTATCAAGATTAATTTTTTCTGGGTCAGTTTAACTCTTGTCATATTTTATTACCATTTTTTTCTAGCGAATAAACTTTTAGGTTTTAATTTGTGAAATGTTGATTTCTGAATAAATTTTGGTTTTGACTGTAGATAGAGACACACACACACACACACACACACACACACACACACACACTCTTTGAACATTGTGTTAGACAGTATGGGGCCTTCAGGTCAAAAATGGTTGAGATGAGAACCACTGTTCTAGGGCAAATGTTCTCTAATTAAAAAGTCTTTGAACTTGTCATTCCAATTTTGCACTGTGCTCGTTATTTTTATTCTAGCAAAATCATGTTGTATGATTTTTTTTTTCTTTGCATCCACAACAGGCCCCATTGGCCCAGCCAGAGTCACCTACAGCATCTGCAGGAGAGGATGCCCGCACCCCGCAAGACTCTGGAGAGTCAGATAAGGAGTCTGTCAGCAGCAGTTCCAATGGCAATGGGGACAGCAGTACTACTGGAACCAGTGGGACAACAGGCAAAACAAGTGGTGGATCTTCCAGCTCCTCTAGCTCATCCAGTAACAGTTCAGCAGGGACAACTGGCACAATTGGAAAGGACAAGGGGAAGAAAGACAAAGAAAAGGATAAGGACAAGAAACGTGCAGATTCCGTTGCCAACAAGCTGGGTAGCTTTGGCAAGAGCCTGGGCAGTAAGCTGAAGAAGAATGTGGGAGGCCTAATGACGGGGAAGAATGCAAGTGGAAGTGGAGGCAAACAAGAGGGTCAAGAGAAGAAGAAAGGCTCTCTGAGAGGTCGTAAGGGCAGTAAGGACAGCTCTCCCTCCATTCAAACCGGCTCTGAGGACTCTGGGAAAGGTTCACCCTCCTCGATAAGCGAACGGCAAAATGGAAGCTACTCTTCAGAAAGTGACCCTTTTAAGTACAGCTCTGATGTGAAAGTGAGTCTTAGTATCCTCCGATCCGCTATGCAAGGTGAACGGAAGTACATCTTTGCTGCGCAACTCACTACCAGTAACCGTCAGCCGTTCCAAGAGGAGATGATCCAACGCTACCTGATGGATGCTGAGGAGCGCTTCCATGCCGAACAGGAACAGAGGAGAGAAGCTGAACGGAAAGCAGCAGGTGGTCTTGCAACTACTAGTGGATCTCAGCTGAAAAAGGACGGGCCTGAGCTGAGTTACCGAGGTTTTGAAAGCAAAGAGGAAATGACTGATAACTCACCTCCTACTTTTAACGCATTGAAGTCTACTTTCAGCCCAGTTATGTACTCGGGTGTGGTCCCAATCCCAAGACCCACCTTCATTGATCATTCTCCTACCCCAATTGCACAGCATCTTCATATGCATGGTTACATGGATACACGGCGGCAGCTGGCAGGCGGTTCGCCGTCCTCTTACCCAGGCCTACCATCCTATGCCACCTTGCCCCGACACTGCCCCCTAGCACAGGGCCCGCCCCATTCCCAGTACCATCCGCCTTCCACCAGCTTAGGCAGCCCATCCCGTATCATCACCCCCTGCCTGCCGTCTTTTTCCCAAGAGCATGACCCAACTGACTACCCAACCGAACCTACTGGAGGCTACACAAATGGCTTGCGGGACTTGCGCTCGACTTTGGACAGTCGAAATGGCCCGATGCCTGTGAGGCATTACTCCTTGGGCAGTGCGGGTGGCCTCGCAAACCTGCAGTCCAGCAAATGCCGAACGCCTACCTGCAATTACTACGGCCACCCCGAGACGGGCAATTACTGCTCGTACTGTTACAGAGAGGAGCTGAAGAGACGGGAAACGGAGCCGGCCATCCACAGGTTTTGAATGGACAAATCTCTGTTCTGTTTCTCTCCTATTGGACTCCTTGGAGCCCAACGTGTGAGCCACATCATATCCTGTTTGTGTGGATCTTGCTTTAAGACATAAGATCGGCCTTTCTGAACCAGGTTACTGAGACAGTGTCCACAATTAATGGGCATTGTGGAAATGGGACTGCTGTTGTGTTACATTTGCTGTGGCTCATAGGTAGGAGCTTTAAGCTCCTCCCACATTAGCTTGATGTGGTCATCCTCTTACCTGTCTCCTTGTCTCCTCCTAGTGGCGAGAATGTAGAACACAGGCAATAGACATTGGAACACAACATGCTACGTTGCATCACATGGACATGCTGAGTACCCCAAAATACACATTAAGCACAACCAGAAAATGCGTATTTATATTAGCTACAGTTAATCAATTTATATCAGCTGCAATCAAAATAAAACAACACTCTGTTAGCTTCGAGTGTTGTCCACATTGGTCCATTTTACTGTAACGCTACAATACTTTAACTTGCACCCCTTTTAAAGCCATACCTAGTTGGCTTAAATTAGCTAATATGGTGCTTTCTCGCTTCTAAGATGTTTTAACTTATGGAGCTGAACCTTGACAAAGGGTTCGTTTTAGGTCTTTACTCGTCCTCATTAAAAATTGCAGTAATTTATGTTCTATTAAGTGTTTCTACAGCATTTAAAAGTGCAAAACCTTTAAAATTAGTGCAAAAAAAATCCCTTTCTCAAGGAAAGAAATTAGACATCATTTTTTTTAGAAATGGTACATCATGTGGTAGTATTCAAGTATTGTGTTGGTAATATTAATAAATGAGTTCTAGGTACTTGCAGGTCAAAGGGGGCTGATGTTGAAAACAATTTCTGACCTCTTCAAATGTTACTGCTGCACCAAATAAAAATGGTGTTCCTTTATGATATTAGGGTTAACGCATCAGCTTTGATCAGATTCACTGGACACAAGATTATTGATGGACGCAGTATCGCCCCCCAGAGTAGTTGCTGCACCAAATCAAGCACTTTTCTTATGTCCAGAGGTTGTGCATGTGGATTTTAGATGTGACAATGAATAGACTGTTATGTTGCTGTGCTTCTAGTCTGGCGGTTTGCTCCATTCTGGAGGCAGAGCTCGCGGTTCCACTCGCGTGGTCTGCGGAGGTCAGGGTTCGGCTGTAGGTGCCACTGTGTTGTGCGCAAGCTCACTTGTTTCCTAGTTGCCTTTTCAGTCTTAGTTCAGTCCTCTCAGGAGGATTGTTGAACTGAATTTCTACTTTTGTTTGGTTTTGGATTCACAGTGCTGATTATAGTGTTGTCAATATTTGTGGACGTAGAGGGATGCTTGCAGATCTCTTAGTATCTGAACTATACGATGCACCGTGAGTTATGATTTTGTGACTGACGCTTTCGAAATCCTTTTACACTGTTAACAGACAGTACAGCCTCTGATAAAGCCAGCTAGTTGTACAAGTTAGCCAGAAATGGAAAATACTGCCTTTTACTCAACCTGCCGTTTCAAACCCGTATGACTTGGAAATGGTCCTTTTCCATACAGTGAAAGTAAACATGGAATATATATAACTTGTGCCGTATTTTTCAACTATGTGAGTAATGGACCATAAGTCATTATTCACAGAAAGTCTTGCCCTCTGCTCATGTACTGACAAATTTGATGTCTGTGATGACAAATGGCATTTGCTTCTTGTGTCTTGTTACTAAGCACGACACCAATGTGGATGTGCAAATGAGATTTTGAGAGCTACATTAGACTGCGAATACGCACTCCATATTTCTCTGAATCTGAGTGTAGATGAGCCAAACCCATGTTAGATCATATTTGGTGAGATCCGTTTTTACAAAATTTTAACTAAATGTTTAGTTACACCATTGTGCACAGCAGAGCACAACATTCAATTTCATTATGTGGAAAAGAGCAGTCTGAACATTCTGCAAACTAGTGCTGTTAAAGTACCAACTTCGATACCAAGTCGGTACTGAAACTTCAAAAATGTTTTGCTTTGAGCGCTGCTGAGTGGATTCGTAATCACCTATGATTGGCCTTTGTGTTCACACACTCATCAGTTGTGATTGACTACAATAGTCAACGCGCTGGAGTGTTTGAAAGTAGGTGTTTATCTATCCGCCGATAGATGCCTGCTTTCAAATGTTCACGTGAGTATGTGTGTAATCGCTCAGTGAAGAGCGTCATTTATATCGATTTACAACATGTTTTTGAAGCGTTGATCACTGTAGCCAATCACAGAGACTCATGTTGAGTGCCTGAACACAATTGCCAATCAGAGGTGGTTATGAATCCGCTCAGCGCTCAAAGCGTCCCGTTTTTAAAATTTCAGTATCGACTTGGTATCACCAAGTCAATGTGACAACACCACTGCAAACATTTCATTTTGTGTTTGACAGCAGAAAGAAAGTCATACAGGTTCAGAACGACATGAGAGGGAGTAAGTAATGACACATTCTTTATATTGGGGTGAACTATCCCTTTACCCTCTCATTGCTTGTTTGAAATGAGCACTGTAGTACAGTAAGAGGATGTTGCTGATTTGATGTGGGTAAGTGTGCGTCTACTGCGGATGTTGAGTTGGTGCCGTAACGAACCTCTTCTGCTTCTGAAACACTCAATACAAATGTAATCAGTATGCAAATATTTGTATAACTGTTCCCACATTTGCATTACTGATTTGCATAATTAAAGGGATAGTTCACCCCAAAATTTCTGTCATGAATTACTCTCCCTCATGTCATTCCAAGAACTTCATTCATTTTCGGAACACAAATTAAGACTTTTTTTGATTAAATCCGAGGGTTTCTGAACCACACCTAGGCAGTGACTTCATTGCACCTTTTGAGGTCCAGAAAGATAGTAAAGACATCGTTAAAATAGTGCATGTGAATACAGTGGTTCAACTTTAATTTTATGAAGGGACGAGAATGCGTTGTGTGCAAAAACAAAACAAAAATACCTACTTTATTAAACAAATTCTTCTCTTCCTTGTCAGTCTCCTACTGTTTACGTTCAGCGCTTCCGCGTTCTACGTCAGAACGCCGGCTCGGTATTGGCCAGCTGCTGCGTCAGCATCACACCCACGCGTCGTGCTGCTCACGTGAACAGCATCAACAAATACTGAGCTTGTTAAAGTTGTTTTTGTTTGGTTTTTGCGCACAAAAATGTGCTCGTCACTTCCTAGCATTAAGATTGACCACTGTAGTCACATGGACTATTTCAACAATCTTTTTAATGCCTTTATGCATTATAATTTGTGTTACTAAGATGAACGGAGGTCTTGCGGGTTTGAGGCGACATGAGGGTGAGTAATTAATGAGCAGAAGTTTCATTTTGGGGTGAACTAACCCTTTAACAATATGCCAGGCTAGTATCCTAACAATTTTAACATGTCCATTTACTCCTGTGTTTTTGAAGTGAAGATTCATTTTATTCAACTTTTTTTCTTTTTTTTTTAAAGCACTAATTTTCCTATTATTGTCCAGCAGAATAAGAACAGAGAGGGTTGATAGTTTCATATTTTTTTTCTCCCCAAATGAAAGATATTTTTGACTTGTTATTCACTCGTATAACCAATAGATGGCACACTTGGGTTTCGTTTTCATTATTTCTACATCAATGCCTCCCTAGTGACCTTTTGAGACTGGCTCACATTTTCAGTGTAAATAAGGGACAAAGAGTATGCTGCTGCTGCTGCTTTATGATTCAGAAAGTTTTTTTCAATTTTTTTTATTTGGTCTGGCACATTTGAATATAAAATGCAAGCAATTAATTTTTTTTTTTTGGTCTTATGTAAGGCTTATACCATTTACCCAGATTTCCACTCTGCTAAGTCGCAAAAAGGAATTCAGCGTGAGTGTGTGTGTGTGTGTGTGTGTGTGTCTGGTAAATTGTGCTTTTGCAAACATATTGCAGCTTTAGGGCACAAACAAGAGGAAATTGTCAGTGAAATGACAGCTACTCTCTGTAGGAGTTTATGTTCTCCTTCCAATGTACTCGTAGTTTGCGTTTAACGGATCCATTTATTTAAAAATGGAAAGGTCATTCAGCCACCCTGAGCGTCGGACTTCAGTAAGAGTACAAACATTTTTGTATTAAGAAATTTAAAAAAAAATGTATAAATACGTTCAAGTTATTTTTGTAAATCAAAAACAGTTTTACAGTGTTTTTTAAAGATACGAATGTATGCTGTAGGACCGTACCCTGAGTTTGAAGTCAGCTGAATTGGTGGTGGAGTCAGTATTCTGGTGCGTACGGCGCTGTCTGACGAGAGAAGCCTCTTAAATCAGAGAGTTTCTTGTGAACAAACTAATTTCTCCATCAGTGATCTGACAAGGTATGATTTGAAAATATATATTTGTAGTAAGATTTTTCAAAAGATTGGGATGTTTAGTTCTGAAACTAGGATGTTCTTTCTTACATGGCTAGTTGTCAAACAGACGGGCCTCCTGAAGTTTCCTAATTTCTATCTTAAAGCGAATTATGCTATTTAATCACATTTTGAGTACATTTTTTTTAATGATGGTGGTGGCATCCACCATCAGATTTCACACACTAAATTCTCTTATTTAATACAGTGGGCTTTGTTTTGTTATGATGTAGCTTACTTACTATTTTTATATGGTATGTTTTCATGGATGTGACAGAGCTACAGTCATCAGCATTCTCGAATTTGCATGAGACTGAAACTGTTGCATGTACAGAACTGGCAGATGCAATTTATCTAATCATATTTGTGCATTACTTCTGGCTAATTGGGCAATTTGTGTTTGTTTTCAGCCGTTGTACCTTTCTCCTTGTTTGAGAGGTGACCCCAGGCTGTGTGACAGTGCAATCTAGGTGGAAAGAACATCTGATTTTTATGTTAGATTTATTTTATTTTTCCTTTTCTTTTTGCACCGTTTTAATAAAATTCTCATTGTATTTAAACAGTTGTTTGTATTGATTTTATTTTCCACCCTTGCTCTCGGCATTCCACTATAGAGTTTTCGTAATAAAAAGCAAAGCTTTCAGCGGCATATTTTAATGGGAATTGGTTGGGATTAATTTGCAAAAAATGAATACATAAATAATGGACATTTCTGAATATAGATTTCACTGCTTTGCTCTAAAAAATATGTGAATAACTGAAATATAAAGTCAGTTTATATACGTGTGTGTGCATATGTTTTTAATTTCTTTCAATTAATTTTTAATCGTTTTTCATTTTAGTTTTTGTTAGTATTTTTATTGATTTTTCTTATGTCTATATATTTTTTAATTAATTTATATTTTTGTTTGTTATTTTAACACCTCAGGGGTTTTTTTGCACCTTTTAGTTTTTTTATTATTATTTCAGTTGTTTATTTCAAGTAGCAAAATATTTGTTCTTATGGTCATAGTTTTAGTTAACTATAATAACCCTGAGGCCTGTTGCATGAAGCTAGCTGAACAAACTCTGAGTTTCAGAGGAAGTTTAGATTTGACAAAACCAGACAAACCCAATTAGACATTTGATAGCCATCGACTTTCATATTATTATTTTTTTTTCCTACGATGGAAGTCGGTGGCTACCATCAACTGTTTGATAACAGACGTTCTTTAATAATCTTTTGTGCGCAACAGAAGAAAGAAACTCACACAGGTTTGGAACAACATGAAGCTGAGCAAATGAAGGCAAAAGTTTTCATGTTTGGGTGAACTATCCCTTTAAGAGATCGTTATGAAAAACATGAATTTAACTGCTGCGAATGTTTGAGAAGGCAGCTGAAAGAAAATATCTGACTATCAATGTAACTGACTGAACACTTAAACATTATTTTACCCTAAACTAAATTAACGAGAAAAACTTTAGCCGTAAGCAAGCATGCAACTTGCTTCCTCAAAATGCAGCTGACATCTGTCCTTCCAATTGTTTCAAAATGTCTGAAGTTACTGGAAGGTAAAGTCATTTAAATTTAATTCCCAGCAAGCACTGTCTGCCATTTAAGACTGCTAATTGCCACAGCATGTGATCTTTGCCTTGTGTCAGGACACAGTAAAGAATAAATAAAGTTCACTCTCCTTAATTAAGCTTTATGTTTGATTATTAAAAGCTAGTTTGCTTTTATAATATGAGAATGTATATACTTATATATTTTAGTAGATGCTGGATTATTTGTCTTATTTGTGAAGTAGTTTTGGGCTGTTGCTTCTGAATTCTTTTGCTCTAATAAATTCAAAGTGAGAGTCTGATGAATTAGTAATAGCAACACTGATATCTTTAGGATCAGTTTTCATTTGTTTTTGCTTTGCAGGTATCCATTTCAAGTGGAAGCCTTTTCCACACAG